>OY776681.1:24410829-24829636 GCA_963675555.1 Leptura quadrifasciata | reverse complement strand
ATAGACCCCACACACTTATAGACATATGAGCGACATATAGCAATGGAATAAATCAGAACTAAAAGAAAGAAAACAATAAACTAAATGCAATAAATTAGAAACCTGCATTGAGTTTAATCAACAATCCTATACTAAGTAAAAATATTGCGTATTTTTGTCGAATTAAGGAAGATATGAATTTTTCAATTTGATTTTTAAATGCATATTGAGTCCTTATATTTGTTTATAAAGATTGTCCGACGGATAAGTAGTATCTTTACTCAATGTTATTTTTAAGATTCATTTTTGGACAACTTTGAGGCTGTTTAAGATAGTTCTTCCGACACCACCCCAACCTAATATGCCGTAGGCAAAGATGTGACTCTACTAAGGAGTAATATAGATTTATTAGCTGCTTAACCTCTAGTATTTCTCTTAATTTTTTAAATTTGTAAATTAGGCATTGCACCTTTTTGATAATATAATTAATATGAGCGTCCCATTTTAAGTGAGAGTCAATAATTATTCCCTAGTATTTAGATTCTGTAGTACTTTTTATTTCAAACTGATTGTTGATGTTAAGGATTTCGAAATTAGCTAATCAAACCTTTTCTTTTTATTATTAATTTATTTAACGTCGGCCTATTTCCGCTACCAAGGCCAATCACCGACGCCAGGGGATAAGCTCATCAGTGTCTTTGTAGGCACTGGGACCCCTAACCTGGAAATTTTGCCGAACCCCCACAGTTTGTCGTGGGGTAGGGATCTTTAACGTGCTCACATCGTAGATACACGGAACCCACAGTTTTACATCTCTTTCGAAAGATGGTGACGCGAGCGGATCCGCTCATCCACTATATCCCATCGACTTGCTGCGACCTGGTTTTGAACCCGGGCCGTCTGCGTGCGAGGACGCGCCACTGTCCATCACACCACAAAGCCGACGGTAATGTAACTTTACTACATATCAAAGGTAAATAAATACGTGGTTTTGCCAAAGTTAATGGCGAGTAATTTATGGTTGAACCAGGCATGAATATTCTCCATATCTAATCCTACTTTAGTCTTTAGAGTGTCCCAGTTTTCGTTAGAGTAAAAAATCGCAGTATCATCTGCGTGATTATGTCACCGCTGCTTTCTACAGAAAACAAACCGTTCAAGTATATATTAAATAGTATCGGACCCAATACCGTGCTTTGTGGTACTCCATATTCAATTCTTCTGTGAGAGCTAAATGTCTTGTTTATTTTAACGCATTGTTGTCTATCCGATATATAGCTTCTAAATAAATTTAAAGCACTACCTCTTATTCCCATATCTTCTAGTGATTCTAAAAGCAAGGTACGGCTGATAGTGTCAAAAGCTTTTGACAGGTCTATAAAAACACTTAGAGATGGTTTACTTGTATCAAGAACAATGTGCATTTTCGTAGTGAGTTGCAATATGGCGTCTTGAGTTGAGATTCGTTCTCGAAAACCAAATTGTTTTTCAGATATTAATTTGTGTTTATTGATGTACTCACAAAATCATTTTTTTTATCACCTTTTCGAAAATCTTAGTATAATTTGTAATAAGAGATATCGGATTATAATTAATTACATTCATGCGATCACCCTGTTTATATATCGGTAGAACTATAGAAGACTTAAAAGCAGAGGGACAATAGCCTCTCTCCATCGATATATTTATTGTGTACGCCACTGGTCTTGAAATTGTTGATGATGTGGTCTTTAGAGTATCTGCCGGGTTTAATTTAATTTTGTTTGACAAATTCAGTCCTGTTTCAATGTACTTATTATTAAAGATATTTGTTATAGTTTGAATATCATCAATTTTTTCTCCACTGTCCGTGTTTATTGCAATTATATATATATTTTTTTTCATAGATGTACAAATGTCTTTCACAATATCCCATAAATTTTTGTTCTGATTAATTTTTCTTCGGCAATAATTAACTTTAGTTTTTTTAATTAATGAAGTAGTCATATTTCTATATTTTATATATTCCAGTTTAAAGCAGTTCATTGTTGGAGCAGTTTTTACTTATTGAAACATTTTATCTCATTATTTATAGAGTTAATAATGCCATTTGTTATCCATGTTTTTCTTTTTTCTTTTCTATTCTCACTGTTGTAGTACAATTAACGATTTCATTGTTGACAATTTGTATTAATTTGTTTGTTGCAGATTCCACTTCCTCTGTTTGATAAATGAAGTTCCAGTTTACTTGATTTAGGCGATTTTTTAGTTTATCATAGTTGATATTTTTTATAATATTATTTTTAGAGCATGGCATATGTTTATTTTCAAAAACTACTTGTAATATAATATAGTCATAGAATAATCTGTGAGTGTAGTTTTTATTATAATTAGCAATATTAAGTTCAGGTGGAGTCAAGTTTTTACAAATATATGATCTATATATATGTTGATGATACTATATATTTACACTCATCTCTTTTCTCATTGACATATATATTAATATGTAGATAATTTTATTGAGAAAAAGGTGGTATAGCCGAGGCAAGAATTCAAGCGATGCACGTCACGAGTGATCTCATTAAAGAAATTTTAATACTAACATAATTTTTAATCATTAATTACGTTAAAAAGAGTAATTCTTGACAACCAGTTATTAAGCTTTTTTTCAGAAATAGGTACAGTTTAATGGGGCTTCATGATTCTTAGCAGTATTGTTTTATTTATAGAATCGATCTGTGACGTGCATCGCTTGAATTCTTGCCTCGACTTTATTAGGTTGCCTAAGTAAAATCGGTCAAGAGTTACTGTTGTCGCGATTTAAAATTCGAAAATTCGAGCAAGCGAACAGCGCGCGATAGAGAAGCATTGCACGTACTATTCTCTGCGATAGAGAAAAATTATTATTATTATTATTAATCACCACTCTACAGGAATGATGTTCTCAATTACAGAACTGTATATTTTTTCTCATTTCATTCATAGACAATTTCCTACGACATTGCTATCTGCCGCAGCTGAGACTTGAACTCATGAGTGGTACAGCGACTAGGCGTGTTGTCTCTCACACAATCTCATCTAGTCCACTGCTACCAACTTGGTGACACATGAAAAACTCCACTAAACATCCATGCTCTAAAAAGGATTCGAACCAAGAACTCTTTGGTTGCACGCCTAACGCGTAAACATTGAGCCACTGAGTCGGCCATATAAATAATATATAAGTAACTTATACTTATCCGGCAATTTTTTAAAATTTTATAAGAGAAACAGAGTAAATAAATAAATAAATAAATAATTGATATTTTAGAAACAATTGAAAATCAATAACACATTATTGTAGTATAAAAATGTTTTGTTATATAACACTGATGTCATTATTTAAATATAAAAAAATATTCAGTATCAGATTGATCGAAAGTTTCATAGTTATTCTGAAGTTCTAAGGAATCGTCATCGTTACTGCTCTTATGTATGGCATCAAGCACTGCACCAATGTAAATGAGGCTTCGACTCAAACATGATCCCATGCTGGGAATCGCTAAAACAAAAAATTGTACGCACACTGCACGTCAATTCTATGCGGCTTATGCCACTAATCCTGACTATGTGTCCTGAAAATTGTGGTTGATTCATGGATGGATGGCTATATGAAACCAACAGGGTCCGTTGAGGACCAAATGCCCCTACAGGTTGACGATATATTGCAATTGACAAACGGTGAAACGATGAGGATTCCTTTGAACTTTATAATAACTATGAAACTTTTGATTATTCTGATACTGAATAATTTTTTGTATTTAAATAGTGACATCAGTGTTATGTACTAAAATATTTTTAAAAATTTTTTTATCGTTTTCTAAAATAGTTATTAATTTTTTATTTATTTACTCTGTTTCTTTTTATAAAATAGAAAAAATTCGAAACATAATTATAAATGACATATATTATTTATATGTTACTTATATACTATTTATATATTATTTACATATTATTTATATATCACTTACAAGTATAAGTATCATTATTTTATTATTTTGTGTCTTTCTCTATTTCGCAGAATAGTACGTGCAATGCTTTTCTGTCGTGCGCTGTTCGCTTACTCGAATTTTAAATCACGACAACCATGACTCTTGACCGATTTTACTTAAGCAACCTAATACCACCGTGTTCTCAATAAAATTATCTGCATTTTAATATATATGTCAATGAGAAAACAGATGAGTGTAAATATATAGCATCAACTCACCTGTTTATACCTGGCAACCCGGTACCAGAAAAAGTTAGGACAACCTGACCTTTTCTTGTTCCTTATGCTTTGTACTCTCAATCAGTATTGAATTCGTTTAGTAAACAAATGAGTGAAGAAATTAAAAAAAACATTAATTACATTCATTTTAATTAAGGGTATCCTTGGCCTAATTTCATTAGATAACCCATTCGCGATATGTTTGCTTATGTATTATTTTTGCTAAACAATATTTTTCATTCGGTGAACAGATGGGTGAAGGTCGTCCTTATTCGGGATCTTGTACTATACTCTTACTAAACGAAGGGAATCGTGAAAATATCAACTTCCTTTAATTTTTATCGCATTGAAACAATAAAAAAAACCCAAATTGTATGTCCTTTTAAATTTTATTTTGATGCGTATTGATTTTGATAGCCCCTGTAATGTTTGTTATTTGAAATATTTTAGCCGCCTTCCAGGCCACCAGAACGACCCGATTTAAGTCTAGATCTAGATTTCTCCGTGAAAAGAGACAGGGTCCTGCAGTTTATAATGGAATCCGAAATTGGGGGTAATTTTATAATTGAAAATTAAGTCGCAGTTGGTGAGGCTCGAACCCATTTCCCTACGTATGCTCAAGGAAAAGGCTAGACGTACTAACCACTGAGCTAAGATAAATCTATCTAAACACTAAATACCTATAGACCATGCATTTTGGCGTAGTGAAACTAAGCCTCTTTGGGATTCCATGTGAAGGACGTCTCAGTTCATTTATTTCAGTTATTTTACTAGACTTTTATATTTCAGTTTAAGTATCAAGTATATATCGATAGAAACCTTTTTCTAAATATTAATCTTTTAAAATATTTTTAGTTATATTTATTAACAGGTTCCTTAAATTTTATGGATCGAATTAGGAAACGACTACTACTGGTGTGATGAAATGTGCCACATATATTGAAAATAAAGAGATGGTAAATGATAATAAAAAGAACAAAAAAATAAAAATGTATCTTTCCTAATGGAAAACATTTTACAGATAATTACACATGATAATAACAATATAATAATACAAATGCAATTAACATAACACCTCTGTAAATTAAAGCTTAATTAATGACGTAAATCAACATCATAATAAATACCAGGTTATTAGAAATAGTTGAATCAGAATGTATCTACTTGTTATCTCTCTTATATTCGAAACTTCCATTCAGCCAGCGGTTTGTGATTGAGGGCTAGTGATTTTAGTAGAATGCGCTCTCTTTGTGACGAAAGCGGTGTCTGTTAATTTGTCTTATTTTGCTTTCATGAAGCTATAATTTGTATATACAGTATGAGCCAAAAAGTCTGCAACATATGGAAAACTTTTTTATTCAATTGTTTTTTAAACGGATTTCAGCATTAGTTTCAGCATGAATAATAACCAAAAAATTGCCAAAAATATTTGTTATGTCACAACTATGATACCTCCAAAATGTCATTAGACATTTTAAAATTTCCTGAAAAGTCTTTATTTATCAAAATATGGAAAAGTATCAATGAAATTTTTTAATTTTTTTTTCAAAAATATGTAACTTTTAATTTTTGTTGTGTATTTTTCATTTACAGTTGAGTTAACTTGAAATATTTCAATGCAGAAAATACATAAATATTACATTTCTTTTTTAAATGTAATTAATAATGGGAAAAAAAATAAAAAAAAAAACAACAGGACAATCGTGGACTATCTTCAGTTATTCTGAACCCTGAACGATAATGGGCTTAAATATCGCGCTCTAATGTCCTATCCTAATTACCACCTTTAAGCTTTCAGCCAACAGATGGCTCTTTTGGAAAATATTACAATTTGTTGAATATATGGGTATATCATAAAATATTAAATGTAAACTATTATTATAACTAGTGCATAAAAATTGTATACAACTAATAGTATAAAGATAGAAGTAATGATCGAAATAGTTCATATCAATCGATTCAGTTTTGAAATTTCTCAAGTTGGTACTATGACAGCCGAATTGTCGAACTATCAGTTTAAGTCGTTTCCTCTTGTTTTTGTGAGTTAAAATTGTTATTATCCAAATACCTTCAAATTTCCTTTTTTGATCAAGAAATTAAGCTGAAAAGTGATTAATTTAGTTAAAAAGGCACGTGGCTGCTACTCAGTTTGGTACCGAATCAAAAACTAAATTTCACATATTTTCAATTACAACCAAATATGTTTCTCTATCGTAGATAGCAAAATCGTATACCAAAAATCGTGTACCAAAGAATAGCAAATGATCCAAAAGTCTAAATCTAAATAATCCGAAACTAGAACAGTTGGCAAGTTCTGTGTTCAAAATCTAGCCGTACCAAAATCAAAATTTGATTAAATCACCAATTCCCTTTCCTGGCGTTAGCTGAGAATACCCTAGCTTTTGCTATATTCTTTGTAAGATTTTTACCTTTCTTGTTTTTACTGTACTTTGAATGTTGTTATAATAACGTGTATTCTTTTTACTTGTACATTTTATTGTACTCTCACCATAAGGATTCTGGAGACGTCGTTTGTCTTTACCTGACTTTAGGTCGTAATAAATTACTTGAAAATAGTCCACGATTGTCCTATTTTTTATAAAAATGTTTGTTGCCATTATCAATGACATTTAAAAAACAAATACAACATTTACGTACTTTTGAATTGAAATATTTCAAATTAACTCAGCTGTAAGCAAAAACAAAAAAATTAAATGTTAAATGTTTTTGGAAAAAAATGAAAAAACACTTACATTTTCAAACCAAACTTCAAATTTAGATTCTTAATGTAATTACAAACAGCTTGTCCTGATGGTACTTGTTCATATTTTGATAAATAACGATTTTTCAGGCCATTTTAAAATGTCTAATGACATAGTTGTGACATGAAAAATATTTTTGGCACTTTTATGGTTATTAATCATGCTAAAAATAATGCTGAAACCCGTTAAAAAAATTGAACAAAAAAGTTTTCCATATGGTACAGACTTTTTGGCGGAAGTGTATATTGATGAACTTTACATTACCTCAAATTTTAACGGTAATTTTCACTTTGATTATCATCCACATACCGCTACAAATGGTAATTAATAAACAATAGACCTTGGTAGAGATAGAAAATAGAAGTAATTTTGCTACTGGCAACCTTTTTGATAACCTGGTACGCCGACTATTTCACTCAAAACATCAGATGAGACATATTTTAATTATTTCAACCAATGAAAATGCACAAAAACATGCAGGCTATTAGTAAAAGATTTTTTTAATAGTTAACATAAACTAAATATAATTCCGTTAATGGATTTATACATCCATGAAAATTATGAACGGAAGTCTATTATAGGTAGTATACACTATATTGTATAAAACTTACGCACTTGATAAGGTATATTTTTACGATGTTCGTTAACGGGAATTGAAGTTGTGTTGAGTAAATTTAATTTCCGTTAGGCGAAATTGGATTTACATAATTTATGTCTCCCAAAAAACATGATAACGTAATTGTTTAAGCAAATAATACTCTGCAAATTATTAAAATCAATCATCAAAACCCTGAAGTAGCATACAATCGTTTGTCAAACAGAATTACATTTTACACATAAAAGACATGCTATGCTATTCCATTCCAAATTTGTTAGTGGGATCTGAATTATAATGTGTGAATATATGGCTGAATATATTTTTGTGAGAGCCACGACAAAAAAAAATTGCAGGTGATTTTGTATGAGTCATTTTAAAATATCATATGCCGAACTACAATAAAAAACAACAAACACTTTAATGACGGGTCAGTTTTATTAGTCTCCTGATGATGTTGACATGGTTGGCGAAACGCACGTCGAGTAGTATATTCTGGTGTAGTGTTCAAATGTTTTGGCGTTTTGTAAAAGTGGTTTTTAGATACCAAAGACATTAATTTGTGAAAATTAGCTCTCGGATGAAAATGCCTCTACCTCTAGGACCTGGACCTAGCATAGGGTCATCTTCTTAAACAGCACTACTCACAATGGAAGCTGAAGGAGGCTTTCAGGCGCTCATTGAAAAATTCAATAGCTCTAGCAGGATATCTTTGTTTACGATCTTTCATTTGATTATCTTATACATCTGTTCCTGTAAATGATAAGATAAGATAAGATAAGACAGGATAGGATAGGATAGGATAAGATAGGATAGAATAGGATAGGAGAGAGGGGAGGAGAGTAGTGGAGAGGAGAGGAGCGGAGAGGAGACGATAGGATACGATACAATGGGATGGGATGGGATGAGATGAGATAATTTATTTGACCAAGGTACAATAGAGTTTTTAGCAAGTCTACTGCCCAATAGGGAAGTATATCAAAACGCTATAAAACATAATATTCTGGGATCCCACGCCCCTTTTATAAAGTGATTACTAGCAGGCTGAATTTTCGTGAGTGGCTTCGTTTTGACGAGTCTTCCAACTTTTTCCCCTGCGAAAATTCTCGGTAGAGGTAGATAAAGTTCTACGCAGCCGCTAAACATGTTGAACGTGGAATTGACAATTTCACGGCATAGTAATGGAAAACCGGCCAGAAAATTTGTAGAACAATTTGATCATTCCATTTTAAAAATACTAATTAAACAATAGTGTAAAAATCAGCCCGAAAAGTCAATAATAGACGTATCATCAGCATAAGCAATGCACTTTTTAGGTGACATAAAGTGCAAAAGTCATTAACACATAATATAAAAAATAGTGGCCCCAACACAGAGCCTTGGGGCACTCCATGCTTAGCCGGAAGAAATTCTGAGCTTATATTATTGAGAGACACACTATCCACTATTGTTCAAATAAGAATGGAAAGTATTTAATGGTAAACCTCTAATACCATAGAAGCTCATCTTTTCCAGAAGAATTTCATGTGAGACAGTCAGAGGCCGTGGAGAGATCACATAAACTAACGGCCACATGCTCTCTCCTTTCAAGGCCTGCGACTATGTCACACACTAAATTAAAAACAGCCGTAATGGTGGAACATTTATTCCTAAAACCAAAGTGACGATAATTTAAAATCTTATTACTTTCTAAGTAATTCACAAGCCTTTTTTTAAGAATGATTACTATAATTTTTCCAAAAATGGGGATGATAGAAATTGGACGGTAGTTGTCAACAATATCTCCTTTCCTAAAAAAGAGGTAAAATTTTGGTAACTTTCAAAACATCAGGGAAGTGTCCTTCGGTAATGCAACAATTGATAAAAACTGTGAGTGGGTGTAAAATTATATCTATGGTTTTCTTAAAGAAACCATAGATATAATTTACTGATACTTATGGTATGAATAAGTATTCATACCATAAGTATCAGTACAATAGGAATTTCTTAAGCTACTAACTGCTTATCTGTCCTCAATAGAGATTGCCCGTTCAAGGAAAAAAGAAGTTTTACATTAGATAATTTTAGTATTGAAAATACTTCTGGGCGTGATGTGTATATGGGAGATGTCTTTAAAAAAATTTTGCGAGTATTTCGTGAGATGCGACATGCTCGGGATTTGTATATGTTGCAAGGTCTGTGGAGTCGTGGAGACCGGTCGGCAAGGTCACGGAATACGGAGGATAAAGTTATTTATAGGATGACTAGTAACTATTTATGACTTATGGTAAGAGAGACTGAAATATTAAACGCTGACTGAAATAAAATAAAATTAGGTGCTTATTTATTCCAAACAATATTCGAATAAACAGCTGCTAAATGTAGAGTAATATACTGAGTGATGCTTAAGACATCTAACTAATTATAATATATAAAATAAATTATAGTGAATGTAAAATAAATACACAATTGCAAATAAATTTAAACAATTGCAAATAAATTGAAAATTTCTTTCTTTGTAGTCAGTTTTAACTTAATTCGAAATAATGGGAGGAGTACTACTTATGCGCAATTTCTGGTGCTTCGTGTGTACTACGTTTCTCTTTTTATCATTTCTAATTAATCAATCACTGTACTACAGTAAACAAAACGTTGTGTCTAGTATTTTCAATACTCCTAAGACACTTGGCGTAGAATGCAAAATCTGTGAATTTTTTTAAATGGTGTGTACCTAGATCGTAAGCTGTGTTAAGTTAAAATTTCTCAAATTCAATTTTCGTAAATATGAATTTAAACTGTTTGGTCTGATAAATACCATAATCTATGTTTATTGTGATTCATAAGTTAAGTTTAATCTAAGAGCCACCTTCGAACATTTCTGTTTCAAAATGTAAAGACAATAATGCTCTTGGTGTCGAGTATAAAGATTTACGCCTATAGAGAATAATTTTATTAAAACTCTGAGGGTACATTTTCCATAAACAATTGTGTTGGCCCATTCAAGAAAGGAATTTCAAAAGGATGACATCGAAACTTTCAGAAATAATAGGATGCATTTTATTCCTCGAGTATAATATCCTCTTTCTAAGTCAAAGGAATCTTGAATAAATAAAACTAGGATCGGAGAAAGATTATATAATCACTGTAGCAGTTTAAAGATGTGGATTTTTATTTGCATGGCCATTCTTACGGTCCATATATTCGACAAAGAGCTCAGGAACATTAGCGCCGCAAACGGTTGGCCAAAGGACGATACACCACTTTAAGCTCAAGTGGAGTGAGATCACTATAAGGGGAACAGCGTATTTTTCTTAGAATTAGTGGAGAAAAAAATCTGTTTGTGATCGAATTTTGTCATTGTGAACAGTTTATTATATTAAAATATTCCGCATATTCATTCACTGATTACTAGGTATTAAGATGTTTTGGCAACTTTATGGATACTTTGAAGCTTGTAATTACTTTTTAATAATAGGTAAAATATTAGAGGTGCTTGAACGTATGCTTTTTCAGTTAAATATGTTTAATCTTGTATAATTATATAATTCAACAGAAACTTGTTAATTAATAAAATTTAAAACGCGAACGACTTCTATATAAAAAGATCTTTAAAAAACATGAAATAAAATTTCATCGCTAGTGAAATTTGAAATACCAACATTAACTTATATTATGGCGGTTATTTTAAATTTTGATTGATCTAAAATTATCTATTTTTAATTTTAAAATGTACGTGTAAACTTTACTTAAAGTACTACTGTCATATTTCTTATTTAAACTATTTACTTTATTATTTACGTGAACCATTTCGAGGAATATTCTTTTGTGATAATTGTTTTCAACTGCCTATGCTTTGACACTATCGTGATCTATTTTACATCTGGTTTGAATGGGTTAATAAAAAAAATGTAGAAAGTTATAAGCTTGCCAGTAACAGTAGGAGAGCTGACGGACATTATGGTGAACGATAATGATCAAAATGTTCACTTATGGGAATCAATTCTTTGGTCTTTGGGTATGTCAAAACCGATCGTCCGCCGTCTCAAAATGGTTACATTAAGTTGTGGGGTGTATTATAAAAGGGGTAGTTTTAGGTTTTGGTGAACCACAGTGATCAAGAAAAGTAATGCAAGGGTGACTAAATAAAACTAAAATGCAAGTAAAATACAATCCAAAATAACAAAAAACGTAAAAACATATTATTATCAAAACATAATGTAAAAGTAAACTAATATGGCTATAGTACACGGAACATAAAAATGGCTTATTAATAAGTTATAAGCTTGCCAGTAATGTACTTACATATGTACATTTACATTTTACCAATAAAGTCGTTTATTATATATAAAAGGAACTCAAAAAAACTAGAAACTAAAATGACACAGTGATATCGCTAAATCATACATTAGTACTGTATCACAAGGAACTTGTACAATAATTATAAAACGAAATGAATATTAACATTCATTAAAAAAAAACATAAACTCTAGTATATGAAAAATGCGTAGAATACTGACCTACATAAATAAGTGTGGTAATATCACAAAAAACGTAAAAAGATTATTTTTAAAAGGAACAAAACCGGCAAATATAAAAATGAAAAAGTTTTGTATAGTACTTGTAGGCACACATATAAAACAAAATAAACATAATAGCAAATTAAAATTAAATGTAAATTAAAATTGAATTCGATGATATGGCGGAGTCGCCGGTGAAACTATGTTTCTATTTTATATCTTTATACTACTTTCACAAAACGAAGGGAATCATGGAAACATCAATATCTGTGGTTTCTTAAAGTTTACGCGTTCCAAACTATGTAGATAACGAAAATTTATGTCTCCCAATTCCGTCAGCCGGTCTGTCCATTTGATGACGCTATCTATAAGAAACTATATTTGACGGAGAAAAATAATATTTGATAGGTAGTTGACGCTATTGCTACTATAAAGAAACCGTGAAACTTCCAGTGAGAAATATACAGAGTGGACACCCCAAAAAAATAATTATTAGAAAAAACGTGGCAATTTCTTGTGTTGCCGAAAGAGTTAACGTGAAAAATGTCATCAAAAGCAAGCTGTTCTTTGTAGAAGGTGTAATATCAGAACCAATGGTCTAAACAAAATTTTTTTACCCTAAAAATGTTTGTATTGTTACATGGCTTGTGTCTATTTTAATAGCTTTATACCTTAACTACAATATTCCACCACTTTACTTTAATTTGGTACGTTCTGTAAATTAGCTTGAATCGTTTTTTTAAGTGAAACTTATATCAAATAGTAGAATTGTTATCGTGCCTTTGCTAAACTGTGTTAATCATATTTGGTTAAGTTTATTTTTGTATCCTCCTAACTAGACATACTAATGTTACACTGGATTAATGTGCTATAAAATAGAACATCAAACTACCAAGTACCTCCGGTACCTCCTAAAATTAACTTCAAATTCAATACCTTTGTTTTTATGTTATTAAATAATTTAGTATAAAGAACATGTAGAAAAATTTACCTTCAAGTTTAAATTCCTCATACCTAATTTATATTTCAGATCACGACGAACTAACGATTAAATTAAATTGCAGTAATAATTCGTACTATTCATTCCTTTATTATTATTAGGTTATATTTGCCACTGTCAGCATCTATCTAATCGATAACTTTTCATTACTAAAGATTAAATAGTTTCGATTATCGACTGATCATTGATTGTGCTTATCTCGCATAGGTGGCTCTAGCAGTCCTTAATTTTGAATTTAGTAAATAAATTACTTTCAAGTATGAAGCAGGTTAAATGAAAGATAGGTAACTTATAATACTTAAAGACTTTTATTTGTATCGTATTGTAAGAATGCTTTAGTAAATTTATATTTCCCATGTTTTTGGGCTTGTATTACATTTGATTTTTTGTAACAAAATAGTTTTCATTTTTAATAAAGGCTTCGAAAATCACCATTATTCTGCCGAGATTGTACTGATTCAGTCTTAAGAACTTTAACTTATTACAAATTAAAAAATTTTCGCTTTTGCAATCCACGGTTTTTAAAAGTGTTATTAACACGAAGATGAGACAATCAGCATATATAAAAAAAATACCAATTGGCTTCTTAATGTTGCTTCATAGAACTGGGTTATGAACTTTGCTTTATAAAGTTGGATAAATAAAATTTTATAACCTCTTTTTCCTTAAAGACTAAAATACTGTGAATGCGTTACATCAGCGGAAGTGTAGATTTTCTCTCTTTTGACTCACGACCATACGCCGTCGCACAAAATCAGCTAGCCATTCGCATGTTATTGTTTGTCTGGTACATTGGATGCATGATGCCGGGTGTAAATCCCTTAACTGTGTTATTTTAACCAGATTTTGGGGATTTGCCTCCGACATTCGTTGGGTGGACAGATAAACAAGCAACAGTATGAAACTTAACTAAAACTTAAAATATTTGACAGCAATTTTTCATGTTATTAAAGCTAATTACTTATTGCTCGAAGACCAAACTGCCCAGTCATACTGTTTCATATGTATACTTAAAACCATATCCATACACTTTCCTTATTTCGATTTTAAGCTGAATTTGTATTTTAGTATTAATAAATAAAAAAAATCGGCAATGCAACGAACAGCAATGAAATTTAATAATATGGCGGATTCTCCGGTGATGTACTATATCGAAAAGAAGTTGATCCCTACAAAAAATAGCAACAAGAAATAGATATAATTACACAAACATGCCGACTATTACCGGTTTGGCATCACAAGCGCACATTATAGAAAAGCGTGGGCCTAGATGGTGGTATATAGCAAAAAACAAAGACGACTGACTACCTATAATATAAAGAATAACATAGATGCCACTGATAAGTAAATTTTTTATTTCTCGTTGTTGAGTCTGCAATGCAGATTTCACTAGCATAACATCTCGAAACTCTATTTATTCCAAATCCAGATAGATAGATGAGGAAGAAGTCAATAACTACCTGAATGCTCCTTGTAAATTCTCACTGCCAGTCAAATCATTCTCACCAGCTGAAGTTCGTAAAGAAATTAGCAAAATCAATTCTTTTAAGGCTCCTGGCTATGACTTAATCGTTGGAGAAATATTAAAATACCTACCTAGAAAAGCAATTGTTCTATTAACCACAATTTACAACAGAATGTTACGTTTATACAGTGGAAATACCCTCAAATCAGCATGATCCTAAAACTTGGAAAACCAGCCACAGAGCCTTCCTCCTATCGACCTATAAGTCTCCTGCCACTAGTTAATGTTAAAAATATTTGAAAGGCTCCTTCTAAATAGAATAAAAGAAAATATACCCACGGAAGACCTAATCCCCGAACATCAATTTGGATTTCGGCAAAACCATTCAACAATTCAGCAATGTCACCGAATTGTAAACAGAATTATAGAAAGCCTGGAAAAAAAGGAAATGTGTGCCTCCGTCTTCCTTGATGTACAACAAGCATTTGATAAGGTCTGGCACGAAGGTCTCTTGTACAAATTAAAGTTACATATGCCTAGTCAAATATTCCTTGTCCTAAAGTTATATATCAGTGAGCGTTTCTTCCAAATTAAAACCAATAATTCACTGTCCATTTACCATCCTATTAAATCCGGAGTTCTTCAAGGTAGTGTCCTTGGACCATTCCTCTACTTACATTTTACTGGACATATCCGTTACTGATGATATCACAATGGCTACATTTGCCGATGACATAACAATCCTGTCATCAGATCCAAATCCTAGGAGAGCTTCCAGAAAGCTGCAGAACTACCTGAGCTTGCTACAAAACTGGCTAGAACGTTGTAAAATCAACGTCAACCATGAGAAATCAACTCAGGTCATATTTACCGCAAGACGGAATATATGCCCGCAAGTTTATTTAAATAATATTCCAATCTCAGTGAAATCGGAAGTCAAATATCTAGGACTCCACTTGGACCAGAAGCTTACATGGAAAAGCCACATCAAGCCTAAAAGAACACAGATGAACTTAAAAGTCAAACAAATGTATTGGTTGGTAGGTAAAAAGTCGCAGTTGTCATTGGAAAACAAAATACTTATTTATAAGATTATTCTAAAGTCAATCTGGGCTTACGGGATCGAGCTCTGGGGCTGCAGCAAAACTTCCAATACAAAAATACTACAAACCTTCCAATCAAAAACACTCCGCATGTTAACAGACGCTCCATGGTATGTGTCCACGCAACTCTCCACAATGATCTTGGAATTCCCTACATAAAAGATGTTACCCTCCACGCTAATAATGCAAAAGAGCGAGATACTGCTCACAGTAGTCTAAACATAAATCAATTGTATCAGCTACCGCTAGATAATAGAAGATTAAAAAGAACGTGGCCAGAAGACCTAACGGACTAAGTGAAAATGGAGAACCATCAGTGGATGGTATCCAACTCAAGCGAAGTACAAATCAAAATATTTATTAAATACTCTGTATGTAGATTAGAGTATATTGTAAATTTGCTATGAAATAAATAAATAAATAATAAAAAATATCCCGCCTCCCGTAGGGCACCAACTTCAATGGGCTGCAGCTTATTTAGGAAACATTATAGACATTTAAAAAAATATTTTTGCAAAGTGGTTGTGTGTCTCTTCCAAAGAAAAAGAAAAATAAGGAGTATAGAGAACTCTCAACTCGGTAGAAGAATATTGCACTAAGGGATGGGAACGAATTGAAAAATGTACTACACCCTTATCTCACTAGATGACACCACAAATTTAATCATATAGCGAATTGGGCCAGTTCACCCCTGTCCATACTGCTATCTCACTCTCTGGCGCTTACAAATAATGTCACTCTTCTGCTTAGTGCCAGGTAAGACATCACGTTTTGTGTGTTCCAGCAAGTAAAAATAAGAAGACAGGACTTAACTTCAAGTTCGTCAGATGACGAAGATCTTGTTAGTGCATAAAAAAGTTAAAATGTAAATTAAAACAAAAAACAAACATTCAAGATAGAATGATGTCTCCTTTGCTCACTTCAGTATGCCTTCGTCTTCTAACAAGGAGAACGTATACCCTTTGGAGAATATATTACGACAGGAAGGGACTTATTACAGTCGGATGTGTCTCAAGCTTCCCATTTAGAAGATAATTCTTCAGTGGCCGGTGGCATGGCCTCACAAGAGTACGCTCTGGAATAAGAGGAAATAGAACCTTACATCCAAAGTGTTATTGGAAATGAAGTAAACCACATCTCGAAGCGAGAGATGTAATTCACATTATTATTATTAGCCGTTACTCGAGTCTGAGTATAAAAATGTTACAGTCGATAAATTGTGTACAATAAAAACAAGTAAAAGGTGTAGTCTATTGTAATTCCCATTCATCTACGGTGCACACGACTATGGCTATAGAGGCCAATTCGGGAGAGCACATGTCGACCGCAGTCAGGACAAACATAGACCTGGTTAGGTCTTGGATTCGGCCTTCTTGCAGCAACATTTCCTTGATAGCTGGCCACAACCCCTCGCCATTCGGTTCTGTCCGCTGCAAGTTGTTCCCATTGCTCGTCTGGAATACCGCAGGATTTTAGATTTTCATGGAGAACGTCTTTGAACCTCTTTCGTTGACCGCCACGCCTTCTTCTACCGCTTAGCAATTCACCATAAAGTGTACATTTAGGAAGGCGGTTATCATGCATACGATGAACGTGACCTGCTCATCTTAGGCGTGCTCTTGAAATAAGCACCTCAATTGGAAGGCTGTTTGCTCTCCTGAGTACTTCCACGTTTGATATGTGATGGAACCAACGGATTTTCATCACACTTCTGAGGTGTCTTTGCTGAAAACGTTCTAATTCTTTCACATGACGACGGTAAGTGGCCCAGCTTTCACATCCATATAGCAGTGTTGGAATGACAACTGCTCTGTATATAGCCATTTTCGTTGATAAAGCAAGGTCGTGGTTGTCAAATATTCTCTCTCTAAGTCCCCAGAGTGCTCTAGATGCAGCGTTAATTCTATTGCGAATCTCGCTGTCCATGTTTGCTTTGTCATTCATTTGTAATTCACATACACATTGCCTAGCAGTGGAAAAATATATTCTTATAGTTGAAATGTTGATTATACGTGTGTATTACTGTGTACATTTAAAATTTATTTTAATTAGTATTACTTTTTTAAAGTTAATTTCCGTATTATTTTAGCGCAGATATAGTGAAATGCATCTCGGTTAATTTTGACGAAAAATTTCTTCAATTGTTTTGGGTAAACTACTATTTGGACTAATTGACATATCACAGGAAATGTATTTCGACTAATTGTTGTCCGTGAGTTAGTCACGATCAGGCGATTAACTGTCCTAATTTTATTTTGCCATATTAACCGGACAGAGACCATCAATGGTGCAAGGAACTCCAAAATCTAAGCAGCAAAAGGTAGCCTCTAAAACATTGGACAGACCACTAAGAAGCTATGGGGAAAAGCTTTAGTAATGAAAAGGAGACACACACACATTGAGATGAAATTGAGAACATTATTTTTCAAAGTCTGTTAGTAAATAATTATACATTTTAGAGTACTTGTTACCTAAGTCCTAGTTTCGGATACCAAAGCGGCGTTCTCCCAATTATATTTCTTATATAAAATTCTAGGCCAAGGCCGACAGAGCTGGTTTGTAACTAAGCGTTTTTCCGTTACCAAAATATGCCCAGGATCTGTATTTACTTATACCCTCTATATAAATTATCCTTTTATATTTATTGCTGTACCGCTTTAAGTTTTAAAACTTATATTAATTTGTAGATACACCAAATCATGCTACCAGTTGTAAGTACAGATGCACTCGTGTAGGGAGCGACGAAAAGAATAAGTATAGCCGTGCGAACCCACCGGAAATATTTTAATACACAGTCAACAGTCCCGCGGTGTAAGTGCCTGTCGTCCTGCATAAACCAACCTCGAAATAATTCTAAATGGCAAAGCAAGGTAATGAAAATATTTTTCAAATCGATCTGACGTCAGTCTTTCGGTACACGAGAATAACTGAAATATTCAATAGTCAGTTCGCGAGTAGCCGCTGCCAACATTAGATATGTGGAGTTCTCCGTTCTACATCGATCTGTGAAGGCCAAACATTCAGGTGATTGAATTATTTTTACGAAAACCTCTGAAAGTCCGTTTGACGTCACATCAATTCATCGCACATCTATTACCACCGTTTCCCCGCTGGTAAATATTCGAAGGAAAAAATTGATTTCGTCCCGTGTTGGCGGTCAGCCAGAGCGACTCATCGAAAGCAGACGTTTCCACTCCGATATTCGAACCGAAGGTACCGTTATTGTCATATATTGATTCCGAGCCGCAGAATTTTTGCAAAGTCCGTACTACGTCATCGATTAACTGCGTATCCATCTGCGCTTACACCAGCTTGTATTTGAAGGAAATAATTGAATTCGTTCCGTGTTGACAGACGACCAGAACGACTCATCGGCAGCAGACATATTCACTCCGAGATCCGAACCCAGATGCCATGTATCATATTCGAGTAGCAGGATTTTGGTTAAGCCCGTATCACGTCATCGACCAGCAGCGCATCCATCTGGCGTCTACTCCCACTCCTATAGTAAGTTGATTCATTTTCAGGAAAGGATCTGAGGAGCCTTTACCGCGTTTTTTTTTTGTATTACTATTTTGCAGCTTACTATCCCTGTCATCTGAGTCATCTGGTACTACTCTTTTCGTTGCGTCGCTTGCCCTCATCCCGGTATTTAAAACCTGTAAAGTTTAGTCGAGGTAATGAATTAGTAAACCCGTAGATTTGAATATGGTAGGTTTAATAGGGTTTTCCCACTAATTTTATTTTAACAATTTGTGTCGTGAAAATGATATAATAAAACATTTTATTAATTTACAACAATTTACTCTTCTGATAAGAATTATTTCTAAGAAAATATCGTTAAAACAACTTACTGATAATTTCACTGCTTTTTAAAACGGGCATTTTTACGCGCTATAATTACGTATCTACCCGGAAAACCAATGAGATTGTGGATAAAATTAGTTTGTAATAGATTCTAACTGTGTGTTAAAGAAAGTTTCCTCTAAAACTTCTCAGAATTTCAATTTGTACTTGTAAATATTGGCCAATCAGAATCCATATAAATGCCGCACAAGTTATTCGTGAAAGCATCGGACGTTAATATTTTGTACTGTAGTTTAGGTTTAACCTTCACCGACATTACACATCAGATGACTAACCTAAAACGTTAAATTTATATTCTTATGTTTGTATTGTTTGGAGTGAAAATATTATTTTATCAGTTTCTGGTTGATGTTTTATTAATTCTACAGTCAAAATGGAATCAAGTGGAAGAGGGATATGTTAAAGGTGCCGCTGATAATTTACCTAAAGTAGAAAAGTGCTGAGTGCTGTCAATAAATAGAGGTTATGTTATGTTAACAGAGACCAAGATTAATAAGCAATCTTGAACAGAGACAACCTCTGTGATTGGATTTTAGGGTGTTGACGTCACAACGCGCCAATTTATGGCTGTTTAAAATGGACCCAATACTTTTCAAACTTCAAGTTTTTTTTTGTTACTATTAGTCAAATTAATAAGATAATAAATATGTCATAAATCATTTTTTTACGTGAGTTAAGTATTTCAGAAATAATTTTTTTTTTCTGGGAAAACCCTATTGAATATACTGATATTAATGAAAAATTCTGAGTTTTACTGTTTGTTTACTGGAATACCGTTTCTCCACTTGAGCTACTCAGCCTGACGCATCCGGCTTGTGGGTAGTGTGTCCTATCACTTGAACTAGAACTGGCGCCCCAGCTTAAACCGAAAACTTGTTTCCGGAGCTCGAGTGTCAAAGAGTGGCCCTTATTCTGCTCGTCACCAGCAGAGGTGGAGAAAAACGCGTCACAGGTTTCTGATTTAATGAATTCGAAAGTATGGAAGGATTAGTGTTCAAAATTATTCCCTTAGGTTTTTTAGCTTTTAATTAATTATGCACTTTAATAATTAATTTATTTTGTTGTAAGAAAGAACATTTTTAAATAGTTAATAAAAACAATAAGCCACTGTCAACTATAAAACTAATGATAATTTAATCAAGTATTGTTTTCAGAGTAAACTACCAAGAATTTAAGCATGACGAGTCAGTTTGATTTTATATGGAACTTCGATTCGGAGTTTATTAATTCAATTATATTTTCAAGAATGTATTACGAACAGAATTTCATTAAAATATCCTACGTGACGCGTCGTTTCATCTTCGTTGGTCAAACAGTATAATACAAGAATATTCAACATGGTTAACACACAGTAGAGTTAATTACTACAGAAAAGAAACTCGTTTGAATTTTAAATTAATTTAAATCTGAAATTTCACATAATTACTATCCTCATAAAATTAATTCAGCTGAATATGTGCCCAGAATAATTAATGTTTATATTATAACTGCTACCTCTACGAATCTAGGATTTGCATAGCAGGAAAACTATATTAATGTTATAGATTCTCAAGGATTGACCTATACTGTATTATTACACTTGTGCAGTAAGATGTTGACCAATGTATTTTAGACTATATAATGCACCAAATCTGTGTGATATGGGACCTAAGGTTTTTATATTAAATAGTGGTAGTTATAGTATATTTTAAAATGTGTATGGAAAGCGTAACTTAACTCATAAGTAGAAATACAAAACCACTTTTTATTTTATTATAAATTTAATTCATGTTGTGACGTTGCAAGTAATACATTTAACATACTGTTTTTGCTGCTTCAACGACATTCCGTGGGTACATTCCATAAAATCATCACTACTTGAATCAGTATTAATATTGTAATATTTAGATTGTTCAGATTATGATTGGATATAGTTTTAATACTGTGCTCTCAATAAATGATAGATGAAGACGGCAGGATCGCGGTTTGCAAGTGTTCACATTAGGTTTAAAAAGGCAGGGAGGATGAAAATCTAGTACCATTCCGAGGGCTGCGTGTCCGATTCTCTAACTAATAAAGTCGAAGTAGCTCGAAGAGTCTTGTACGATAAAATGGATACAAATAAAAAATATATAGAAACTACAGTATCTTCTACATGTCTTATTGCCGATACAAATAAAAAATGTTTTGATTGTAATAAAAGACAATATGCCTGCGTTAAATATTAATTATTGTTCAAATTGCACATTCACTTTTAATATTAATTAGTATTTTATTATTATTTTTAGTATTAGTATTTGATGTTGATTCAAAAATAAATATCATTTAATTTAATCAATTTCATTAATATTTCCGTGTACCCTGGAATACAAAAGTAATTCATTTCCTTTTCTGCCCATGGGCTGTAAGTGACACTTTCATAATACTGAGAGACGCCAAAAAGTGTCACTTAGTAGTACGGAAGATAAATTTCGTAACTGCGTAGTTGTTCTGTATATCTACTCTCCGGTTTGTATTTAGATATGCTTTGAGAAGAACTCGTTAACATTGTTGCAGATGAAAATTATACACAGAATACTTAGATTATTTGGTTCTAATACTTGTTTCTTTGGCGATAAAAAAGCGTACATGTCTAATTTTATAAATAATATATTCCTATTCTTATATGCTGTATTGCTGTATGCTCATACTTCAGGGTTTCAAATTATTTTATAAAAATTCTGAAAGTACTCACCTCACATGGTGGCGGCGCACTCCTATATGAAGGTACTATTTTGAAAGTTACTGAACCTCTTGCTTCCCTCTGAAAAGACCAATGTTAATTTATTTTTCTGCATAACACGCCAATGAATCGTTGTCCAAACAGTCACTACTTATATTTTTATAAACACAGATACAAATCTCTTGAGGAAAATTTTCAATATTTTCAGCTTGTGAATTTTTAAGTTATTCCCTTATTAAATCCGTCTGTGTAGTCGTCACAGATTTTACACTATTCAAAATATTCATGATACTTTGATAGATTATCAATATTTCAAAATAAAACTTATAAGAAATAGATCTATATACTTACGAGAATTTTTTGTAAAGCATTTACGGATTGATTTACGACTGGTATGCCATTAATTTCCCTAATTTCATCCCCAACATGGAGTGTGGCTTGTCGATGGATCATTCCACCATGCATTATTCTGGCTACTATACATTTACCGTCCTCATTCATTTTCAACGTTATACCCTAGAAAGAAAGAAACATATATGTATATATCATTTCATAGAAAAATATATCGCTCTTTCGTTTTAATAAATCAGAGGGATGACATTCAGCACAAAAGTAGAAAAAACGGTTACAACTAATTTTGGTTTCAACTATGTAATCACTCCAAAGTCAATAACAAAAGAAGACATAGTGAGTGCTTTGGAAGCAACATTTTACCATCTATCAGAAGGAGACGCAGAAGAAATCAGAGCAGCATCAGCAGCAATTCTAAAAGATTTCAAACCACCAAATTCAACAAAATGAGAGAAGAAAGACAAGCCCTGAAAACAATCAAAGAAAACGCCAGCATAACAGTTGTACCAGCGGACAAAGGAAATGCTACTGTATTAACGGATACAACAGACTATCAACAGAAAGTGATACAGCTACTAGACGACCCAGCCTATCGCTAAGTAACAAGAAATCCACCAAGACAATCGAAAAGTACATATCAGATGCGAGTACCGAATCCTGCATCCCAAAACAAGACCAGAAAAACTGATACCGTCCGAATCAAGAACACCACAACTGTACTATTTACCGAAAATCCACAAAGAGAATGTACCACTCCGCCCAATTGTTAGTGTTATGGGTTCACCGACCCACACTCTAGCAAGATACCTAGCCGACATCCTAAAGTCATTGGTTGGACAGACAGAATACCACATCAAGAATTCATACCACTTTGTAGAACAGATAAAAGAACACAAGGTGGAAACAGAAGACATCCTAGTCAGCTTTGATGTAACATTACTCTTCACAAAAGTACCAATTAAAGAAGCAATAAAGTTAACCCGAGAACAATTGCAACACAACGGACTGAACAACAACCTGGCTGATCTGATAGAACTCTGTGTAAAGTCGACATACTTTCAGTTCAACGGAAACCTATACAAACAAAATGAAGGGGCAGCAATGGGCTCACCAGTACTGGCCAATATTTTTGAAAGCATTTGAAACGTACGCCCTGGACACCTACGTCCCCAAACCTAAATGTTAGTTTAGACATGTGGACGACACTTTCATTATCTGGAAGCATGGACGGAAAGAACTGGAGAATTTCAAAACCTTCACCAAAACATAAAATTTACCATGGAAATTGAGAAAGATGGTGAGCTCCCGTTTCTAGATGTACCCGTATACAAGAAAAAGGATGGAACATTAGAACACAAGGTGTGCAGGAAACCAACCATACCGACAGATATCTAAATGCGCAGTCGCACCACCATCCAGCACAGAAGCAGGCCGTCGTCAGCACAGGGCAAAATAAATATGCGAAGAAGAACATCTCCAAGAGGAATACCAGGCTTTAAAGACATCTCTACAGAAAAATGGATATAGACCCAAGGACATAAACAACACCATCAAGAAACAGAACATAACCAACACGAAAGAAGAAAAGACGATACAGCGACCACTTACCTACCATATACACAAGGTTGTACGGACAGGATTGGAAGAGTGCTAGCAAAGAAGAACATCAAAGTGATCTACAACGCAAAATAAAAATCCGACAACAATTTTCTAAATACGGGCCACCAGAAGAGCGGGACTCACCAGGAGTTATAGCGTGAAGAAGTTTACATAGGAGAGACCAAGATACGTATTAATACCAGGGTAAAGAACATATCAGGCACACAAAGAACAAAAACATCACTAAGTCTGCAATTGCTGAACACTCAAAGGAAACCGGCCACTGGATAAACAAGAGCAAAAGATTGACGAACACGAGACACTACTGGTCCAAAAGATACAGAGAAGACATAAAAATACTCAAAAATCAAAATAATTTCAACCGTGACGCCGGACTACAGCTATCGTTGACATAGAAATCAATGTTCCGGTCCACTTACCATGCGACATCACTGGAACCAAGCCACGCCTCCTGACGATGCATATAAATAGAGGAACTCGGGCAAACGAGCTCACTTCGTTTCAGAAGAAGACCACGACAAGATGGTTGAAACGTCGAAAAAGCAGTCAAACACTGTTCAAAAGTATTTGCTGTTATAACTGCGGCAAATTGGGGCATGTCAAGAGGCACTATCGCCTCACCAGTGTCACCGTAAGGGAGTGGACGCCGAGGATATGAAAAAACAGCAGGATGTGGCAATAGTGAGGCCGTTTCAGATAGAGGTTTCGAAGAACTGGCCGAAAGAAGTTATAAGGAAAGAACAACTGAATGACAATGAAATTGGACCTATACTAAAGACGAAAGAAAAAGGAAACCGCACGTTTCAAACAAAAGTGACGGACTGAAGACTTTATGGGCACAATGGGACTCGTTAAAGGTTATAGATGGGCTGTTAAGAAGATAATGGGAGATCACGGATGGGAAGGAAGTTACTATTACGCCTGGTGATGCTCAGGTGTCGGGTACCAAAAATACTTCAGGAAGTGCACGAGGGAATGCCCAGGGAACATTTTGATAAAAATAAGGCCTTGGCTAGAATACGGGAACGATCCTACTTGATAAATAGCCGTCATGATTTAGAGGCTTGGTGTCGCAAATGCAAAGTTTGTGTGGATGATGTCACCAAGGGGTCACCTACAAGGAGTAGTGATCGAATGAAGACTAATTACGACCATAACGTCACTTCAGCAGGATTCAAAATGGGAGACTTGTTTTGGCCGTACAACCCACAGCGAAGGAAAGGACGATTTTCGAATGATCACTCACTTTGAGAAGGGCCGTATTCAGTAATCACTCGAATTAATTATGTTGTTTATCTGATTCAACGTAGTAAGAAGTCGGAGATGAAAACTGTGCACTTGGACAGATTCGCAAAGTATGTTGGAATTGCCTGCCCGGAACATTCGGGCTTAATGAGGGGGTAGTGTTATGTGCTCGCCCTCTTACGAGGAAAGGTTAAACCCCTTAGTAGAGAGAAGCTAGCAATATAATGCTAGTTCGCCCAGAGATGGCGCCACTGCTTCCTAATTCCGTCCAGAACAGTCTACAGTACGCACTAGAATGAAATTGATGATCTCGAATAAGCGCGCCATGGATTGTATAAGAAGCAGAGCCAACGCACTGGGTCAATTCCAATTGAAAGAGTATAGCGTTCAGATCAAGAGAAGGAACAAGTGATCCGAGTAGTAAACTACAGTGCCAAGGGTGATTTATAGTGGCTAAAAGTTGAAGGTTAATTTAGTGTTAAATGGATGAGTGGTTAGTGACAATATGTATTGCAATTATTCAACCGACGTTTGGGGTGTTTACTGGAGGGTTTAAACACGTAATTCTGTTATAGTGGAGTAAAATTAGATTTTAAGAGAAAATTTTACATGGAGCAATGGGACATAAAAAATAAGTTTGTATTGGTGAAACTAAGAATATCCTGAGTTTGTTCCATGTACAATTTTCTCTATCACCTTATTTTGGCTATTTTTACTACACTATCAACCGTTACCTTACAAATAACTTACCATAGGTTCATCAGTATTTTTTTGAAATTGAACTAGCCTAACTCTCGTTACGTTTTCCATCTCGACCTCGCCATTAGGGCCGTCCAGATCATCGCCACCGTTGAGGTATGGAAGAAGAGGAGGCGGCGTGACCCGAATGGCATCTTCTCCGTAGACTTCGTGAGCCACCACATCGTGGGCTTGTAAAAGAGCCTGAAAAAGACGAACAAAATTAAGTAACGTTGTTTCCTCGCCGGATTTAAGAAAGTGTTTCAATTTGTGCCCGATCATTGGAATATACAGGGTGCACCTTAAGTACGTTAAAATTCTTTATGAGGTATTTATTAGTTAATTTTAACAACAAAATTTCATATAAACTTTATATAACTTTCATAAAGCTTTAAAATCTCTAAAAGTTCAACAGAGTGGCAATACCGAAATTCCTTCTGACTTATATAATCCCTTAGAAATTAATGATCATTTTAGATCAGTTTTTCAAAACAACCAGAGTGTTTGCTCACAAACAATTGATGAGATTAAATCAAATGCCATTGGTAATGACAAAATCTCGCTACAAATGGTAAAGTTGTGTATGCCTACTATAGCCATATACATTACCCATATTGTCAATGTTTGTTTAGAAATAGGATATTTTCCAGATTTCTGAAAAAAAACTATCGTTACACATATCGTTACATAAGCGCTTTGGCACGTAAGCGAAGTATTCAACGTTTGACAAGGAGCTTCTATCCTTATATACTGCTATAAAGCATTTTAAATTTTTAGTTGAAGGTCGCGAATTTATTGTTTTACCGGTCATATGCCTTTGGTCAATGCATTATTCACCCAGGCAGAAAGATCTCCACGACAAATACGGCATTTAGAGTATATTGTTCAATTTTCGTGCGAAATCTGTCATGTTAAAGGAAAAGTTAATATAATTATCATAGCAGACACTTTTTCACGTGTACATAATACATCTGCTCTCAATCAATGTATCTTTCCATTTCAAATTGGCAAATTCCCCTTAACTGATAAGAATTTTAACTTAAAATTATTGAGCGATGCTCAAAAGGAGGATTCCCAATTAGCCTTTTTGTTATTGAGTCAAACATTAGATTCTAAATCCAATTTCAATTTGGCGAAAATTAAGATTCCGGATTTAGATGAGTTTATTTGATACGATATTTATCAACCAAATATGCCCTTATGTTCCGGATATTTATTAGCAAACAATATTCGATATATTTCATGGTTTGTCTCATCCTGGCATAAAAGCCACTAGAAAATTGGTTACGAAGACATATTCCTGGCCTAAAATGGATTCAGACTGTAACTTGTGGGCAAAAACATGCGTCAACTGTCAGACTGCTAAAGTCATCCGTCATACAAAAAGTCCGGTAGATCAATTGCTATTCGATCACATTCATATAGATTTAGTTGGACCATTATCCCCTTCCAGAGGTTATTCTTACATATTGACTGTGAGCGCACGTTTTACCCGATGGCCAGAAGTTTATCTGCTCTCCGATATTACGGCCGAAGCAGTAGCACGCATTTTATTTCAGAATTTTGTTTGTCGTTTTGGCGTGCCATTATATGTTCCTATTGATCAAGGCGTTCAATTTGAATCAAAATTATTTAATGAATTTGCAAAGTTTTTGGGGTTTCATAGAATACGTACCACCACATATCATCCGCATAGTAATGGTATGGTGGAAAGGTTCCATGGAACTCTTAAAACTGCATTAATAGCTAGGCCTAACACGTCGCATTGGGTAGATGAACTTCCGGTTGTATTATTAGCTTTTAGAACTATCCCGAAAGAGGATTTGCAATGCTCTTCAGCTGAACTCGTATTTGGTCAGAATTTACCGCTACGTGGAGAATTTTTCACTAAATCGTATAACTGCCCTGGGACTCCTTATTTTATCGACAAGTTACGCACTTATTTTGATAATTTAACTTCGTTTTCTCCATTTCACCACAGTAGTCAAAAATCATTTGTTAGTCCTGAACTTTTTAACCTCTACTTATATTTTTGTTCGGAGAGAACGTTTTAAACCTACATTAGCTCCTTTGTACGAGGGTCCATTTAAAGTCTTGTCCCGTACAGATAAATTAATCACTTTTGGTAGTGCGACTAAAGTTGTATAGTTGAAGTAATCAGTTCCCGGCACATGAAAAACGCAACAAAAACTTTACGACCTCAATAAAATACCGGTACTCTCTGTACTGCTGTTCGCAAATTGACTCGCTTGCCTTTATAGATTTTTAATGTCGTCGGGTCGATTGATGACAGGCATGCCGCGATGGTCCGCGGCGATAATAATTATGTCGTAAAGTTTTTGTCGCGTTTTTTGAATGCAGGGAAGTCCTTACTTGGACTATAACTGTCAACATTTACAGAGTTAAACCTGCGATTTTATTAGTTGACAAGTGCCATGTCCCAGCCTTTCCTATCAAAAATGTGCGTTTTGCCATAGACTGATTGTTCTTCTCTTTTAACGAGGGAGTGTATGTAGCAGCTCACTTGCTATGCTTGTAGCAGCTCACTTGCCTACTCACCTCAAGTTCCTACAATTACAACGATAGTTCAAATGTGCTTTTAGAGGGCGGAATATTAAACATAATATTTTTAGTCGCAAACTCCTCTATAAATCCTTATTTTACTATAAGGAAAGTAACCAGACTGCAGCCAAAGTTACAAATCTGGCGCGTTAAGTGTAATAATTGCATATTACCATCAAAACGCTAATGCTTCGATTGCAACAAACACCAGCCGAAAGACTGATTCTACTTAAAGGAGCTCCCTTGCCAGTCGTCACACACCACTTGCAGACTGCAGTTTCGAGCTGTTGGCTCTCGTCAGTGCAAGGTAGGTATGCAACGACCGACATGAGAATCCCTTGACTATAGTACATCCCGGTATTTTTACAATAGCGACATGTAAAACAGCCAGCAGGCGCCATCTAGCGGTCCAGTGTCTGTTGCAATCGAAAAATAAATAGCCTGACTTGGCTTAGCATAGTTCAAATGTGACTTTAGAGGGCGGTATATTAAACATAATATTTTTAGTCGCAAACTCCTCTATAAATCCTTATTTTACTATAAGGAAAGTAACCAGACTGCAACCAAAGTTACAAATCTGGCGCGTTAAGTGTAATAATTGCATATTACCATCAATCGAAGCATTAGCGTTTTGATGGTAATATGCCTGCTGGCTGTTTTACATGTCGCTATTGTAAAAATACCGGGATGTACTATAGTCAAGGGATTCTCATGTCGGTCGTTGCATACCTACCTTGCACTGACGAGAGCCAACAGCTCGAAACTGCAGTCTGCAAGTGGTGTGTGACGACTGGCAAGGGAGCTCCTTTAAGTAGGATCAGCCTTTCGGCTGGTGTTTGTTGCAATCGAAGCATTAGCGTTTTGATGGTAATATGCAATTATTACACTTAACGCGCCAGATTTGTAACTTTGGTTGCAGTCTGGTTACTTTCCTTATAGTAAAATAAGGATTTATAGAGGAGTTTGCGACTAAAAATATTATGTTTAATATACCGCCCTCTAAAAGCACATTTGAACTATGCTAAGCCAAGTCAGGCTATTTATTTTTCGATTGCAGCAGACACTGGACCGCTAGATGGCGCCTGCTGGCTGTTTTACATGTCGCTATTGTAAAAATACCGGGATGTACTATAGTCAAGGGATTCTCATGTCGGTCGTTGCATACCTACCTTGCACTGACGAGAGCCAACAGCTCGAAACTGCAGTCTGCAAGTGGTGTGTGACGACTGGCAAGGGAGCTCCTTTAAGTAGGATCAGTCTTTCGGCTGGTGTTTGTTGCAATCGAAGCATTAGCGTTTTGATGGTAATATGCAATTATTACACTTAACGCGCCAGATTTGTAACTTTGGTTGCAGTCTGGTTACTTTCCTTATAGTAAAATAAGGATTTATAGAGGAGTTTGCGACTAAAAATATTATGTTTAATTACAACGATGTTTGTAAGTGACCCGTGATGGTAACCATAGGAAGAAGAATAATAAAAAATAATGACGTACAATATTTTGGATTTTAATTGGGTATTACAAATTTATACAATAAATATGATGAAAACCTTGATGATTTATATGTTCTCTTAAAAAAAATGTGTTCTTAACCGCCTCTCAAGTTACCGAAGTAACTCCCTGGAAGATTTCAAGGATCTTGTGCTAGGTAAAGAGAGATGAAGCCCTACAGTTTAATGTGGACTCCAAACCACTCTTGGGGTATTTTTTTTTAATGAAAAATTGTTTCGCATTACGGGAATCGAACCCACTACGCTAGGCAACTCAGTTTGCTAGCCAGACGCTTTAACACACTAAGCTACCGTCCCCATATAATTATATAGATACTGATATAAAGGGTTATGTGTAAGAATATCCTTTAATGGCTAAACATCGCCCAAATTATATTTTTAACATTACATAAATCAATAAAAGACATTAATATTTTCACGTGTTTACAGTCAGTATGTTCTATAAGCAATTGAATTTCCAAAAAAAATTTCGATTCTGATTCATATTTTCATTAATTATTGCAGCCACTTAAACCAAATTTGGTATGCCGTGAAATACTATTAAGCTTTAACATTACGTTCTATATACATGTTTTGAAGCACATCATACAGAACAACAAAACTGATATGAAAATCATTCATGAATTGCGAAATTCTGTAAAATGTATAATTTAAAATTTTAGGACAAAAAGTAGATAAATGGTCGCGTTTTTATCGTTCGTAATCCAATCAATTTCATTACCAGAATTACGATAATTTCGAAACTGATGTGAATAATCCAATGGAATTTAATAAATTTGGATGGCTTTAAATGCCATCGTGTGTGAGAGCACAATTGTTTTTCAAATTTAAAACAACTGAGTGAGGTTTAATTTGACAATATCGGTTAGTCAGTATGTAATTTAAACAATTGAAGCTCTTTGTGAAACAAACTCACTAATACTCTACCAAAAGGTCTGTAAAGCTTCGGTTACACTTACAAAATGGTTTTGCAGCAAAAAAGTTATCGCCTTACGTCCACCCAAACTAGAAAAAGAGTTGAAATGACTCAATATAAGAAATATGTAAGGTTGACTTTTTAATAAAGTCTGCGTCTGAACGGGTCGATGGCATAATGTGCCTTTCAAACACTGACTTCTTTTGATTACCCAGTACTTCGTATTTCTTATGATCATTTAAAAGTTCTGACTAAATTTAATGTTCGATAAAATAACGTAGTCGGCTAGCCAATAATTATTTATTAACTGACGAATAATAAGTTTTCTTTTACAAATTCACTTCAACCAGTCAATATTCCAGTTGAACTGTAATCAATCAACTTATCGCAGTATTTTTTGTGCCTGCCTTCGTTTATGAAAGAAAACATTTAAGATTGATTTTAAATTTTCTTTTTACATGGCTCATTATCTTTTTCTTACAAATTTATGTCATTAACCTTTAATTATATGACGGGGGAAGAAGTTCTAGACTAATATTAACTCACTCCTTGTTTTATTAATGAAATGCATATATTGAGCACATTAAACATAACATCAAAATGTTTGTTTAGTTACGTAATTTATGCGGACTTAAAGTGGCTTTAACATTGTTATTGTTACGAATTCAAGACTCCGTATTTTGCCAATAAACATCACATGACTGAATTTCCAAGGCTTGTAGGTATTTCTAGGAATATTTTGATAATACCAGTTGTGTTACTTCTGTAGTTCCTAATTTACTGGAAATTTTACTTTTGTCTCTCTTGTCCCATAGCCCAGTTGCCAGGGGTTTTAGTCCGAATTAATTGTTACCTCGCTACCTGGTCGATAGCCGAGTGGGTTAAGGCGCGAGGTGGCAATCGCGATTAACCACATGGACATCGCACCACCGGGTTCGAATCCTGGCTCCGGCACTCACACTGTCGGAGGAAATGGTTGTATGTCCGCGTTTTTTCAATGTGTAACCTTTTCCGCACAGGCCCCTGGCTTCTGGAATTGGGGGTTGTCTAATTTCTGTGGTGTTTATTTATTTATTTATTTAATTGTTTCATGAAAGGCTAGTTTTTTACTAGTAGAAAGTGACTCAAAAAAGTTTACCAAAGTTTACCCCCGCGAACCCTCATAAAAAACCTTCTGAAACGGAAAAATTCAGTTTTTTGCTAATATCTCGAAAAATAACGAAAAAAAACCGGTTAGCACCACGTGAAAGAGCGGGAAATTTTACAAAAAAATAGTGTACAAGTTTTTTTAAAATAGATTTTCACCTTAGCATGAGAAATTATTATAGTTCGCTCAATATTTTAGGCGCGTCGAACAGATAAATGAAGCATTTCTCGACCACCGCTACAAAATAAAAACAATTTGTACCCATTAAAAACGAAAAAAAGGTAGCATTTTAAAGAGGAAGAATTCAGCTTTCCAATGGTATACTTACTTTCAATTTTTATTTCTTATAAATTGCACGTGAAAGTTAAGCCTTATCATTTTTTTCCACTCGATATTAAAACATATATATATATATATATATATATATATATATATATGAAGTGTTGTTGTACTTCCGGGTGCTCTCCCGCGTTGAATGTCGACTTCTCCAGGAGTCACGGTTGTCTAAACGACGTTTCGGCAGAATCTCATCTGCCATCTTCAGCCAACTCAGTTCAGTTCGAGCAACGAGGAGCAGCAGTAGGCAGCTTTCAGCGAGAACCTGAAGATGGCAGATGAGATTCTGCCGAAACGTCGTTTAGACAACCGTGACTCCTGGAGGAGTCGACCATCGACGCGGGAGAGCACCCGGAAGTACAACAACACTTCAAACACCCGCGAAAACTTAAAAAACAACATATATATACATATATATATATTATATATTAATAAAATACTATTAAAGAAATCCTTGTAGATATAGCTTGTTTATACCTTAAACTTCAATCCAAGATAAATGTTTATGCCCTAAAGTATCCAGGGTAAGAAAATTGTCTTTTAAATCATTGGTATTTTTTCCATTTTTTAGGGTTAGGAAATTTTCACTTGAAACTTGTCTAAAACGGTCAAAAAAGGCCTACAAGCTTTTTTTGACCATGATTAGATTATTTCACACTACTCCATGCTAATAAATTGTAATACCTTTTTTTTTATACATTTATTTAACGTCGGCCTATTTCCGCTACTGAGGCCTAACACCGACGCCTGTAGACGAGCTACTCCCCAACCAGGAATTTCGCCGAACCTCTTCCCTTAAGAAGAGTAGGGATCTTTTACTTGCCTAACATTTAATAGACAAGGGACCGACGGCTTTACATCCCCTCCGAAGGATGGTATATCTCCTATACAACCCTCGCCTAAGGTTGTATAGCTTCCGCGCATACACTGATATACTAGCCGCTGGAAGATGTGTGAGGCGAGGACGCGGTCTTCGTTGGAACGGTCACCCATCCAACTACTAACCGCACCTGACGTTGCTTTACATCGCATATCGAAGTATGTACATAGTAAAGACGCACCTACGCTCGCCCCCTGTAATACCGTTAAAATTAGTTGTATGTCTAAGATAAAAATTTTCATGAATCAATATTATTGATGTGTCATTTAAATAATAATAATATTTATTTGCCCATTTAGTGAGTATATTTTTTATGTATACAATTTTATGAGGAAATAAAAAAGACAACAAGTAGGAGTAAACCACAAAAGTGAACTTTGTCTGTGGTCATTCTTACTACATTTCCTTGCTTCTCTATTGCTCAGATACATATTGTTACGTGCGCGCCTACGCCATTACCTCATCGAAAATACGCGAAGGGCGAGAAACACTGCGAACAGCGCTGGATTATTCTAGAGAAGTCAGGTAGCTTCAACGCGTGTATATATGAAAACAGTATCAAGTTGTGATTTAAAGTAGTGAATTTATGTTAGATGGATAGATAATTTAATAATCCATTTTTGCACAATTTTCAAACCTTTCATATGGCAATTGTATGCCCCTCCCCAAGCTATTATTCCATATTGTAGTTGGGATTGTACAAAAGTATATTACAATGTATGCAGTTGCTTGATGTCTAGGATTAATTTATTGATATGTTTATCCCATTTTAAATGGCAGTCTATAGTTATGCCCAAATACTTAATTTCATTAACTGTCAAGATTTTTGAATCGAACCAACTTTTAATCTTCCTGAAATCATTTTCAACTTTTTTCAACGTATTCTCCTAAGTATTATCCGTGTACAGTACAGCCGTGTCATCCGTAAAGCTAATTATCTGGCCTATGTAACCGTGCTGAAACAAATTATTCAATTAAATATTGAAAACTATGGACCCTCGCATTCAACTTCTCTTATTTTACTAAGACTTTTATGTATTATTACTTGATGCGTTCTTTCAGATAAATAACTTTCCATAAGAGTCAGCGCTGTACATTGGAAGCCTATTTGTTGGAGAGCCTTGAGCAGTTTGGAGTGGCTAACAGTATTAAAAGCTTTTCATGTGATATTTATTTTATCGAATTTACATTACAATTACAGGGTATAATAAGAGATCCAGACAATGTTCTCTTTTGGTGCTATGCAACATTTTGGGCATACTTTTAAAGTTATGTCTACATTCTGCTTGAATCTATTCCTGGAGGGCGCAAAGTGATTCGAGCTTGCGATAATCCCTTATATTAATTTTCCTTTGTTTCCTACTATTTTTATAACTGCAGGTGTGATCGATCGGAAAGCATAGAGATGTATATCAACGAAAATTTAATTATTTACATCCACCATCCAACAACCAAGACCAATTATTGCATGGGAAAATACAGGATTATACACAAATATACAAATTAATATGTCAAACAGAATAATATATATAAAACATTATATAATTTTAACAGGCGTGGGAAGAGAAAAAAAAGAGAAACAGAGAAAACAATACTATGCAAAAAAAAGAAGAACTATTGCACAGTCTCCAGTATCTTAAGTTTATTTATATCAAATTAAATATGTCAACGCTATCTTGCAGGTTGTTTTAACAAATTAGTCCTCGATCTACCAAGATAGAAAGTAATGTTATTACGAACCTCGGTTCTTGGTATATGAAAGCGTATTTGTTCTACCTCAGGTCAGTCTATTCTATTATTTAGTATTTTATACAGAAATATTAATGAATGTCTAATTCTGCGGTCTTTCGGGATAGGTAATGAAAATCTATCAAGTAGAAGGCTTTTAGTATTCCAATTGGTGGACATAACCTATCTTCCATAAAGGATAAATACTCTTTGCACTGCCTCTAAATTGTCGATGTCGGCCAAATAGCTGGGATTCCATATTAGTGAAGCATATTCAAGTTTTGATCTAACCAAAGAATTAACAAGCGGTGTAAACGTTTTCACGTCAGTAAAACCGGTTTAATTTCTTATTATAAATAATTCAAATGTGCTTTTAGAGAGCAGAATATTAAAACATAATATTTCAGTCGCAAAACTCCTCTATAAAATCTTTATTTTACTATAAGGAACGTAACCAGACTGCAACCAACAGCTACTCTCCGGGCTATGTGCCCCGCCTGGCGCGTTAAGTGTAATAACTGTGTCTTACCAAACAAACACCAGCCGAAAGACTGATCCTATTTAAAGGGGTTCTCGTGCCAGTCGTCCCACACCACTTGCAGACTGCAGTTTCGAGCTGTTGGCTCTCGTCAGTGCAAGGTAGGCATGTGACGAACGACACGAGGATCCTGTGACCATTTGCTACATTTCGGTATCGTTAGGACAACGACATGCAAAACAGTCAGCAGGCGCCATCTAGCGGTCCAGTGTCTGCTGCAATCGCAAAATAAATAGCCTGATTGGGCCTAGCCTAATTCAAATGAATTATGTTTAAAAGAAGTACATGATCTAAGTCGAAAAAAAAAAATTAGGAAACATTTTTTCTGCTGTTTAGATTTGTTAAAGTCTTGGGTTGAAAGATCTTTTGTAAAACCGTATTCCTGATTAGTGATATTATTTCATTCTCTAAAAATTCAGAGACTCTGATAAAGTTTGCCCTTTCGACCACTTTTGAAAAAGCTGATAACAAAACAACCCCTCTATAATTGGATATGTCGTGAATATTATCCTTTTGTGTATAGGAACAATGAGAGCTTTCTTTAGTGTAGATGGGAGAAATCTTTCTTGTTTTATTTTTTTTCTCTAGTGATTAGCTTTGGTTATTTTGTATCTTTCATAAGGCACATTACCATTATAAATTTTGTATAAGTCTCTTTTTTATGTTTAGATTTTGATCCACATTTTTCAACACGAGTTTCATCAGTTATTTCTCTCCACGATAGCATTCTAAAAAGATATACAACACTGCGTTTGCCTCTTTAAATCACCGAGTTAGATACACCAGAATCTTCCAGTCTTTGGATCGGTTTATTTCTACACAAAATGAGAATGCCCTGGAGAATGCCAAAGCTTAATTATAGCATGAACACTAGTATTAGCCCTACAAAGGCACTCCTATCATACTAAAAAACTCATCGTGCTCAATTACTTTACTGGAATACTTGCACCACTTACGAAATAAATTCAATCCGTGAAAATTAGATAATTTCTATTCATAAGGCTCGCTAGAGAATTGGCAAGTCGCCGGTCGAGTCAGATGTATTCATGGGTGTATAATATATCCACTATAACGATAAAGGGAACTTTGATTTTTAATATTTTAAAATACATTTGACAATCATAGAATATTACTAAATATTTAAAAATGTGGTAATATTCGATTCGAAATACAAACTCTGAATTCATGATTAAACTATGAAATAAGAAAGAAAATTCCACATTTCGATCCGCACGTCTCACGGAATATAAATAAATAAATAATAAATAAATAAACACCACATAAATTAGATAACTCCCAATTCCAGAAGCCAGGGGCTTGTGCGGAAGGGGGTTACACGTTGAAAAAACGCGGACATACAACCATTTCCTTCGGCAGTGCCAGTGCCAGAGCCAGGATTCGAACCCGGTGGTGCGATGTCCATGTGATTAATCGCGATTGCCATCTCGCGCCTTAACCCACTCGGCTATCGACCAGAGATGAAGTGAAAATGTAGAAATCTTCAAAAAGACTCTTCCGTTTGAGGTAATAGAGGCGATCATAATAGTTGGCATACACATGAGGCCACGGACTGAATGTAGAAACCACGACACAAGTATGTAACACACTTTCCAGTGCGTCATGTACAATATTCTTCCCACAATATATATTTTTTATCTACTAATTAAATAATTTACAATATGACATGGCATTGATCGTGACGCACGACAAACTAAGTGGGCAACTTGCCAGATGCTTCTATAGTATTTTCTTAACACAAGTATGTTTTGTTAGAAAAATGACACAAACGTATGATACAGACAATTTTCCTACATACTATGTTGTCAATAAGGATGTCTTCTTGTAGAGTTTTAGGAAAATAGTGCAAATAACAGAAATATTCTCAACAGGAAAAATTAGTGAAGTGGTACATATTATGACAGTTCAGAAAAATAGTTTTCTGTGATAAAATAAAGTGCGTTGAAACAAATACACAATGTCTTGTATTAAAATTCGAAAACTCGGCGCCTTTAAGGTTAATAAATAACATGGAAAATGGACTTGCCGAACAAGGAAGTTTTATTAGAATTTTAAAGTTATATGCCTAGTGTAGCTACGAGAATTCTTGGATAGTGATATCAAAACATCGAAAGTTTTATTATGATTTTCACTTTCCGGTCGTGATTTATTTTTAACAGAATCAGTATCAATTTTCTTTACTACAATTAATTGTCTTGTTAATTGCTGGTATAGAATAATGCATCATGCTACAGGTCAGTATTTGCATAGTTTTTACTCATACTGTACGTTTCAGACTTAAACCCCTTTCATTAATTTCAACATCCAATCAACCCAACAATTTAACCTTGCTGATATAACGGTACATCGGTTTCCTTTTGCTTTTATGGACGCCCATGTGTATTAAATCTGCAAATGTGAAAGCTGTGTTAATTATAAGCGAATAAATGGCTGATTAGTAGTTTTCAACTTTGGGAGCTTCCAGACCAGTTTGGCTCGAATTACTACCCGAAAAATCCGCGTCATTCGTTAGGCTGTATATTCCCTCTCTGTGGTTAAATTAACAAACTTTTTGTGGAATTAACTAGTGAGTGAATTGTATTTTCTAAAGAGTGTTTAATGCAAGTAGACTATTTTAATTGAATTTCAAAGCCTAGTTTGGTTAATAAAGATAATTTGCTTACCGACAACTGTGCCTTTCCAGGACTATTTTACCTACTAAACTTACTCTACCACTACATTCACCAATATCCACAGGGTTTTCAATATGAATCGAACCCACTGATTTGCCCAACATTGTATGCTCTACGCCCTCAAATCAAGTCGCAAAAATGTTACTTTCTGCCCGGCCGTACATTTCTTCTTTTTAAACCAAGTACGTCTTGGCGCGTAAGCAAAAACAAACCTACTTTTTTATTTGCAGTTAAATAAATCATTGTCATCGTGCAAAATTTCATATTATGATGGGAATGAACCATTTGAAACCCTTCCCGTCATACCTATCACAACGGGAATTTTACGTTAAACAATATTAACATCGAACATAATATTTTTAGTCGCAAACTCCTCTATAAATCCTTATTTTACTATAAGGAACGTAACCAGACTGCAACCAACAGCTATTCTCCGGGCTATGTGCCCCGCCGAGCGCTGAATTACAAGTTACAAGTCTGGCGCGTTAAGTGTAATAATTGCATATTACCATCAAAACGCTAATGCTTCGATTGCAACAAACACCAGCCGAAAGACTGATCCTACTTAAAGGAGCTCCCTTGCCAGTCGTCACACACCACTTGCAGACTGCAGTTTCGAGCTGTTGGCTCTCGTCAGTGCAAGGTAGGTATGCGACGACCGACATGAGAATCCTTTGACTATAGTACATCCCGGTATTTTTACAATAGCGACATGTAAAACAGCCAGCAGGCGCCATCCAGCGGTCCAGTGTCTGTTGCAATCGAAAAATAAATAGCCTGACTTGGCTTAGCATAGATCAAATGTGCTTTTAGAGGGCGGAATATTAAACATAATATTTTTAGTCGCAAACTCCTCTATAAATCCTTATTTTACTATAAGGAACGTAACCAGACTGCAACCAACAGCTATTCTCCGGGCTATGTGCCCCGCCGAGCGCTGAATTACAAGTTACAAGTCTGGCGCGTTAAGTGTAATAATTGCATATTACCATCAAAACGCTAATGCTTCGATTGCTGGATGGCGCCTGCTGGCTGTTTTACATGTCGCTATTGTAAAAATACCGGGATGTACTATAGTCAAAGGATTCTCATGTCGGTCGTCGCATACCTACCTTGCACTGACGAGAGCCAACAGCTCGAAACTGCAGTCTGCAAGTGGTGTGTGACGACTGGCAAGGGAGCTCCTTTAAGTAGGATCAGTCTTTCGGCTGGTGTTTGTTGCAATCGAAGCATTAGCGTTTTGATGGTAATATGCAATTATTACACTTAACGCGCCAGACTTGTAACTTGTAATTCAGCGCTCGGCGGGGCACATAGCCCGGAGAATAGCTGTTGGTTGCAGTCTGGTTACGTTCCTTATAGTAAAATAAGGATTTATAGAGGAGTTTGCGACTAAAAATATTATGTTTAATATTCCGCCCTCTAAAAGCACATTTGATCTATGCTAAGCCAAGTCAGGCTATTTATTTTTCGATTGCAACAGACACTGGACCGCTGGATGGCGCCTGCTGGCTGTTTTACATGTCGCTATTGTAAAAATACCGGGATGTACTATAGTCAAAGGATTCTCATGTCGGTCGTCGCATACCTACCTTGCACTGACGAGAGCCAACAGCTCGAAACTGCAGTCTGCAAGTGGTGTGTGACTACTGGCAAGGGAGCTCCTTTAAGTAGGATCAGTCTTTCGGCTGGTGTTTGTTGCAATCGAAGCATTAGCGTTTTGATGGTAATATGCAATTATTACACTTAACGCGCCAGACTTGTAACTTGTAATTCAGCGCTCGGCGGGGCACATAACCCGGAGAATAGCTGTTGGTTGCAGTCTGGTTACGTTCCTTATAGTAAAATAAGGATTTATAGAGGAGTTTGCGACTAAAAATATTATGTTTAATATTCCACCCTCTAAAAGCACATTTGATCAATATTAACATCGGCATCCCATAAGGGAGCGTTCTTGGACCATTAATATTCCTTCTGTATGTTAATGACCTTCCTAACCACATAAGCGAAGATAAAATCCTTTTGAACGCGGATGATACTTCGGTTGTTGTGTCACACCACGACCCAAAAGTGGTAGAGAGCAAAGTTGAAATTGCTTTATCTCAGTTGGTGCCTTAAAAATCGACTGATAATAAACAATGAGAAAACAGTGATAATGTAATTCACAACAAATTTAGAAAACCCTACAACTTTAATTTCGTCTTTGGTAACATACCCATTAAACCTGAACCACACTCAGAATTTCTTGGTACCATTGTTGATGGCTGGTTAACATGGAAAGAATAAACAGTTAAAAGATAAGATTAGCCCAGACGATATTTGCCTGTGTACTATGAACTGTTTTACTCAGCCATTAGTTATAATATTGTCGTGTGGGGTAGATCCTCCTATGTGAAAAAGTATTTATTTTGCAAAAAACGGCTCATTAGGCCAATATATAACCTTGATCATAGTCGTACCTCCTGTAGAGGGATTTTTAAAGAGAAAAAGAAATTACCATTGCATGCATCTTGAACATGAATAAATTCCTCGTGTTTGAAAAATTAAAAAGATTACGTCGGAGAGCTTTTATCTGTAATTCAGCGCTCGGCGGGGCACATAGCCTGGAGAGTAGCTGTTGTCTGGTTACATTCCTTATAGTAAAATAAGGATTTTATAGAGGAGCTTGCGACTGAAATATTATATGTTTTAATATTTCTGCCCTCCAGAGGCACACTTGAACTATGCTATGCCCAGTCAGCCTATTTATTTTTCGATTGCAACAGACACTGGACCGCTAGATGGCACCTGCTTACTATTTTACACATCGCTATCGTAAAGACACCGAGATGTACCAAATAGTCAAGGGATCCTCGTGTCGTTCGTCACATGCCTACCCTGCATTGACGAGAGCCAACAGCTCGAAACTGCAGTCTGCAAGTGGTATGGGACGACTGGCACGAGAGCTCCTTTAAGTAAGATCAGTCTTTCGGCTGGTGTTTGTTGCAATCGAAGCATTGGCGTTTTGTAATATGCGTTTATTACACTTAACACGCCAGGTTTGCATCTCCAGCTTTACAGCGTCTGGCGGAAGTTAGGGCCCACGGAAAGCATCTGGCAATAATAAATGTTGGTTCTTAATAGTATTGTGGTTATCTGAAAATCTTAGTTTTGCAGAAATGACCTAGGTCTGGAGGCTCTGGGATCTTACTCTATAAAGAAATATTCGTATTAGGTATTTTAGTTGCTACTCGAGCCGAAATACATCTCGTACCAAATATAGTAAAAAAAAGAAACTGTAAAGAGTTGATTCGAACCTTCAACCACACGCGTGAGGATAGGGCAACACAACCACTACACCATGGACGACTTTTAATGAACTTACATACTGTTTGCTATATAAATGAATATTTTTTATTTATCTTCAATACCTATTATCTCTAAAAGGGCCCCGTTTTCAAGCTAGCGAGTACGCAACACGTTTTTACATACATATTACACATTTATTGTGAAAATCTAAGCTTTGTTAAAATGACGTAGGTCTGGCGGCTCTAGGATCTTGGACCATAAGAAATTAACTTGATTTTTGATTTGAAGATGTGTAAAATTCATTTTTTTGGTGAAGGTTCCGGTTATAATAGTTTTAAAAATTCACTTAAAGTTAGATGCGTGAGGCCAGAATAGATTTGTTTTTCACTTGGAGCTACCAAGGAAGAACTCGAGATCGGTTGTAGAACGCGGATCGAAATGGACTTGCCCGAGATTCGCCGCGCGCGGTCTATTATACTATAGTTACTGTTGTGTTTGTTGTGCATCGCGAGGCTTGCACAATCGTTTTTTTGTAAGCTGGAAAGCTATCGCCCATTCCGTGCGGGCACTTCACAAATCTGAATCGGCTTTAATTTTTGATAATTTGTCCGCATTTACTGTACTAATTTTCGATTCGCTATCGTAAAACGATTCCGCAGGCGAGCGCTTATCATGGGGCTGCCATCTGAACAAACAGAAATAAGTTTTGATAACATAATTTATTTGTGCTGCGGGATGTAGATTTTTTTATACATTTATTTAACGTCGGCCTATTTCCGCTAGTGAGGCCTAACACCAACGCCTGTAGACAAGCTACTCCGAACCAGGAATTTTGCCGAACCTCTTCTCTTAAGAAGAGTAGGGATCTTTTACTTGCCTAACATTTAATAGACAAGTGACCGACGGCTTTACATCCCCTCCGAAGGATGGGGGATATACAACCCTCGCCTAAGGTTGTATAGCTTCCGCGCATACATTGATATATAAGCCGCTGGAAGATGTGTGAGGCGAGGACGCGGTCTTCGTTGGAATGGTCACCCATCCAACTACTAACTGCGCCTTACGTTGCTTTACATCGCATATCGAAGTCTGTACATAGTAAAGACGAACCTACGCTCGCCCCATAAGGCTGTAGATTTGATATAATATATTTGTGCAGATGCGCATATGTTGAGGGAACGGAAGTAAATATTGATGAGGGGCTGTAGAATGTCGTGTAGAAAAATAAATGATAATTTATCATGGCTTGTAAAAATTTTATTTAAATTAAAATTTTTATACCGCGGGTATGCAAAGTGACATATGAATGGTTTGATAATATACGGGGGTTATAATTTTAAACTTATTATTTTAAGAAGTCTGAGCAGTAAAATGTTTTGGATGTTACGGCGTTATTTGAGGCACCTTTAGGAATTATCGGATTGTAGTGAATTTTTTTCGGAAAATATTTCGAAAAATTGTAGTTTTTTGATAATTCAAGATATACGGACACTTTTTTTTCTAGTTTGACAAGGCGTGCTGAAAGGCAAATTTTGATATTTTTTCGAGTTAATTTTTTAATGATACGAAGTATAAGTATACTGTAACAATCTATACAGGGTTGCTGGTAATTCGATACATTCCTTTGGAGATGTGATGGGGCATGAGCTAAGGAGTAAATCTAGCCCTAACATACATTATGCAAAACTCAATAGTTTTTGAGATATTTCAATTTTTTTGTTTTTCTCAAAAAAGTAGATCATAATGTCTTAAAACTTAATTTCCGAAAAATCTACTTGACATTTTTAAATTTTTTTTACTGGATTACTTGTCCAATATTATAGATATCCATTTGGAATGAAAAATATCCGGAAACATTTCGATCATGTGAACATTTAAAATAAAAACTTTTAAATTTTTTTTTAAATCAGTTATGAAATTTACCTATTAGGTTTTTTCAAAAAAATATTAATGTAGCACACGTACAAATTATTATAAAAACTTCCTTATTTCAATAGCTATCTAACTAGGTAGAAATGTTTAATGTACCCTTGATAGTTCTAATAAAAAATTAGTAAAGATAATGCTGGTGGCGGAATTTATTAAACGACTAATCGTTCATTTTCATTTAAGTCAGTCAGTCCTTGACTTTGACGTTTGTGCATATATGTCATTAACTGACATTCTTATCTCCGTGTCCCTTAAGTTTGTTGGTCTTGTTAAATTAGTTATCGAAGATTTTGATTTTGCTCGTAGTTGTTGTTATTAGTTGTTGTTATTGTATTTTCTGTGCCATGGCCGCGTATGCCAACGCAGAATACGCTGATATCTTGTTTGTCTATGGATACTGTGGCGGCAACGCTGCCGAAGCTCGTCGAGAATATGGTCTTTGGTACTCTAACCGCTGCTTACCAAATGCACGTGTATTCAGTACGGCATATCGAAATATCGCTGAAACTGGCTCCGTGAAATGTAGAAGAAGTGACGCTGGTGCTCCTCCCGTTTATGAACCAGATGATGAGGAAGAAATATTGAGGTATTTTGAGGAAGACCCAACTATTTCAACTAATAAAGTCGCAAGACTAACCGGAGTATCACAATGGAAAGTTGGGTCTACGATACGTAGAGTTGGATGTCATCTTTACCACTATACCCCTGTCCAAGGCTTGGAGGAAGGTGATCCTGGAAGGAGAGTGGAATTCTGCCGCTTTTTGTTAAATTCAGATGCAGAAAGTACAAATTTTTTAACAAGTATTTTATGGACGGACGAGTCGAAATTTAATCGCGAGGGTATAACAAATTTCCACAACCTACATTATTAGGCAGATATTAATCAGAGGAAAATCCCAAGTTAACACGTGAAACTAGTTTCCAAATGAAGTTTTCTATTAATGTGTGAATGGGAGTCATTGGCCACTATTTAATAGGGCCACACTTTCTTCCTCTAAATTTAAACGGGGAAATCTATGAAATTTTTTTAAGAAATGATCTGGCGGTGATTTTAGAAGATTTTCCTCTCGCCGTCAGACAGCGAATGATGTTTCAGAACGACGGTTGACCAGCACATTATCGGCTGACAGTACGACAGTTACTTGATCAACATTTTCCTAACCGTTGGATTGGAAGAGCGGGCCCAATACCTTGGCCAGCGCGAAGCCCTGACTTAACACCCCTTGATTATTATGTATGGGGTCATATGAAGGAGATGGTCTATGCCACACCAGTCAATACTATAGAAAACCTTAGACAAAGGATAGTCGATGCTGCCCAACACATAAGGCATAATCTGACAACCAGAGTAACAAGGACGGAAATAAGAAGACGCTGCCGTGTCTGTATACGGAATAGGGGCTCCCATTTTGAGCAAGACATATAAAAATAAAGTACAACTTTGAAATTAATGAAGAATTAAACTCTACTTTTAAAATGTTTTTTACTGTTTATCTAAAAATAAAATTCGTACTACTTGTGTTATTTTTACTAGTATTTTCTTAGAACTATTAAGGGTACATTGAACATTTGTACCTTGTTAGATAGCTATTGAAATAAGGCAGTTTTTATAATAATTTATACGCGTGTTACGTTAATATTTTTTTGAAAAAACCTAATAGGTAAATTTCATAGCTGATTTAAAAAAAAAATTTTTTAAAGTTTTTATTTCAGATGTTCACATGATCGAAATGTTTCCAGATATTTTTCATTCCAAACGGATATCTATAATATTGGACAAGTAATCCAGTAAAAAAAATTAAAAATGTCAAATAGACTTTTCGAAAATTAACTTTTAGGACATTAAGATCTACTTTTTGAGGAAAACAAAAAAATTAAATATCTCAAAAACTATTGAGTTTTGCATAATATATATGTTAGGGTTAAATTTACTTCTTAGATCATGCCCCATCACATCTCCAAAGGAATGTATCGAATTACCAGTAACCCTGTATATTAAAATATCTAATATTCAGTTATCAACATAAAAATAAACTCCTTTAACATGCTGACATTAACACGTATAAAACAAGGAGTAAAGAACATATGCCTACATACCTTTCATAAAAAATCACCCCTAATGCAGGGTTTCACATGTACAACTTACTTCCTGCCAGCCCTTGGAGCTTACCTGTTCAAAACTTTAAGAAAAAGCTAAAAAACTTCCTAGCAAATAATGCATTCTGTACTATGGGTGAATTTGTTTTAAAATTACAAACAAATTTTTAACATGGAAGTTTAAAAACCCTTTATTTTTTTAATGTAGTCTTTTATGAATGTTTGTCATAAGTTCTATTGTCTTTTCTTTTGTATATATACATATATGTGACTTATCTTTCGTATCCTTTGCATTGTACTACTTTGATTATATACAAATACTGTGTAGCCCCAAAGACGAATTAAGTATTATTATTATTATTATGTATCTGAGGGTGACACGTTTTTCTCAAAACAAGGCTCGATGTAGAAAACTGAAATTATGTAAATCGTATTAAATGTTGAATTTCAGAATAACTTTATATTATTTTAATCAAACAATTATTCCATAAAACATCGAGATTATTCGAATTTGTTTAAGTGGAATTATTTATTATAATTGTTGTTATATATTACAAAGAATGACAGGAATCCAAAATAACTGCATGATTTGAACAATAATTGTTTTAGCGATCTGGCTGTTGTTTGTTTGGTCATATGGAAATAAACATTAATTTATTTGATTACACAACGCTTTGCATTTTGTTAGTTTTTAACAAGAAATTTGTAAAATATTAATTATCATTATTATTATTCATATCAGTATTTACAATAAATAATAAGATTAACTATAAATAGCTTTATCATAAAATATTTTTGTTTATATTATGTACAGGGTTTCCCAATAGTGCGTCCAATATCCAATATCGGTCTTATTAGAAGACTTGGAAAATTGTTCTTTTATGGAAGTGGTAACTGTCAAAAGTGTAACGAAGCATTTTTCGTTACGGAAATCTGCATAAAATTTATGGATGTGGCTATTTATACATACTGTATGTATACGCAATTGGCTATTTATACATACAGTATGTATACGCAATTGGCTATTTATACATACAGTATGTATAAGAAATTGGCTATTTATACATACAGTATAGCCGTCGAGGGCAAGGGACATTATCTATCATAAACAACTATACTACATCAAAAAATATTAACATATTTAACCCAACGAACTAACCTAAAGAAATATTCGTATTACGTATTTTAGTTAACAAAATGTGGTAAAAAAAAAACTGTAGCAAGCGGATTCGAACCGTCGACCTCACGTGTGAGAATCGGGAACACTAAGTATTACACCACAGACTGCTGATGGTTAACCTTATAATTCTTACTATATCAATATGTTTGAACGTCATCGCGCATGTGCGGCGTGAATTGCCTGGACAGTATGTATAAATAGCCACATCCAAAATTTATATTTAATTGTACTTTATATAATTATGTTTCCCGTTTTCGGTACCGCCTTAAGCGACTTACTGTATATTATCCGAAAATATTCACTATTTGAATACCTGAGTATTTATTTAAAGCAGCAAATATTTGTAAACGGAATTATTGTTTATTGTTTGGCGTAATTAATTCAATAATTAGTTATCTGTGGCCGATTAAATTCATTTCTTTTTCGTAGTTGGTTAGAATAATTATTTGAAACCGATTCCATACATTACCAAAGTCAGAATACTTTATTTATACTAACCAACGCACGTAATAATAATTTACCAGCAGTTTAATAAGTTAATACAGCCGTCCTCGCTGTCTTGTATTCAATACATTGGGCCATGCGCTATTCTAGAGCATGTGGGGTTCCTCGCGATACCCCGAGCGGGAATCTGGCTATAAAACTGACTGTAAGGACCTGTAAAATCAGAATTTGTTCCAATTCTCGAGGAAACCAGACGTCTACCATCTGCCCAGGGTCCACCGCTGCGATTGTAAAGAGTAAGAAAACTTAGATATATATTTGGCTAGTGCATTTATTATTCCGTATTTACTGATTGAAATTTTTAGCCTGTCTGAATATTCTTGGTATTTATTTCATATTTACTGATTGATAATTTTCTACTTAGTTACCGAAATTTTACTGCCTTTATTCTGATTGAAATTTTTACCCTGTCTGAATATTCTTGGTATTTATTTCATATTTACTTATTGATAATTTTATACTTAGCCAAATTTCCGGTCTGTTTTATAAACTGTTTTTATTACTGTAAATAATTCTGTCTGCTTCGCATCTTCTGGTATCCTTACACTACCTGCTTAACAACCGTTTTATCACAAACTCACTAATTCCCTCGCTTGCACGCTTTCACCGCTCGATTAACCGCTTCTACGCTTTTGCCGCTAACGTTACCACATTGCTTGCTACTCTCCCTCTACTATTATTGCTTAAAGGAGTAGGCAGGTTGAGGCCTTAGAGACGGATCGCGGTGAGATCTGGGGAGTAGGCAGATTGAGACCCCGGAATCGAACCAGTTCCACGAACTCCTAGCATTATTTTCTGTGACAATTTTTACTTGACTCACTTTTTCTCTTGAAAATGGCTCCAAAACGGGAGCCGAAACGTCGAGACATTAACAATCTCAGACGCGGTTCAACCCGAGAACCTAGTATTTTTCATATATATTATATATATATATATCTGTACATAAATTTGTGTTAATTGTGATTTTTTTCTGTTTATTTAGGACTGTAACCACAGGTTTACTGTAATATACTTAAATATTATTGAATTTCTGCGTTTTACTGTTGTGTTCGTGAAAGTCTATTTTCCCTTATTGACCCACTGGAATTAACCGATTCTTCACTGAGCTGCTTAGTCTCGCTCATTCGACTTGTGGGTAGTGTTGTTCAACCACTTTAAACTTGAACTGGCGCCCGAGTACTGAATAAAGCTCTAGTGTCAAAGTGACAGTCTTAGTTCTCGCACTGTACGAGGAAAAGAGCGTCACAAAAGGCGCACATTTTACAAATATTTTGAAATGTACAGGGTGACTCACTATAGCGGAGCATCTTCGAGGTCATTCTTTTAAATGGTACAACCTATATTTCTTTACATTTGTGAATTCAGCGTAAAATTATCTTTCCAACGACCTCCAGATTTTTTGTTTTTGACGAGGCGTTGCCGAGTTAATCGAAAGAATATGAAAATTTTGGTCGGAACAAGGTTTAACAAATTAATTCGCTGTGTTTGTATTACTATTAAGAAGATTCATTTTGCAATTAAGTAGGCGAGGGATGTACTGCAATGACACATCCACCAAAGATTGGTTACAGTGCTAATTCAGAACATTTCAAAGTGAATTTTCTCAATTTTTGAAATAGAACACTCTGTATATTATTGTATTTTTGAATTGGCTCGTTAATACTCTACGATTTTTGTGAATAATATCCTATATCTAAAAAGATATTTCCAGAGATATTTTTGTTTTTTCATTTTTTTCATTAAAAAGCGTTAAATTATAATATTTTTCATTTCGAACGATTTAGTAGTCATTGGTTTAGACATAAAGTGAGAATAATTGAAAGTAGTATTAAATTTTTATCTAGGTGTGTCTCGGTTGCGTCAGTAGTATTTTTTCACAGTTTAATTAAATCACATTTGAGTCTATCTTAAAAATTTATAAATAATCGTTTAATATTACAAAAAAGTTGATATAAATAATAGGAACAGAAAATACAAAAATAGGCACTATTTTAAAAATTCAAAGTTATTTCGAACTGAACTTAATAAATGAATGAATGAATAAATAAATCAATAAATGTTTATTTGCCACTGATACATTATTTTATAACATCTGTTGGTTTATAATATAAACAAATAAACACATTAGTCCCACATAAGGCAAACCTTGTTCGTGGGCCACTGTGTAACTTATTCATACTTATTGTTATTTTGCAGTGCTTATGTGTTCCAAATTTCTCATCTTTTTCTAATACCATGTCTTTCTATTCCTAACTATAATAATATGTATAATATGTACACCTAACTATTATCTCTGCTTAATTCGTCAGTTAATACACCTACATTTCTTTAAGACATATAAACAAAAATAAATGATTCTTGCACTTTTTTTTCTGTTTTGTTATTTTTGTTCAATTAGCACATGATTTTCTGACCTTTCTTTCCCTAGCATGAACTGTTTTACTTTCTTTTTAAAAATATTGTATGAAACTGAATTTCTAACGTGTAAAGGTAAGTAGTTAAAGAATCTAGGAGCCAGATATGTATAACATCTTTGTCCAATACTTTTTGTCGTTACTTTCGTTTTAACTGCATATTGCTTATACCTTGTTTCATAGATATGATCAACAGGCTCTAACTCATTGCGATAATTATATTGCCTTGTAACCACAATTAAAAAGTATAATTGTCGCAGGTCTAAAATTTGTGCCTCGCGGAAGAGATCGTTGGAGGGGTAAGTGTTTTCCCTACCGAGCATTATTTTAAGAAACTTTTTCTGTAATATTATCAGTTGTTCAATGTGGTTGTAGGAAGTACTGCCCCATCCAATGATCCCATATCTTAATCTGGATTCTATTAATCCGTAGTATATTGTTTTTAAAGATTTTATGTCGAGAAAAGTTTTTATAAATTTAAATTTATATAGCAGACCTAGCTATGTGAGTATCCCAATGTAAATTTGAGTCAAAATAAACTCCTATTCTATTTCCAATTTGTTTGGATCTTGCGTAATCTGTAGACAGTCAAAAGTCGGCAGGGCATTTTTATACGAACAATATGGCAAAAATTTCGTTTTTGAAAAATTTATCGTTAAAAGCTTTTTGTCTAAAAAGTTTTTTTATGTTTCCTAAGTCTATTTCTGCTTTAGTTTTTAACTCTGCCCAAGAATTGGCTGTGTAAAATAGAGCCATATCGTTTGCAAAACTAATGATTTTTCCACAGGAATTTAGACAGAGTAGCTCATTTACATATAGGGTGAATAGGATTGGCCCCAACACGCTTCCTTGTGGAACGCCGCATTGAATAACTGATTCTTTACTTTGAGCTGTATTTATTTGAACGAACTGTTTCCAATTACGTAAGTAGCTCTTCATTAGTGTTAATGGGGTACCCCTAAATCCTACATTTTCTAAGCACTCTATGAGTTGAGAATGACAAACAGTGTAAAGGCTTTAGAGAGATCTAAGAAAACAGCAAGTGCAGGCTTGTTTGCTCCGACTGATTGCTAGATTTCCTTTATTAAGCATAAAATCGCATCCTGCGTTGACTTGCCTCTCTAAAACTAAATTGTTTTTCTGATAATATATTGTGTTTAGTGAAAAAGTTGTTAATTCGTTCCTTTAGAATCTTTTTAAAAATTTTACAGATGTTATTCACAAGAGATATTGGGTTACAGTTAGATACATCGCTCTTTTCTCCTCTCTTAAATAGTGGCTTCACTACCGCTATTTTAAATATATGCTATATAAAGGTTGGCTTATAGTTTTTGCATTTTTTTTAAAGTCTCAGACTTGATTTGATCGACGCCAGGGGCTTTATAGTCTTTTAAACTTAGAATGTTTTTTCTGATCTCCTCTTCATTAGTTTACGCTTAAAAAATTGAATACGGATTGATGTTCACAGTATTCCTTTTATTTCCTTTTGCAGCTTGGTTTTGCTAGCTAAGTCTTTACCAATATTTATAAAGAATTTGTTAAAAACTTCGCATACTTCCTCTTCTTGTGTTACCTGTGTTCCTTCTGTATCTATAATTTTTTACCATAGTACTTTGTAGTTATCTTTGCTTCCTTCTATTTTCTTTTTATAGTAACTGGCTTTAGTTATTTGGATTAGATCGTTTAGCTTGTTTCGATACATTCGATATTCTATTGCTCGGTGTTTTCTGGGTCTCTTTGTAGTTTTTTAAATATTTATCTTTCTTGCATACTGATTTTACCAATTCTTCAGTTATCCAACACGTCCTCTTAATTTCTGTTCTCTTCTTTTTTAAAATGGTTGTGCATTGGTCTATTTCTATTTTTATTCTATTTATGATAATTTCTGTTGCTTTATTCACATCCGGTGTATTGTATAAATCTTCCCAATCATATTCACTTAATTTAAATTTCAGTTTTTCATAATCGATATATTTTACAGACCACCTTTCTGTGTGTTGGTGGTTGTTTTCTATTTCACTATGTAATTCGAGTGCCAATAGTATTGAGAAATGATCCGTGATTGAGGATTTATAAACCACGGGGAAAATTTCTTTATAAATCTCATTTATTTGGTCAACAAACAAATGGTCTATGCAACTTTTTGAGCCTCAATGTGTCCGGGTATATACGTTTATGGTTGATATAAATCCATATTCTGCCATAGTATTAAGATACTCTTCTGTTACACGATCGTTTTTTCCAAAATATTTATGTTTAAATCACCTATCACAATACTATGATCATTTTTTCTTTTTTGACATTATTTAAATAGTTATTTATATGTGTAATGAATTCTTTGGGGCATGTTGCTGGTGGTCTATATATTGTTGTAATTGAAATAGTTTTGCCAGAAATATTCATTTTGACTTTTACTACACAGTTATTACATACTTCTCCCAATTGAAATCGATATTTTCTCTAATATAGATTACTCCGCCATCATTTTTATTTATGTTACCATTCTTGTAAATAGCCGTATATCCCTCGATGTCAAAAAATGTTGTTTTCGTAATATTAAAAGTTTCAGTAAACACTATGCACTCAAAACTACAGCGCAATTCTTCAAGTCTTCTAATAAAACCGATATTGAACTTTGACGCGCTATTAACCTTCTTGTTTAGCGAGCTTGTTTTGTGTTGGAAGTTGTAATAGGCACGAAGATGGTTATGGTGTGTACGAAAAGGAAGTGAAAGATAATTAACTTTTCCGTAATGGTTACGAAGTAATATATTCGTTTCATATATATTTATAAATATTGCGTATAAGGTCCGCTCGAAATTCATGATACGAGCCGTTATGACTGTAGGGGAGCGATATTTTATAACAGGATATCATCATATATAATTCAGTTTGGAATTGTTTTCGGTTACGATTTATATTAACTTCAGCTTAATTTTCTAAGTTGAGATAACGGAAATAGATATAAAATAATCTGAATAATTATGTTTTGAAGTTATTAGTTCAGATTTTCAGTTTTATAGTTTCAGTTAAAATATTCTATTTACTTAAAGTATCATTTGAAGGTAATATATTTTTACGTTTGGGGCCTTTTATGAGGGACATAAAAATAAATATACTCTAATTAAATGAGCTCGATATAACAGCAAAAACTATAATCACATATTTTATGGTAGAAAGTGCTGGGAAGAGCTGGGGAATAGTTCTCAAGAAATTGGAAAATGTAGACGTAAGCATTACTCTTTGCTGGTTTATTATTATATAATGAACATTGAACATTCTACAGCAGACTGTTTGGAGTTAAGTTCTTTTAGTTTAATTGCTGTATTTGAAATATTAACTCTGTACTGATGATGTCAGCTTGGTTGGCGAAACGCAATTTTTTTTACCCCCTTCATTTATATTATTATTGGAGATAAGAAAAATTCGTATAAAGGTTGTATGGTATACATTTCCTTAAAATGCAATAAAAAAAAAATTGCTTGCATAGGTCACGTGACATAACAATAAAGGTTGTTTTTAAACGGAAAACCCTGTATATTTTCACATATTCTTCTAGATCTTTTTTCCCTGATTTCAAATGTATAAAGGTTGACAGATCTAGCTGTAATATTTTTTGACATATCGGACATAAACCAACAAATATGCATACAGGTATTGTAGGGTTCCTGTGCAAGCGCTGTAATTGACTACTACGCGGTAGGCTATGACTGATAATATCATGGCAATATTGTTATTCCTAAAGTTAAGTTCTAAAATTGATCCATCAATCTCAAATGAATGATGAATTGATGCCGCAAATAATGCGGCGCCAATTGTACAAGCATTCAATCAAGCGAAAATTTTTTGCCACATTTCTGTATTCTAGATTTTGCCGAAGGTGCCGGTTATACAGGGTGGCTCACCGGGAAATTAATCGATCGATATAGAGAAAAGTACGCATCAGAAAATTTTGAAAATTTATATAATTACTAATGTCGGTGTGGCCAATACAACTAAAATAATTACAAACAGCTGGCACTTCCGCTTATACCGGAAGTTGATACCAAGTTGCCTATTTCAAATGGAACACCCTATGTATTTTAGGGCTTTCGAAAAGAGCATAAAATTCTGAGTCCAAAATATGCAGCATATCCTATACCTAAATCTAGCCGTTTCAGAGATATTTGACATTTTATAGAAAATTAGACAGGTGCAACGGTTTGCAAGAACCGTTTCTTCGTGTAAACGATCCTCATTTGATTCTTGTCACGTAAAAACAACACAATGAGAACTACGTTCTACAACTGAAATAAATTCAATAATATCATACCAAGTGTTCCGTTTTTCGCGTTACATTTTGTCAACTTCAAACCGCGAAAACTTGTTTAGGTCAAATGGAACACCCTGTATTTTTTTACGTTAAGTTGTGTAAAATTGAATTCCCTTTTTTCTAATATTTGCATTGTGGGTGTTAAAGTTACAACTTTTTGAAATATTTGCGATTTTATTAGAAATTCATGAATTGTTGTAATCATTTCATCAAAATAGCCATGATTAGAAACAATCAGTCATTATCTTACGTCAAAAAATGTCAGCACGTTTAAATTACACCCACGAAGACTTTTTAAATTTGTTTATTATTTATGGAGAATGTGATAAAGTAATATCAAGAACTTGCAGCACATTTGCTACTCGATATCCAGAAAAACGGAAACCGTTACCAAACACTGTAAAACGCATACTGGAAAATTTTAAAAATTATGGCTCTGTCAAGGCAAAAATGCAAAGAAGAAAGCCTATTGTTGGTGACGAAAACATAGAAATAGTCATTCTGGGATATTTTCATGCATTTCCAAGGATATCATTAAGACAAGCTGCTCTGGAATCGGGACTATGCAAGGATTTAATTCACAGAATCTTATTAAAACATAAGTTTCACCCGTTTTCATTCCATATGGTTCACGGATTAAAAGAAACAGATTTCCTAAGAAGACAGAATTTTTGTGAGTCTGAGGGTCATGATTCTTATTTGGGAAATATTATATGGACAGATGAAGCAAAATTTACTAAAAATGGACTTTTTAATAGACACAATTCGCATTATTGGAGTGACTCAAATCCTCATACCTTCAGAGAGCGAAACTTTCAGGAAAGTTGGCAGTTCATAAATTTTTGTTTTTTTTTAGGTGAAAGATCTGAATATCTTACAAAATTTGAATAATAACTATTTAGAAAATTTACCTCTCGCCGAACATAGAAATATTTTTTATCAGCACGACGGTGCTCCCCCACATAACGCATATTTAATTAATAATTATTTACAACAAACTTTTTATTATCAATGGATTTACAGTAATGGACCTTTCTTATGGCCTCCTCGCTCGCCCGATTTATCAGTTCTGGATTATTTCATTTGGGGAACTATTAAAAATAAAGTTTATGAGAGCCCATTAACAACCATTGAAGATTGTATGCAAAGAGTAAGAAATGCATTTCAAAACATATCACAGGATTCAATTAGAAGGACTACCCATGAGGAACTAATCCGAAGGTGCGAAAAATGTGTCGAGGTTCGAGGGCGGAATTTTGAGCAATTATTAAATTAAAATGAAATCATATTTTAAATTGATCTTATCTGTGCTATTTTAGTTCATGCCATCTTCAATTCGATTAATACGCATGTTACAATGTTAGTGTTATTTTGCGTTTTTGTGGATATCGAGTAGCAAATGTGCTGCAAGTTCTTGATATTACTTCATCACATTCTCCATAAATAATAAACAAATTTAAAAAGTTTTCGTTGGTATAATTTAAACGTGCTGGCATTTTTTGACATAAGATAATGACTGATTATTTCTAATCATGGCTATTTTGATGAAATGATTACAATTCATGAATTTCTGATAAAATCGCAAATATTTCAAAAAGTTGTAACTTTAACCCCCACAATGCTAATATCAGAAAAAAGGCAATTTAATTTTACATAACTTGACGTAAAAAAGTACAGGGTGTTCCATTTGACCTAAACAAGTTTTCGCGGTTTAAAGTTGACAAAATGTAACGCGAAAAACGGAACACTTGTTATGACATTATTGAATTTATTTCAGTTATAGAACGCAATTCTCCTTGTGTTCTTTTTACGCGACAAGAGGCAAATGAGGATCTTTTAGACGAAGAAAGTTATAACGGTTCTTGCAAACCGTTGCACCTGCCAAATGTTCTATAAAATGTCAAATGTCTCTGAAACGGCTAGGTTTAGGTACAGTATATGCTACATATTTTCGACTCATAATTTTATGCTCTTTTCTAAAACCCTAAAATATATAGGGTGTTCCATTTGAAATAAGCAGGTTGGTATCGACTTCCGGTATAAGCGGAAGTGCCAGCTGCTTGTAATTATTTTAGTTGGATTGGTCACACCGACATTAGTAATTACCTAAATTTAAAAAAATTCTCTGATGCGCACTCTCTATATCGATCGATTCAGTTCCCGGTGAGACACCCTGTATTGTACATTTAAACTGTTAATGTATTTAACTGTTTTTAGTCTTAAAATTAAATCATTAATACCAAATTATTGTATCGCCACCGGAACTACATGCATATACGAAATTTCAAGTCAACCGGTTAAATGAAAGTAGGTCAAATTCGAGTTGCAAGATTTGTTTACATACAAAATTACATACATGATGATTATGATGATGAAGATGATAGACGTCGAGCTAAGAAAAGCGTGTTAAAAAAACAACATTACGACTGTTGATAGGAAAAATTAGTTTTTGGTCAGCAAATGTTATTTTCTATGTCCTTGTCAGTTTTTTCTATATGTTATATTTCTTATATTTTCTTATATAGACAAAGGACAAACTTTTAATAATAAAATTTTATTACAGTTATACCAAGAAAAATCGGAATATCATGCTTAAAGAAAGATATTATGTAATTGCCTGGAAGCGGTGACATTTACGTCAACTTAAATTATTTAGGCAGCAAAACAAAAGTAGTTTTTATTTCAATAAAACGTGTGGACTAACGCAGGGCATACTATAGAAAAAATATGGAACAGGGGCTTAAATCCCTCTGGAAAAGGTAAATAGACTAGGCGGTATAGGCACTGTCGTTTCGAATTAAATTCGGATTCGATTTTTTTGCTGGAATCAGTTCAGAAATGAAAATTCATGTTACCAGACGGTAATCTGGGTCGTTATTTTTTAAAACAATTTTATTTATGACAAATAGAAAAGAAAATTTGTTCATCAAACAAATTTATTTTAATATATTTTTTGATCGATTTCCAACAAGAAATGTTCAATAACCTTTTGGGCGCTCTAAAAATGTAATAAAGAAATACTTTTTTACAATACATAATTTTTTACAATATCTTTAGACTTTGTATATTAATAATAATAAATAATAAATAACACCACAGGTAATTAGGACCCCCTTTATCCCGGAAGGCTCTAGAAGAGCCTTGTGTGGGAGGGGGCTACACATTGAGAGACAAGGAACATATTAGCTTCCAATAAAGAAAATTATCGATTTTTAATTTGTTATATATGTAAAAATTATTTGTTTTCATCCGCACGCATGTGTCAGCCATCCTAATTCTCTCCAAGTACTGTGTTGCTGTCTTATGCGTATCATGCGATTTCCTTTGTTTATGGTAAAGTGTAAACGAATTTAATTAAAACCGTATAAAAACTAAAAGCCGGCAAAAACAGTTGGCATCTCTTTATTGTACATGGGCGGAGGTAAATAGAAATGCTTGTTATAAGAAAATAATAAGATTTTCGGGCGTTATTATATTATCCTCTGTTTCAAATGGTCTCCAGAAAGCCATGGTAAATTAGAAAATAATTAAAATATTTTACCTTTTATATAGTAGTAAATATTTATAAATATGAACAATAACTAACTAAACGCCTACGCTTGATATTATAACAGGTATTTACGCACTGCACTGGCACATTAACAGCACAGCACATGTCCACCGTTGACTACATTTACGAGTTTTTTTATGCTAGTAGGCCTGTTCGTTTTATTATCTTTAAACCAGTGCAGCCGTAGATGGTTCATTCAGGCTGATTACATTGCCAGTCTCGGACTCACCTGCACAGTTTCAACTACCATTCAAATCTCGATACCATTGCTAAATATATAGGACAAAATATCAAGTTCAGCGCGTACGGCCCTGTGCTTTAATACTGACCAGTTCCAATTATCCTCGTATAAAGTATATCATTAATTTATTATTAATTAACAATTATAAATTTATTTAATTAATTAGGTACGTAATTTAATATAGGTTTTTCATTAAATTATTACTCTCTTCATGAAATTTTAAAAAATTATTTATTGATGTAAATTATTTATGCATATATATTTATATATTTTTTAATATATAAATATTCTGTGAATACATGCAACAGGAGATTTTTATTTTTAAATATACATATGTAAATAAAATTGTACACTAGAACAGGGTATTTAAATTATAACTAATTTTAATAAAAAAAGTGGAGACCACAATACATTTTGTAGCTATAAATTTAGTTCAACTACATATAAAGAATTAAATACGAAAACAAACAGAATCATTCTCTATTATTTTTTTTACACTCTAAAACAAGGTCAGATAATATACATATTGGTACAGTCTTGCGAAATACAGGTGCACACAGGAATGCAATTGACATTATGCTTCTTTCAAAAACATGCTTTTGTCAATTTCATGGACCCCTCCAGAAATTATGGTTGAATTGAAACATAATTTAAAACAATTTGACAGAGAAATTTAACCAATTCCAATTTATTTTTTGAATTTTTGGCACGTGCGCGCGGGTAAAAACAAATAATGTTTACATATATAACGAATTAAGAATGACAATTTTCTTTATTGTAAGACAATATACAAAGTCTAAAGATACTATAAAAAATTACGTATTGTAAAAAAACATTTTTTTATTACACTTTTAGAGCGTCAAAAAACGGGAAATTGGCGATTTTTCGATTTTCAAAAATTAATAGCACTGAAAATATAACTTTAGGAAAAAGTTATTGAACGTTTATTGTTGCAAATAGATAAAGAAAAATTAAAACATAATATTTTTAGTCGCAAACTCCTCTATAAAATCCTTATTTTACTATAAGGAACATAACCAGACTGCAATCAACAGCTACTCTCCGGGCTATGTGCCCCGCCGAGTGCTGATTTACAAGTTACAAGCCTGACGCGTTAAGTGTAATAATTGCATATTACCATCAAAACGATAATGATTCGATTGCAACAAACACTAGCCGAAAGACTGATCCTACTTAAAGGAGCTCTCGTGCCAGTCGTCACACACCACTTGCAGACTGCAGTTTCGAGCTGTTGGCTCTCTCGTCAGTGCAAGGTAAGCATGTGACGACCGACACGAGGATCACTTGATTATTTAGTACATTTCGGTATCTCTGAGATAACGACATGTAAAACAGTCAGCAGGCGCAGTTTAGCGGTCTAGTGTCTGTTGCAATCGTAAAATAAATAGCCTGACTGGGCTTCAAATGTGCTTTTAGAGGGTGGAATATTAAAATATAATATTTTTAGTCGCAGACTCCTCTATAAAATCCTTATTTTACTATAAGGAACCTAACCAGACTGCAACCAACAGCTACTCTCCGGGCTATGTGTCCCGCCGAGCGCTGATTTGCAAGTTAAAAAAATTGTTTGATGAAGAAAAACTTTTTTTTATTTGTGATAAATAAAATTGTTTTAAAAAATAACGACCCAGGTTACAGTCTGGTAACATGGACTCTCCTGAACTGATTCCAGCAAAAAAATCGGATCCGAATTTAATTCGAAACGACAGTGCCCATACCGCCTAGTCTAAAACAGTCAATAATTCGTTACGTTGGTTCATACTAATGAATTCTTTCGAATGTGCTACTTGTATTTGAATTAAAAAAAAATAGGCCACTATCATGAGGTCATGAATTCGTTCTTTGAGGAGTAGTTTAAAGAAATGCTGTCTACTTTGGAAGAGATTTGTTAATTGTTTAATGTAATGCAAAAATAGGTATGTTAAAATGGTTCATCGCGTTTGATGTCCTGAGTAGGCGCTTACCCACCTACAGCCTGAAAGTTTTCACAACTGAAATGAGAAATCCATTTATATGGAAATATATAAAAATACGAGAAATACACGTAGAATCTACATATACAAGTAAATTCTTGCATATCTACTTTAAAAATGCAGTTTTATATTCTTATATTTTCCTTGCATTACATTTATTTTGTAATAGGCAATCATAGTACAATCCGATGTTCCATAAGCCGACGGCTGTTATAGTTATTTGACAAAGGAAAAAAGAGACTGCATAATGTAAAGCAAAATGTCACGAACATGTTTTTAAAGATTGACTTTGTTTCTTGACAGAATTAGGCAATAATACAATAAGACCAATAACTGTTATATATTACTCGCTTAGTTCTGAAATTTTCATATCAATATAATATATGTAAATTATTAAATTAAACAATTTTTCATTGTTATGTGACGCTTTTTTTCTCGTACTATGCGAGAACTAAGGCTGTCACTTTGACAATCGAGCTTTATTCAGTACTCGGGCGCCAGTTCAAATTTTAAAGTGTTTGAACAACACTACCCACAAGTCGAATGAGCGAGACTAAGCAGCTCAGTGAAGAAATCAGTTAATTCCAGTGGGTCAATAGGGAAAAATAGACTTTCACAAACACAACAGTAAAACGCAGAAGTTCCAATAATATTTAAGTATATATTACAGTAGACCTGTGGTTACAGTCCTAAATAAACAAAAAAATCACAATTAACACAAATTCATGTACAGATATATATATAAACAATAACAGTAGAGGGAGAGTAGCAAGCAATGAAACAATATTAGCGGCAAAAGCGTGTAAGCGGTGAATTTAGCGAGTTTATAAAAAAAAACGGTTGTTAAGCAGACAGTCAGTATACGGATACCAGAAAATGCGAAGCAAGCAGAATTATTTATAGTAATAAAACAGTTTATAAAACAGACCGAGAATTTGGCTAGTGCTTGTTAATAGTACCGGAGATTAAGTATCGGCAGAGTGAGCAAATTTTCCTGTCATGAACTCAATACACTGTGCAAACAAAAGCTTAATTAAAACTATCCTTTTACTAAGGTTTAGTTCGGAACAAACAATAATGTGACTGAAAAAAAGGTGAGAGAACCCTGTAGGGAAGCCAGTCCTAAAATACAGAGGGAAAATAGGAACTTGTAGGGACGCAAATCCGAGTACAAGTAATAAAGGATTAGCCAGACGCAGGTCATAAGGCAGGCAAGTAGGAACTTGTAGGGACGTAGATCCTTAAAAGATACAAGTAAGGGTAAAAAGGTAGTCACAAGGTGAAAATATTAAAATGAAAATATTCAAATAATTAAATATGAATTGAAACCGAATTATAGGTAACTGACTTCTGGATGCACAGTATAAAATTTTCGATCAGAAAATAAACAGTGAAATTTAATAAGTGTCAAAACGGCAATCACTAAATATGAAATAAATAGTAGAGTATTTAAGCAGCGTAAAAATGTCAATCAGAATATAAGCAATAAAATCCCGGTGACAAAGTTAAAAATTATCAGTCAGTAAATATGAAATAAATACCAAAAATATTCAAACAGGATAAAAATTTCAATCAGAATAAATACGGAATAATAAATGCACTAGCCAAATATATATCTAAGTTTTCTTACTCTTTACAGTACTCTCAGCGGTGGACCCTGGGCACTGGTAGACGTCTGGTTGCTTCGAGAATTGGAACAAATTCTGATTTTACAGGAGTTTTCGGTCAGTTTTATAGCCAGATTCCCACTCGGTTTAGCGCGAGGAGTCCCACGTGCTCTAGTATCGCGCATGGCCCACTGTATTGAATACAAGCCAGCGAGGACGGCTATATTAAGTTGTTAAACTACTGGTAAATTATTATTACGTGCGTTGGTTAGCATAAATAAAGTATTCTGAATTTTGTAATGTACAGAATCGGTTTCAAATAATTATTCTAACCAACTACGAAAAAGAAACGGATTTAATCGGCCACAGATAACTAATTATTAAATTAATTACTTCAAACAATAAACAATAATTCTGTTTACCAATATTTGCTGCTTTAAATAAATACTCAGGTATACAAATAGTGAATATTTTCGGATAATATACAGTAAGTCGCTTAAGGCGGTACAGAAAACAAGAAACATAATTATATAAAGTACAATTAAATATAAATTTTATGCAGATTTCAGTAACGAAAAATGCTTCGTTACAGTTAAAAAAGATATGACAGTATTTGGCATGCTCCTCAATCACAGATGTATTAGTAGACAATCAAATCATACTATGTGCACACTTACGTCACTGCTTGATGGAAAACTCGAGAAGAATCCCAGAAACATCGCGAATGATAGACTGGAACATTCTAGAATAATCGAGTACATTTGCCGTGGGAATTGCAACAGGATTTCTGAAGAATTCGAGGAAGTTCGAGAATGTTCCATTGGAAACTACTGTAAATATTGAAGTGTTTTGAACTGAAAAGTAATATAGACATTAGACAAGATTGTGCTAGTGTGAAGAAATTTCCAGAAATTCTATTTGGAAACTAATGCAGTTACTAAAAATGTGCACAGATACTAATATACTGTTTTGTCCCGTATCTTATTGCCGTAATTACAATACTTCAAGCAATTAACATATTTTTAAATTCAACTGAATACTGAATGATTTCCTACAAAAATTTAATAAGTATACTGAGGGACATGTTAAATATGTAGAAATAAACACATAGAGCCGATGAAAACTACCAAACGTTTAGTAGTTTCATATTTTGTAAATGCCATTTCTACAAACTTTCCCAGAAAAGACTTAAAATTCTTTTGTGTTAAAGATAATAGTTACAGTGAAAGTGATTGCGAGGACTCTAAAATAACCGACCTAACTAACAAAAATTAAAGAACATCTGCAGTGAATTGTTCTGATAATACTTACAGAGGAGATTTTTAAAGGTACAAAGAGAGAAAATAGTTTTAACATCAAAATGTGCAGTGTATCGGTAATAAACTAATCTGGGAGTTAGGTAAAAAAAGATCAACTTCAATCTTTTGTAACGTTGATAGGGTGAAAATACGGCGCACGGCACTGACCGGTGCGGCGAAAAGGATAGTCGGGAGAGACACGTGGAAAAGTACCGAACATATCGTCCTCTGTCGAGGGAGCTAGTTTTATTTGTTGTAAATAATAAAAAGTAAACCTATACGGGGTATTACGCTAAATAGGCGGAACTTAGTTGTACGTTACATGTAATTGGGAAATTGTTGAAAGCCCATTGAGTTTGTTAATTTGTGTGTTTGTTCGGCCAGCCGCCATTCCAGGCTATCGCTTCTAGAATAAATGGTAGTGCCAAGTTAAAAGGGTTTCTTTATTTATCCCCGAAATTATCCAAAAATAAAGTGGTGCCCAAACTATCAAATATTTCGTCACTGACAACAGCAAATCTGGACCACGCCATCTCCACCGAGCTACCGAGCCACCCACATGGTGCATGGGTGTAAAGCACCACATTTTTGTAACTGTCGGTTATACTTTATACATATATGGTTTTGCCTAGGTAGCTATTGTTGTAGAATTTTTAAAAATGGTGGTGTGGGGATATATAAATCTATATAATATATGCGATCTCTCTATAGAAAAAGACTTTGAATGTACAGCCATAAAGTGCATGGTAGAGGAAAACAAATCTTTTCTAATTTTGTCATTATATAGAACCCCAGAGGGAAATATTCCCATTTTTTTGAACGTTAAATTTACCGTTAAAAAATAATAAACAGCATAATATTATACGCGGGGATTTTAATATAAATCTTTTTTACCATCAATATTTCAAAAATGTGTGGCATAAAAATTACAAACTTCTTTGACAAACATAACCTCTTTAACAATAATCAATTTGGTTTTCGTACTAGTCTCTCCACGACAACAGCTATTATACATATTTTAAATCATCTGTACGAAAACTTATATAAAAGGGGGCGAGCGTAGGTGCGTCTTTACTATGTACATACTTCGGTATGCGATGTAAAGCAACGACAGGCGCAGTTAGTACTTGGATGGGTGACCATTCCAACGGAAACCGCGTCCTCGCCTCGCACATCTTCCAGCGGCTTGTATATCAGTGTATGCGCGGAAGCTATACAACCTTAGGCGAGGGTTGTATAGGAGATATACCATCCTTCGGAGGGGATGTAAAGCCGTCGGTCCCTTGTCTATTAAATGTTAGGCAAGTAAAAGATCCCTACTCTTCTTAAGGGAAGAGGTTCGGCAAAATTCCTGGTTGGGGGTAGCTCGTCTACAGGCGTCGGCGTTAGGCCTCAGTAGCGGAAATAGGCCGACGTTAAATAAATGTATAAAAAAAAACTTATATAAAAATAAGAAATATGTTGGGATCTTCCTTGACTTTAAGTAAGGCGGTTTATCTTGTATGCCATGCTAGACTTATGAGAAAACTTGAGAGATATGGTATAAGAGATCAACCATTAAAATTATTTAAAAGTTATTCATGTGGTAGAACACATCTTGTCGAAATAATAACGTTAGGTCTGATATTCTTGAAACCTCAACAGGAGTACCATAAGGATCAGTTTTAGGTCCCTTACTATATATTATTTATGTACACAATTTTATTTTAGATGACCTATATTATTTTCTGACGGCTTCTTTTAATAGCAGAATCAAACATAAAATTTACGGTAAATATAGCTAATGTAAAGGTCTCACAAGGTTTACCAAAACAAGGCTGGTCTTAAATAATAAAAAGTCCATATGTTTAAGATTTAGCATCGAACACAAACATTATGAGGAAAGTCTGTTGATAAAAACAAAAAGTGGTACCATTAAGCAAGACAAAACCGTAAAATTTTTAGGTTTACATATATCTGACAATTGTTCTTGGTCTATATAGATTGACAGTATTTGCAAATGAGTTAGTCAGTTTGCTATTGTATCAATCAGTTACGTAATATTGTTGACAAATCAGTCCTGATCATATACCATCACGCGCATGTTCATTCTATAATCTCCTGTGCCAGAATTGCCTTGGGAGATGCAAGCGATAGTAATCGGGTTTTCAAGTTGCAAAAAGAGCGGTAAGGTTTATTGCTGGATTAAATAAACGAGATAGCTGTAAAATTCTATTTAAACAATTGGGAATATTGACATTACCCTGCGCTTTATTATTGAAACTGTTAGTATATACTAAAACCGAACTGAACACGAATACTCTTAATAATCATCATTCACATAAAACCAGAAATTACACTACCCTTGAAATAGCGATACATAGCATGAACACAGTCCAAAATACCTGGCTATAAAAGCATATCATTTACCTGCTAAGTACAAACATATGCAAATAAAACATTTTAAGTTAGCTTAAAAAAAATATTAATAAATAAAAGTTACTATTCTTATATCTTACGTATCTTTCTTCTTCTATCTGTCTTATATTTTTATATATATTTTGTATTTTTTATACTTATGACCTAGTTCATTTGTGGATGTACTTTTTGTATTCCATTTATGTTTTTTTATATATTCTATTTATAACTCATCTGACTAATCCTATATCATGTATTTATGATCGACAGGATTAATAAATTATTATTATTATCACTCGGGAATTTATATTTTGTTTTTTGTGTGTTTTCGTTTTTTGTTTGTTGTTTTTCTACACGTTAGCTTCCATCCGTAGGGAATGAAAATGTTTAGTTTCATCGAGTATTATAAATATATCACATATAGTAGACAAAAATACCCATGTTAAAATATTAGATAAAATATTTCAAACTTAATTTTATACTATATGTAAAAAATCGCTGTATTTGATGTCACAAATATTAATTTTGATTTTAGTCATCTAAAAGTCTCAAAATAAGTAAATTTTAATGAACGCAAATAAAAAAAAGTGTAAAAATTGCAAAATGTTCATAAAATAAGTGGCCTAAATCCAGATTGCTCCACTTGATTATATAAATTTCACTCGGAAAGCAGTTTAAACAAATCATTCTTTTACATATACAATAATTGTAAAATTATATGTAGATTCGATAACAGATATGCTCAAATGCATGTGTCCTGTTTCCCCACTGGGTTTGGTTGTCCTCCTAAACAATATGTTTATTTCATGTAGAATACCTCGAAATGGCTCTGTTAACACAATGACTAGTTCATTAAAATGGTTAATTCACCGGTATCAGCATTACTAATCGCAATTTTGCGGTTATCCATGTCCTGGTGAATTTGTTGAGTAACATGTGAATTATACTTTCGAAGACATTTTTGTGGTATTGCAAAATATTATTTATTTTTGCTGCAAATGTAAAAAACAACTTCACGTGAATTGTTCAAATGTGCTTTTAAAGGGCGGAACATTAAAACATAATATTTTTAGTCGCAAACTCCTCTATAAATCTTCATTTTACTGTAAGGAATTTGGTTACGGGCTGCCGTACTATTACGTTACATGAAAATAACAAGATTTGTCCATAGAATAAAAATATAACATACAATGACAATAAACAATACATTAACAAATTAAAAATAATTAAGAATGACAATGAACCAAAATTCTGTTCAATAGATGAGCTCATAATGACTTTAATATGAGACCTCTGTTGGAGAGTTATATCTGCTGCCCTCTAATTGTGGAATTAAATAGTAAATATAAATCACGGATATATAAATATGCGATAGAAAGTATACAATTGAAATAAAATCATTAATAAACAATAAAGTAGAAAAATCTGCAGCAAAATATGAAAATAACTAACTATAAAATATGAAAAAATGGTGTCAAAAACTCTATGGAGCATAATGAACATATAAGAAAATAAACTGATTTTAAAATCAAACGGGGAAAGTACATATAGAATCAAATTCTAATAAACATATATCAATTAAAAAAGGTGTTTTATTGAAATATTTTTTAAGTTATTTCTATTGTACGGTCGTGAGCAAAAAATAGGACAAGTCTTATAACGGTATTTTGCTAAAATCTAGTTGTGTATACCTAACTTTAATTTTTGTGACATTGTCAGTTAGTTGTCATAATTTATTGCAAGTGTGCAAAAAAACTAATATGCCTCATATAAGCGATTTAGTCAAATCTGGACTCATTGCTAAAGCAGAAGATGGATGGTCAATGAGACAAATTGCACTGCGTTATAATATTGACAAAAATTCGGTCTGTAACATTTTAAGAAAGTGGGGAATAAACGGTACGATTAGTAGAAATCCCGGATCAGAGCGACGAAGGATATCAACTCAACAACAAGATTTGCAATTGGTCAATGTTTTAGTAGAAAATCCATTTTACTCAGTTATTCAGGCTGCTGAAGAAACGAATTTTCCTGGATCGAGTAGTACTGGTCGCCGGCGAGTAAGAGAATCGGAGCTACGCTCTCATGCAGCAGGACAGAAATACTTACTTAAAGCTGAATATAAAGAAGCTCGAGTAGTATTTACGCTTGAATTTTTAGCACATGATGTACATTTTTGGAACAATGTAATCTTTACAGACGAAAAAACTTTACAGTCAACAAACGGCGGTCGTATTCGTGTTTACCGCCCTCCGAATACTCGATTCGATGAGAAATATATATCTAACAATGATAAAAGTGGTAGATTTTTCGTCAATATGTGGGCTTGGATATCGGCACGTGGTCCTAGTGTTTTGTGGCATATTGAGGAACGATTTAATAGTGAAACGTATATTAGGATTTTAGACAATATTATGCTCCCTTCTGTATCGCTATTATTTCCTAATAATGAGTTCATATTTCAACAAGACAATTGTTCCGTTCATACTGCTCATACCGTAACTAACTGGTTTCAAGATAACAACATCAATGTTCTTAACTGGCCCAGTCATAGTCCAGATCTTAACCCTGTGGAAGAAGTATGGGGACTACTCGTAAGAAGTATCCAAAAGCGAAATGTAAGACCAGGGAATGTCGAAGAATTACTGGAAACAGTAAATAATGCATGGTAAAATATTATTACTAATGATTATTGTATAAGGTTATTTAATTCTATACCAAACAGACTTATAGAAGTTATAAATAGAAATGGTGCAATAACGAAATATTAATAGTTAGTTTCTTGTTAAGAAGGATATCCTTTGTCCTTTGATTCAGGATTTCTACTAATCGTACCGTTTATTCTCCACTTTCTTAAAATGTTACACACCGAATTTTTGTTAATGTTATAACGCAGTGCAGTTTGTCTCATTAACCATCCATCATTTACTATAGCAATAACTACAGCATTAAAGTAAAAAATAAATTAAAAGTGATATCTGTTTTATTTCGGTTACTCATTACATATTCAAATAGAGACAGATTTACATTAGAAAAAAAAAGTTGTCCTATTTTTCTCTGCTCACGACAGTACAAGGGCAACAGATGAATTAATACCTTTCATGAAATTCGTAACAATAAGTTGCTGTGCTATAATAAACAATACTAATATGTTGACATTTACTTATCATCTGTCACAATTAAGTTAGTAAACATCTCAAACTGCCCAATTGTGCTAAAAATTATATTAATTTGAACATTACCGAATTTCCAGGTAAAGGAATAAATCCAGTTATTCGTTCGCTGCGTTTAATTAAATTTTTATGAAAAATTAACGTTCAGATATCAGCATTACTTTCTCATAGATGAATGCCCCAACAGTTTTTTGAAATTAATTTTAAAATTGTTTAACAGATGTTACAATCGATCTAATTCTTTACAGAGAAATGAATTGGCTTTTACGTTTTGATACCGAAATTACTTACAGAGGCCTTTATTATATTCATCAATAATAGATCTACTTTCATTTGAATAATATAATTAACTGATTGTTGAAATATTTGAAATGATATTTGGATAACGAGCGGGTCTTTAATTTGCCTTTAATTTTAAATTTAAATTAATTACATCATTAATTTAACCTCTATAATTAACTTTGGACTGAAAAGTCTTAAACTCCTTTTCACCGTTGACTCTGTTTTCTGAGCTCAACCTCGTGCTATTATTTTTGTTTGCTTTTACTTACTTTGTCATTTGTACACAAAGAAATTATGGACCTCGCGAAACATATCAGATTCTAGATGGTGACCTAAATGGAAGTTTTGAATCCAGAAAAAGCAAACATATCTGAATCGGCATGCCGCGCCGTCTGTGTGTCTGTCTGTCTCTCAGTTTTGTAGTCTATTAACACGGAAATATTAATTAACTTTTAGACGTACGACCTTGCAGGATATCCTTTGAAAACTACAAACCTTTTCATTAGAACGACTAAAACATATTTTCAAATATCTAGAAAGAGAATAAATAAAATTCTATATAAAATGGTATATTCACAGTTAAAATTTGGTTAATCCAATGACGTACAGCATGAGGCTAATTAAACAAAGCCCACTCTGTAAGGTACAATTTTTTAGTTTTTCAAATTATCTTGGTTGGAGTTAACTTTAGGGAAAATATTGTAAAGAGAAAAAAGAAAATCATAAATGGTTCATCGAATGTTATTATTTGGTTAACTCAGTTCTGTACGGCATGGTTATAAATAAACATATACTTATCACCGCAAAAGTACAATTTTTCAGTTTTTTTTATTTGGTTTCGGTTAGGTTTCACTTTGGCAAAAAATACAAAGAGAAAAAAAATAAATGTCACAAAATTTACTCCCCACTGACATGGCGTATTTTCTAGTCATGAAAGTCTTTTTTTTCTCTCCATACACTTTTTCGCTAAAGTTAACCCTAACCAAAATAATTTGAAGAAACTAAAAAAATGTACCTCGGCGGGTGAACTTTGTTTAATTAAACTCGTGCTGTACGCCATTGTAACTTTGAATATACCTTCGATTATGGCAAATTGTATGATTTTTCTTCTTTCTCTCCGTACTTACTTTGCCTAAACCCGAACCAAGATAATAATAAAAAAAAATTATACCATTAGGGATAGTTTTTGGGGATGCTCCTCCCATCGGAAACTTGGGGAGTTTTAATATGTTAAAAGAACCAAAAGTACTTGAAAACTCTGCAACATGCACCTTTATGTGATTTTTTCCAGGTATGATATTAGTAGGGTGTTTAAACCGGAGCTGGCACTCCCCTGCCATTTTTTTATGACATCACAGGGGGTGGGCCAGATGGCGGGGTGCGGGTAATGAGAGGGAAGTGGCAATTAGACTTGTATGAGGAAATTTGAGTGGTGGGAGGTAATTAAAGCGTTGGGAGTATCTATTAATTCAGTATGGCGATTACTATTATGTAATTAATATTGATCTAACTAGCAAATTTATAGCTCAACTGAAGACTGGCTGGCTTAGATATCTATATACTAAAGCAAAGAAATCCGCGAGACCGCTGTCGATTAGCGGAGGGATATTTTTCGATATACGTCAAAGGAGGTCGCCGAGGCGGCTGAAATGAAAATCTTTACGTGCATTAAGGTATATCTTATAGTTATGTAATCAAGAATAAGTAATAGATTCTATTATTTTAATTTTTGGTTTATTTCTAACCTCATCATAATATAAAAATGTAAAGTTAAATTTGAAGATTACCATAATTGTGCAATAGGACACTACAATAATTGTTTACATCTAATAAATATTCTTCGTTGAATATTTTATTCAAATACCATATTTTAATCTTAGAACGAGAATTTTGATAGATTATTATTTTATACATCGAGACGACCCAACATCGCATACTTCGGAAGACCAGAAGTTTTGTTTTCTTGCTGATTCTGGTGTATTTTGATCTGGTAAATAGTGTTTTACGCTTTTAAATTGAAATATATTTTATTTAAAATGTGGTTTTTTTTAAGCGTAGACCAAAAATTTTGATAAATTGTTGTTCTATACATCGAGACAATTAATTTGATAATCAATGGAGCCCTAGATACAAACGAACAGACGGACGGGCAGCTGAGATGAGAGGATAATGTAGATGACATCCCAGCCTTTTGTTGCGTGCTGACAAAGACTCCTTCGCTAATTGGCAGCTATCCGCTGGCTTCCTTTGAAATGCACCAATAGAAACTCTACCAGTCAACAACTATCAATCCGGCGGCTTCCTTTGACATATTATTATGCTGACAAAAACTCATCCTCTAATTAACAACTATTCGGCGGCTCCCTTTGAAATACACCGACAGAGACGTCCCCCAATTGAAATCTAATCAGATGATCTCCTTTGACGTATACCCATAAATACTCTTAATCGACAGCTGTCTGGCGGATTTCTTTGCTTTAATGTGTATAGAAAATTAAGCCAGTCTAGATCATAATAATAATAATCATAATAGTAATACATGATTTAATTGAGCGATAAATTAGCGTATTAGATCGACATTAATTATATAATAGTAATAACCATATTGAATTAATCGATACCCCCACCACTTTAATTACCCCACATCTAAGCTCCACCCCAGTCACTTTAATTACCTCCACCACTCTAATTACCTCCCACCAGTCTAATGGCCCCTCTCCTCTCATTACCCGGCCCTTGGCTTCACCCGCTGTGACGCCATAAAAAGTGGTGGGGGAGTACTAGCTCCGGTTTAAACATCCTACTGGCATTAAATGCATTGGATTGTAATGGATCTTTATTTTAGAATGTTTGTAAATAAAAAAATAGGGATTTTTTTTACGATCTATGTTATAATGCAGTATCATGGGGTTTAACTTTGGATAAAGGTTGGATGATTGGATATAATTAATTCTTCATAAATTGGTAGTAAATTGGTCTTAGAAACCTATTGCTTTTCCCTAGGGAGTGAGTTCCACTCCCTTTTTAGAAAAGGTGCCCCAAAAAATAAATAACCGTTAGAATCGATAGAAAATTAAATTCCTGCACAACCTACAAGATTACGAGACAATCGAACGTATAATTTCCATGAATGTGAAGAAACATAGTTGTACGCCCATGGCCGCTGCGTATCTACTTCTTTTATTACTCTCTCTCATTTCCAAATAGACTATAGTAACGTTAAATATCGATTGAACTTATATCAAACTTTAAACCTTAGCAATAGCAAACCTTAAATAATGAAATATTTTTAGCAAGAGCATTCAACGCGGAAACGTAATTGAAAGAAAAAATTGTAGCTCATACCCTGTTAACGACGACCCTTTTCCTTATTGGCTACAACATTCACGGCGCGCCAGTTCGCTCACTTTAATTATTCCAATACTAATACGCCTGGTCTTGTATTTAGTTCGGTTTTAAGGAGACCTCATTCCCTTCTAGTACAAACCCAACTCCGCCGCGTTAGTATGCGGCTGCAAAGCTGGAGATAATCTGTATCTGTAAGTAATTAACAGCATCTTCAAATTACACATCTCAGCCAGTGCCAAAATATTAGTAGGTATTCTACTTATTACGTAGCACAAGCTAATAGGCGCTTACGCTAATTTTAATTAGCCTGTTTCGAGAAATTTCATTCGCCTTAAAGTTATATTGTTTTAAATCAAATGAAATACCGCGGTTTAATTACTTCCGAGGCTAAACAAATAGTAAATCATTAGAGGTTGCCGCATTTGACGGTTACGTTAATACTTTCAGTTTAATATGGCACTGAGTGCTACAGGACCTCTTGAAAGGGCGTTTCGTATTTTATTTTATAAACAGCTTTTTGTTATACGAACCGTAATGGCTGCGGTAAAGTTAGAATAAGAGTGACAATACTGACAAGTTTATTGAACAAAGCTGAAACTTGGCTCTAATCTCCCGTCTATTGTTCTACACAACTAAATATTTCCATGATTGTGACTTAGTAGCGTAATTTGCATCAATCGAATAAATACAGATAGTTTCGAAACAATTCTTAATAAAATGTAAACCGAGGATAATGAAATTAAGCTAAAAAATTAAGGTGTTAAAAGAACTACTGGAAATAAAACTGAATTATACTTTATCCAATGTCAGTTTAAAACGGTGTAAGAAACAAGAGTGCGGCATTCATTTGCAAACCGACCCTGAACGCGTGCCATCCATAGGCTCGTGAAATGATAACATTAATAACATAATTATAATATTTAAGTCTCGTTAAAAAGGATAAAAATAAAATAAAACATATTTTTTTCTTGTTAAACTGATATTTCCGATAATATTTTACATAGAGAAAAGAACATAATAGATATATTTTAGGAAATCTCAAGGGGAAGTTTACAACAAGTGTGCTCTACCACTTAACCCTCGATTTACATTAAAAATGAAAAATTACGCACAAAGTACATTTACAACAAGTGTAAGGTAGTATAGAAAAAACTAAAACATTATATGCATGAGCAATAAATAAACAAGTAAATAAAATAAATAGGCACATAAAACTATTCTGATTAACCTAACAAAGTAGTTTTAAAATATCTTTTAAATTTGGAACACTAAATGATTTGGCACTAAATGAGGCCTGATTATATAATTTGTAAATGCAATATCTGAAACCTCTCTCGTAGAAGGAAGTTCTGTGCATAGGAGGACTAAGTAAACCTGTAGACCTGATATTGAGGTTATGAACATCGCTGCGAAAAGTTATTTTATTGTAAAGATAAGACGGAGCCTTCATTGTGATAATCTTGTGAAAGGTACAAGCTGAATAAAAGTTTCTCCGACCTTGCATGTTCAGCCACATGAGTTCCATGAGTTCAGGCAGCTTATGTGAAACATGTTCATAATTACGTATACCATAGATAAATCGAATACACGAGTTTTGCACGCGCTGTATACGACTGCTACAATCCCTGTCCAAACAAGGGCCATAAACTGGGGCACAGTATGTGAACTGCGACAATACCAATGTTTCACAAAGCGTCTTTTTAGTATTTACGCTTTAGTAACTTCTGTGTGGATAAAGAAGCCTTAGGGCGGAATAAGCTTTTTGTATAAATTTACAAACCTGTTCTGTAAACCTTAAAGTTGTGTCTAAAATTAATCCTAAATTTCAGGCATGCTCCGAAAATTTTAAACGACATCCGTTTATTTCAATATTAATTAGATTTTTCAAATTAGCACAGTCTGGCTTCTTACCGAATAAACGCATAGCTGATTTTAATGGATTTAAAACAAGTGAATGCTGCAAAGAAATGTTCAATAAACTTTTTAGGTCATTGTTGACTTCATAATCCTTAGCATAAAAAGAATAGTAAATTTGGGTATCGCCTGCATACATATGAACCGAACAAAATTTACAAATTGAGATGTGTAAAATTGTAAACAACAGGGGGCCTAAAATAGAACCTTGTGGAACACCTTTATTGGTCGCCCTTGCCTGGGAATGTTTATCGGATATCCTTACCATTTGTGAGCGTCCTTCAAGACATGACTTGAGCAGTTTACAACCTGTATTGTTAACACCACATGCTTTTAAAATTGCTAAGAGCAGTTCGTGATCAATTGTATCGAACGCCTTACTAAAATCTAATAATATCAAAATAGTACATTTATCTTGTTCAGTGGCCTCAACAACATCATCCGTAATATGCATTAAAGCTGTAGAGCAACTATAACCAGCCCTAAAACCTGACTGGATTGCTGGCAGTATGTTAAAGTTATCAACGTGTTCCCTAAGCTGAATCTCAATTATTTTTTCTGCCAACTTTGACAATCCTGTGAGAATACTAATAGATCTCAAGTCTGAAAATGCCTTTGGATCATTTTTTTTCGGGACGGGAGTTACTAGAGCAACTTTCCATGCAGAAAGAAACTGATTTTCAATAAACAAACTATTAATAATATGGGCTAAGAAGTTTAGTAAGTACGGTCAACACAATGTAATGCTTAACATGTCAGATCCGGATGCAGAATTTTTTAAGCTACAAAGAGCTCTTTGAATAATTTCAGTGGAAACTAAGCTGAAACTGAACTGAATTAGTGATTTTATTTTGATTATAATACTTCGAAACATCTGCAATACTGTTGTTATTTTGAGGGATACTGCCTATAAAATAATTATTGATATTATCAGGGTCTAGTAAATTGCTAGGTATTTGTGATTTATTGCTGGACATAATATTTAGTGATTTAAGGTCACCCCAGAGCTTTTTAGAATTTTTGTTTCTAGCAATATGATTAAAATAAGCGCGTTTTTCAGCGGTTTGGGTATGATCTGTAGCATTTCGAACTTGTTTAAAATAGTTCCATTTTGAAAGTGAGGGATTTCTCTTATATTCAGATTTAGCCTTATCTCTTTGCTTCTTCAACAGCTTTAGATTATCAGTCAACCAACTATGGCCGTGTGTTTCGCAGATACGGTTTACAACATATTCTTTTTCAAAATTATGTTCTTTGATAGTTTTTAATAATTTTATCGTCTCTTTTCGTATTACTAATTGGTACTTTATTTAATAGTCGTCTATAAATCTCCACAAAACCACAGTCGTCAATTTTACACGGAGAAGAGGCCTAAAAATGTTTGACCAAAAATTAACATGGAACTCGCACATCCAAAAAGTCACATAGAAAGCCACAATCGCCCTGGGAAAATGTAGGCAGATGTGTGGAAAAAAACTGAGGGTTAAATCCCAAAATGAACCTGTGGTTATACACCAGGGTAGTGAGACCCATGGTAACCTATGGATCAGTGGTATGGTGAAGTCGGGAGCAATAAGGCTGTTAAGTGGCGTACAAAGGCTTGCTTGCCTGTGCACCACGGGGGCTATAAAAACTGCTCCTACGGCTGCACTTGAGGTCCTCTTGGACCTGCCACCCTTACACGTATTCATACAAGGCGAAGCTCGGTCAGTGGTGCACAAGTTAATGCAAGACCAAACGCCAATTAGCCAGCAACACGGGACGGAGTACCAGAAGTTATACTCGGAGATGATGGCAGATCCCATTCTAGGCATACCCACGGATGTAATGGTCCCAAGGTATAACTTCAACAGGAACTTTCTGATTGTTATATCAGACAAGGAGGATTGGAAAAACGGTTCTCCCATAACAGCACAAACAGTCTGGTACACTGACGGCTCCAAGACAGAACAAGGAGTCGGAGTCGGGATTTACGGGACAAGGTCAAAAGCCATTATCCCGATAAGTCTAGGGAAATACGCAACGGTGTTTCAGGCTGAAGTGATCGCCATACACTGTTGCGCAAGGGAGATAATAGGACAAGGCACTGTTAACCAGTCGATTGCCATTATCTCTGATAGCCAAGCGGCAATAAAAGCAATTAGTTCCATGCAAATCAACTCAAGATTGGTGTGGGTCTGCTTGACGGCCCTTACAGAGCTGGGAGGTCAGAACAGAGTAACCCTAGAATGGGTACCAGGACACGAGGGACACAGAGGAAACGAAAAGGCTGACCAACTAGCCAAGGAAGGCGCACTTGAAGCCCGAATAGGACTCGAACCCTTTTGTGGCGTGGCAAAGTCATGCATACGAGCAGCTATTAAGGAATGGGTGCAAAATAATTCTCTGGAATGGTGGAGGAATCTCCCAAGACAGAGACAGGCCAAGGAGTTCATTAAAGAACGTTCGGCCAAATTTACGGAAGATCTACTAAGCCAGAATAGGAAAACCATCAGAGTAATAGTAGGCCTTCTAACTGGCCACTGCCGGCTCAATAGACACATGAGTCTAATGGGCCTGGCAGAGGACGCAACATTCAGATTCTGCCAAGATGAAGAGGAAACCTCAGTTCACGTATTGTGCCAATATGAAGGCTGGTGAGGCTGAGATTACAAGTACTCGGAAAAGAAAAACCAAGGGCGGACAGCTATACAAAAGGGCCTTTATCAAAGCTGTGGAGTCTAGTACAAAGGACAAAGCTGGATGAGGTACTATAAGGAAGATATTCTGGGAGCATCACAATAGACCTGAAAAGGTCGCGGTGGTAAAGGTTAAATAACCAGCTTCTTTGTTAATCTAATCTAATCTAATAGTCGTGAATGATAACAAGCGTTATTCAATTGAATTTGGTGGAATATTAGGTAACCGCTGTTCAGCGAACCATTCTTGAAACAAATCCGTGGTCATATCTTCGTAATAGTCAGCAGACCACTGTTTCATATTTTTGGCTAACAAGTACGTCAGGTATGAACCCATTTTTACTTTCGGCATGCAGAATAATAATACGCTTTCCCCTTGAACGTGGCGAATTTAAATTACAATTTTGAGTTGTGTCTACCCAACCGTAATTAGTAGTATCATGCGTATCAAACCACGTCTCGTCAAGATATATTACCGTCCTTTTGATTCGCGGTATTCAGTTTACGCAAATATTTCTCGAATTTTTACAGTACGGCGTGATTTCATTACTATTAAACGGTTATTAATTTTTTCTACTTCTTTATGTAAATTTGCTGTTTTACGTACAGTCTGTAGAATGGATAAGTGGGCCATTCCAGTTAACTGAACAGATGTATTTCATATACATTTTAGGATGGATGTGAAATCCACCAATCACAGTTCGTGTATTAAGTAAACAAAAAATTCAAGTTGGTGCTGTTACATGGCCTATGTTCATTTAAAATTTTTATATAATAACTGGTATTTTACTATATTTAGCACAATTTGAATCGCATTTTGATTCAGTTTTTGTTAGTGAGACTGTTTCAACTATCAGAAATTTTCTTTGTATAATTGCTAAATTATTTTACATTATTTCATGTACCTATATTTGTATCTTAGAAACTCAGTCATGTTTTTTAACACTAAATAATATATCTCTGTTACAGCACTTCAGAACCAATTGTCTATACCAAGCCTAACAAACGTTTACATTCATTTATATTTCATTTTTATACTTTGTTTACTATTTTCTTACTTTTGAAACTTTCTCATTAACCTGTTATATAGTGTATCCTATATAATGTAATGTATTTACTGGATCTTTACAATACAGTTTGTAAACAGTTTATTGCGACAGTTCGTATTTTTGGATATATACAAATTACAAAGTAACTATCTAACTGTGGTATGCAAGTAATGTCAAACTATTATTGATTAAAGATTCCTTTTATCGATTGTATACCTGTCACTATTTCAATTGTGCGTTTAAGTACTATATTGTAGAAGGCAATATAAAAAAGTTTACCTTATTAGTTAAAATCACGAAGGTATCATTTGCCTGCCGGTTTCAAACGTTCACTGTGAGATCCCAGTAATTTATATTACAATCATATTCACATTTCGTGTATTTAACACAACCAGGTAAATTTTATTTATTAGTAATTTAAGTTTCAATAATCTTAAATTGTGTTCTTATTACAATTTCATTTTTTTTACATTCAATAAGTAATTAAAATACTACATGTTACCACATGGTAATAAAATATTCTTTTCTCTTTAATTTTTTTGGCAATTTATAGTTTGCAAATCATAATTAACAAACTGATAAATAAATTAATAAACTAGTAGATAAATTGTTAAATTTATTAATTGACTAATTAATTAATTAATTGAATAATAAATTAATTTATCTTTATACATTAATTTATTTCTATGTAGAATTTATTTTTATGCATCATTTATTTTTATGTATAATTAGTTTTACGTATTGAGTACTGTTATGTATTAAGCAGACTCTTATTAAGCAATCTTTAAACATCAACTTTCATTGGAATCAAACGCCTTCTTGTAAGGATAAATTGCCAAATAATTTAGATTGGATGCTCTACCAAACAATGGGGTCCTGAACTGCAGTACCAGAGCTTTCCGTTTTCATCTATACCGATTGGAAATCCAGGAGATTGGTATCAAATTCATTATTTTTTTTGTATTAAAATTACTCCTTTTTCATTGATATAATTTTCACCTAAAGTTATATTTCAAATAACGTACATATTTTTCAAGGATATATATTGTGGAAATTAAATTTTACTATTTTATATGTAACATCATATTATAAAATTTATTTATTTATGTAATATATTTTATCATTCATTTTATTCATATTTTTATTTCCCTTACCAATAATTTCGGTCTCATCTATAAGAGACTGGTTTTACGGGAAAAGGGACAACTCGACTAATTATCAACTGTAGATGGTGCCCACACAATATCAATTTTTTTATTGTCCCCTTTGCTTGAACAAAACAAAAATTTGTCATTTTTTTAGGCCATACATTCAAAGAGGGTAAGTTTCACATCTCTTGCAAGTGCTCTGATTCCACGACTCTTTGCTCCGGGTAAAACCAGCTGGTCGTTCGCATTTGTTGCCTCATTTGTTTCCCAAAAATAAACAATAAGGGAAAGGAGGTAACAGTGCGTAAGCTGTCAAAGAATTTGTCAGTGTGTATTTGTGCAATTGTTTGAGCTAAAAAATAATTAAAAATGAGTGATTACAGTGAAGAATCGATAAACGGTATATCACCTAAAATTTTGCTGAAATTATTGTATACAGAGAAAATTTTAGAGATATATGGCAAAAAAGTAGCTATATGGGGGATGGTTTGAACCTACGACCTCTTGCATTCGAAGCATAAATGCAACCGCTAGACTACTGCCGCCTTTATAAAATATTTTCACCCAAAGCGTAAGAACTTGATTAAAACTACTTATTTGCAGTGTCTTCTTAATACGGTCGTAGAATAAGTATACTGCACAACTTGAGTGTATTATCTATTGAAGCACTCTGCCTACGGCGTCGTGCTCAATCATCTTTCGCGTACGAAATGGCTATCATATTCACTTTTGCTGCACAAACTGCTATTTTTATATTTAAATGTTTTGTTTTCTTAAAGTATTTTCTTAACCGCCTCTCAAGTTACCGAAGTAACCCCCTGGAAGGTCTCAAGGATTGTGCTAGGTATAGAGAGACGAGGTCCTACAGTTTATTGTGGGCTCTGAACCACTCTTGGAGCAATTTTTTATAACGAAAAATTGTTTCGTCCTGCGAGGCTAACCCATTTCGCTAGGCATACTCAGCCAGGCGCTTTAGCACACTGAGCTACCGTCCCCATTTAAATCCGCACTCTAATAAAATACCTCTTAACGTTTCCAAAGAATGATAATTATACTCAGGGTATTCGCGCAATTTATTCGAAAGTAGGGACTTCATTTTTTTTATAAAAATTATAAACTGTTCATCGGATATCGTCTTTTGAAGCATCGTCTATTTTTCTAAATGTTTGATTTTCACATTTTATCAGTTAGCAAATGAAGACTACTACACATATTTTATGGATTGCATTAAACAGAAAATGAGTTTTCACTAAAGAAAAACATAACAGTTGTCCTTTCCTACATCGACAGCTGCTGTCGATAAGTGAAAAGTTTCTAACTTCCAATGTAGTTAGTTATATAAATACTTTGGCGCTCTGGAGACGGTGTAAAACAAATAAGATTTTGTTCTTTTATTTAAAGCGGACTTAGATGGTGGTCGTACAAAAGAAAGTTTTAAGATATATCGTTGATTAATTGTACATACAAGAGTTATTTTTAATTGAATTATGGTCGGCTTGGTGGTTAGATGGACAGTGGCGCATTCTCCCACGCAGACGGCCCGAGTTCAAAACCGGGTCACAGCAAGTTGATGAGATATAGTTGATGAGCGGATCTGCTCGCGTCACCATCTTTCGAAAGAGATGTAAAACTGTGGGTTCCGTGTATCTACGATGTGAGCACATTAAAGATCCCTACCGCACGACAAACTGTGGGGGTTCGGCAAAATTTCAAGGTTAGGGGTCCCAGTACCTACACAGGCACTGATGAGCTTATCCCCTGAAATCGGTGCTTGGCCTTGGTAGTGGAAATAGGCCGACGTTAAATAAATGATTAAAAAATAATAATAATTGAATTATGAACTAATCATCAAGTGACAAAGTAGTAAATATAATAAATTACTCGTGATGATTGTTCAGAAAAACTGACTGATAAATAAACAACAGTATCTAACAACACTCTATTATTTGTACGTATGTTCAGTTTTCCATTTTTAAAATTACACATCACATTCATTTATCTGGAAAATATATGAAGTAGGGACAACTTGTAAAATGCATGAAGTAAGAGAAAGCGAAAAAAAATGAAATATACAATTTTTAAAAAATTCTGGTTAATAAATTTAATTTGGTGTTACAGTTTCCTCTATAACGTTTTGCAATACTAGAAAACTGTAAAACAACTTTTAAAGCTTTTTTACGTTTTATATCATTGATTTTGGCACGTTCGGCGTTTATGTTGGATAGATAAAAAGGTCCTGTAAGTATAGAACTGTTTGATTTTCGCCAAGTGGTTCCTGTAATAGGCAAACACATACTATACTATACTATATTTAACTGCCAGAGTAAATAGACACCAGCATCTCTGGACCCGTGTTACTTTTGTTAGGATCAAGCTTCTACTACTGCAAAGGATGCTTGATTAACTACGTGGCTATTACAGAATCGACATTTGGAAGTTCTATGCAGTTGAAATCGAATAACTCACGTCGCTAAGGATATACATTTCCTATCAGAAGTACTCCGTCTATTTGCTTTGATATTGATCTGTAGAACGATGTTTATTAATAGTTCACTGCGATTAGGTTATAAATCTGGAAAAATTTCTCGTCCGCTGGAAAAATTGTAGCCGGGTAAGCATGGGTAAGGTGCATTTGCATCAATATGACTGTTTATTTTTTGAGAGGTTACATTTCGGTGACATTAATTCTCGATAAATACTGGCTTCGAAGTATCTATATTCCCTTGGAAATTTTTTTGGATTTTAAAATTTTAGTACTGAAAATACTTCTACGATGCTTTATATGTGGACTGAGAACACTAAAAAGAGCCGATAGGCGACAGATTTGTGCGCTGGCCTGGCACCGGCGCAGCAGCGGGAATAAGAGAGGATATATTTTGCTCGCACGCAGTTAGCACTCGGTAATTTATTACGTTTTATTATTTATTTTAGTATGCATAGGGACATTTCAGCTACCCCCACCACTTCACTTTATGGAAAATCAGAGAGCATGAGGCCACGCCCCATTTTATGGCAGGAAATTAAAAAAGCCTACAAGTATAGGTACAGCTTTTGACAGGTACAGACCTCTAAGAAGCTGTACCTGTACCTGTAGAAGGCTGCACCGGTAAATTTAAAAAGCTTTACCTGTAGGCTTTTTGAATTTCCTGCCATATAAAGGGGCGTGGCCTCGTGATCTTTGGCTAGAAATTGGAGTGGTGGGGGATGGCTGAAGTGCCCCTTTGCCTACTTATTATGTATAATTTATTGTTAGTTATGGCTTGCATATGGCCTTTGGAAAACTAAACAGCAATGCTTTGTGAAATAAAATTATAGGTATTTATTGAATTGTTGACTGATTTAGATGAAATGATTTGACGTTCAAATATTATAAGGTAAAAAAAGCGAAAAATCAAATTAAAGGCGAATGTTAAAATAAATAAAGTAAAATCCGAATAAGTGAAACATTAATGCAAAAGTTGGTTATTTATTAGTGTCTAAATATCGAAACAGTATTCACATATATAAAATTCAACTTTCTTCAAGTTCACGAACATGGATTGGGTATGAACCTGATGTTATCTACTGAGTGAATTTATGTGATTTATTAAATCACTTTTCTCTATGAAATACATAAAAGAAGATATATACATTGTACTATTTCTATATTTCTTCTTTATATCATAAGGGCTTTACCTTACTCATAATGTAAAATACTATTTTAATGAATAAGCAATTTTATAGCAGAAGGAAATTTTATCAATTTTATTTGCGATTTGGATTGGTTCGAGACTACTGAGAGATGGCGCTAGTTACGCTCTACTGCGGTGAAACTTAACAGTGTCTATAAGACGTGAACTCCAGTATTGAAGGTGACTGCACTGACGAGACCCAAAAGTGTGTCTGCAGTTAGTGACATCCTGAGATGAAGGAGGCCTCGCATCTTCCTCGTAGCATTCGAGCATTCCAAGTCATTGTATTTTAGTGCTAATTGCGTTTAGACAAAATAGGCAAATTTTACCATATAATTTAGCGCTCGTAAGGGGGCTGTTTTGGTTTAATTTGTTGAGTCCTTATTCATATAAGGCACTTGCAGATAGGTGTTGAAATACTATAATTCCTATATTATATACTATTTTATTTGCTACAGTAAGTACGATTTTTTTCCAGCAAAACAGAGGCTTAACCATAACCGGTGAGAAAAACTTCAAATCTTATTAACAGCAAATAATTTGATGCATAATATCTTAAGAAAGTGTGTTTTCTGGATCTGAAATACATCAGAAAAGCTTTCTGTACACTATATTGGAATAAAGACTAAAAGTGATTCCTGACTCCAAAACAGCGAAAATAAGATAAATATGAGATGACATTTATAATAAAGCTATAATAGACCGAAGACTCAATCTTTACAACACCAACTTTCCGGCAAATCAACAAAGATACAACCTCGTGTATAAGAAATGGGATGGGTTAACCAAATAAAGTTTGTATATAGGCCTATATAACAAAAAATACAGACGACAGCAAGAAATCGACCATACGGATCTCACTATTTAGGAAAACATAATAAAGAAGATTATGTGGTAGGATAGGAAAACTTATTACCAGAATAAAATTTATTATTGTGAGATTCTATGAACTTATAAATAGACAGAAAACTTTTGATATAAAATATAAATGTATATTTATTTAGGGAAGAATATTTCTCTTTCTATATGTAGCGTAACTACTCACAATAGTATTTATATTTTTATTTTCAACGGTTTCCAAGGATGTTTATTTATAACAAATTTTTCATCATTTTTATATCATATATTTTTCTATTAAAGTTTTATACTTTATACGAGGATAATTGAAACTGGTCAGTGTTAAAGCACAGGACCGTGCGCACTGAACTTGATATTTTGTCCTATATATTTAGCGATGGTATCGAGATTCGAATGGTAGTTGAAACTGTGCAGGCGAGTCCGAGACTGGCAATGTAATCAGCCTGAATGAACCATCTACGACTGCACTGGTTTAAAGATAATAAAACGGACAGACCTACTAGCATAAAGAAAATTCCTAAATCGTTTCTCAGAAGTAACGTTGACTTGTGAAATGTGTTGTCAATGTGTCAGTGCAGTGCGTAAATACCTGTTATAATATTAAGCGTAGGAGTTTAGTTAGTTATTGTTTATATTTATAAATATTTACTACTATATAAAAGGTAAAATATTTTAATTATTTACTAATTTACCATGGCTTTCTGGAGACCATTTTAAACAGAGGATAATATAATAACGCCCGAAAATCTTATCATTTTCTTATGACAAGCATTTCTATTTACCTCCGCCCATGTACAATAAAGGGATGCCGACTGTTTTTGCCGGCTTTTAGTTTTTATACGGTTTCAATTAAGTTTTTTTACACTTTACGTCCCATTGAATTTTAATTGTGGCTATTCCTATACTACATTATATGCATTTTAAATTTTGCTTTATGATACCAAGGGAAGTAAATAGATGTTTATGCCCTGAGGGCGACGATCTTACAAACTCGAGGGCCTGTGGTCCGAGGGTTTGTAAGTCAGCCGACACTTTTAGTGTCAACTGGTAAACACCTTTTGATAACAGTTTGGGGATAGGGTCTTTGATTGAGGGAAGCATCTGTTGTATTTTCTTCATTGTTCGAAACCGTACACCTACTTTCTTTTTGAATAAAACCTTCTTGAGCCTATCTGTGACCCGCGACGTAGGGTAGGCATGCATACGTTGTTGGTTGTTGCTGTTCTTCTTCCGTTGTTGAAGTGCACATGTGATAACAGCAACCTCGGACAAACAGGGCGGAGTATCCAGTGCAGAATCAAAGAACACCAGAGAAATACCAGATTTGGATACACGGATAAGTCGGCGATAGCAGAGCATGTCCATGATAATGAGAACCATACAATCGACTACGAGGACGTCAATATATTAGACAGGAATACGTGCTATTATTCGCGAATCATTAGGGAATCACTGGAAATTATGAAAAACGCGAAAAACTTTAACAGAGAGAATGTGTATCGACTTAGTAACACGTGAAGACTGGTATTGCCAAGTACCAGCATCGTAGTAAGTCACGGTCAACCAAACACGACGAATGAGCAGCGAAGCGAACCAAGCACGACCAACAACCAGCGAAGCGAAGCGGCGCCTAGGTATATAACGAGGAGTGTAACACAACAAATTCAGTCTTTAGAATCCTTGTGAAGAAGTTGACAGGATGATCAGCGAAACGTCAAGTCAAGTTCGACGACCGCGGCAAGACCCGGAAGAAATTACTTCATTCCTTCGGACCTCTTGGCTTTGTGATACGGAATACACGAGAATTTAATGATACTAATACCACCAAGTTATTATACTGCGCTCTTATTAGACCTTGCGTTAAATATGCCTCCATCATTTGGCGTACACTCTACAATATTTATGTGCAAAATATAGAAAGAGTTCAGAGACGTTTCTTAAAATATCTCAACTTCAAATATGATAATTTATATCCACCAATTGGATTTCCGCATATAGAATTACTGTTTAGACACCCATTCGATTTTCTTGGAAATCGCCGTATTATTTGCCCACTACGCAATCTTACGCAATCTAATAATGAATAACATTGACAGTGAGGAGATTCTTAGCCAATTGAATTTCTCAATTCCCCATGTAATCTTACGGCAATCTTCTACTTTCAATCTTCAAACATCCGTATTAATATAATGAAATTCCCACCGCTTCATCAAATTTGCAACAATCATAAGTTTGACCAAACCAAAAACCCAAAACTTTAGTGTGTACCGACGTTTATTATATCTGAACTTCTAATAATTTAGCGGCACTTAGTTTTTAGCTCTTAGCACTTTTAGTATTCTCTTTTTTAGTAGGTACTTCTTTTGTTATTAATTATTGAGTATTGTTAGTATTTTTATAAATATCACAATTCTGTATTATATCCATTCAGTAATTAGTGTTATACTGTTGAATGGTGTAAGTTAATAAACAAATAAATAAAAATCGATGGGGTAATCTCTTTAAATCAAAATTTGTGTAATTTGTTTGCATCAAAATATTTGATAAAGCCCCGCCGAAAAAAAAACTGCAAACGCCATTGCTTGTCAAGCATATTTTATAATTCCGTGATGGATTTGGTGTGAAAAATAAAAATTTCAAATTGTTTGGAAACTGTAACTGAAAACGCGAACGGAAGAGAGAAATGATAAGACCCGTCGCCTATAATTTTTGCCAAAAGAAACTGATCCATCCTATTAAATAAAATGGCTTATGCCGGTATTACATAAAACAATAAACCAAATTAAATGTCGACTTCTTCCCACTTGGAAACCAAATATAGTATGACGAAATGAGGAGATAAGGGAGCAAACTTATATAAAAAAGATTCGGGAATAAGACGTTTGAAACGGAGTTCTTTGAGCAATTTATCTACATAAAAGGAAATGTGTTTTCAGACATAAGATACGCTCCATTATCCACACTGTGACAATCAGATAGATAGCCAAAATCATCTTATGCTAGACAATCGATTTAACAACAGGAAGAGGCAGTGGCGTGCCTATAATTGCGATATACTTTCTTTCTTTTAATTTGTCTAATGGCTACTATTCTACAAATTATTAAAATAGTATCCTATTCCACAACGCTAAGAAGATATTAATTCAGCCAGTCTGTCCGTCTGTTCGTTTGTCTGTTGGTGTTAGATTTAAAAAATTTTACAACGAAGAAAAATTATATTTGACAGGTAGATGGGGCTCCTCCAAAGAAGAAACCGTAAATATTTTTAGTGAAAATTATACGAGGTAGTCATCCTTAAAAAACCAATTTACAGGGTGGGGTTCGAGTTCTACGATAGCTAGAAATTATTTTCAAATATACAGGGTGAAACAAGGTGGCACCCAAGAGAGGAAAATAATATTAGAGTTGTAGTGGACACTACTGCTAAAGCAGAAACCTGATAAGCATTTAGTTACAAGAAATATACAGGACGCTCTCACAAATGAAAAAATAATTAATATAGGTATAAGCTTAGAGAGATTTTTCTAAAAAATTTACACATTTTTTTTATAAAAAAATCAACTCTAAAGAATACAATTTTCTGCGAAAAAGCCACTTAGGCCAGTCGTCAAGGAGCTGAGAATGCGTTAATACCGTTTTAAATCGAACGAAAGATTTTACTGTTGGAACCAGTTCATTATAAACCTCTTTTAGACATATTATGATGAAAAGGGCCAAAATGTGACATGGCAACTGAGAAAGATTTTAAACCTAAATTCATACAATATAATTTCTATAAATAAACCAGGAGCATTATTAAGTCAAGTTATGGACAATATTGAAATATTGACTAAAAACTATGCACTAGAATATTATGTTATAATCATAGGAGGAGCAAATGACATTGGCAACAAAAGGACACCATATTTTCGCATCCTTTGTAATAAACTGAAACTCTGCACACAAACAAATGTAATATTTACATCAGTGTCATCCTGTAAAATTGAATCTTTTAAAAATAAACATATTTTTAAATATAATAGAAAATTATGTGATTTTTTGAGGAAATTTAACGCATGTACAGAAGGTTGTATTAAATATATAGAAGTAAATCAGGAGGTAAAAAATTTACAGGGTAACAAATTAGGGGGTTTTAATTAGAAACGCTTTATTTTATAAAGAAAATAAAAATTTAAGATTTATTAAAACAATAAATTGTATTGAACCTACCACAGTAGATTTAGATATAATGACAAATGTAGAAAAACATTCTTTTTTATAACTATGACTGTCCCAGACAATTTTGGGAAAATTAAGAAAACAAAAAATGTTAGAAATGATAATTTAGGTCTAAATATATTTTATGTAAATATCCAGTGTTTAAAGAATAAAGTCAATGAATTAGATTTTTTTGCAAATTTAAACAATTACAGCGTACTGTGTTTGGCAGAGACCTGGTAGAGAGACTCTGAAAATGATTTATTTGCAATAGAAAATTTTGAGAATGCATGTAGTTTCAATCGAATTAACTCAATACATGGAGGTGTTTCAACATTTGTAAAAAATAATATGGAATTTAAAGTAATGTCTATTTTCAAAGATTTGTGTGAGGAAAAAACATTTGAATGTTCAGCAGTTAAAATTATGGATTTTAATACTATCATAATTATAATTTATAGATCTCCCTTAGGAAACTTCGATTCATTTTTTAAAAAATTAACAGCATTATTTCACAAAATAGAGAAATTTAGTGAGCAAATAATTATAAATGGGGATTTCAATATAAACCTATTAGATACAACCAGTAGGAATACCGGGCAATTTGTTCATATTGTTCATTCATTTAATTTCATTTTTTGTTATAAATGAACCTACAAGAATAGGTAAAACAATCAAATTCAGCAAAAACAGATATTGCTGTAAAAGTTATCGATCCACCTCTATCTGATCACCTTGGTATAGAGATATATCTGGAGAAAAATACAGAACTGCATATAAAGAAGTCTACAAAACGGAAAACAAGGATAATTTCAGAGGCAAGGTTAATAAATTTCAAAGGCAATTTAGAAGAATTTGATTGGAGTTTCCTTTACCAATATAATGATGCAAACGAATTATTTAAAGTTTTCTTTGAAACACTTCTCAATAAATTCAATTTCTATCTTCCAGAAAAATATATCAAGGAAAAAAATGTTCCCAAAATTGAACCTCATTGGTTTACAGAAATTAAAAAATAGATTAGATGCAGCAACAATAATAAAAAATAATAATCCTTTACCAGAAGCCCGTACTTTACATACATTATTAAAAAAAGACTATAAAAAGACCATACAGCGAGCAAAAAAATCAGCAAATGCAAATTTTATACAGACTTCTAGTAATAAAAATAAAGCAACCTGGCAATTAATAAATAATCAGTTACATAAAAATGCAAAGACAAATCATAGTGAGACAATTTCTGCTGATAATTTCAATAATTTTTTTGTTAATATAGCAAAGGAGACAATTAAAACACTGCCAAATAACAATGTCATTGATTTTGAACAATTTCTTAAGAAAAGCCACGTCTCACCTCAAAAGTCTTTTTTTATGGAACCCACCAATATATTTGAAGTTGAAAATGTGTTAAACAACTTAAAAAATACAAATAGCCGTGATATATATGGTTTTAATACTAAAGTGTTCAAAACTATTGGGACAAATATAATTCCCATATTAACATATATAATAAATAAGTGTATCGAACAACAAATATTTCCAGACATTCTCAAAGTTGTTAAAATAACGCCCATACATAAAAAAAGGGAGATTTGGAAGATGTAAATAATTACAGACTAATATCTATATTACCAATATTGTCAAAAATATTTGAATCCATTCTAAAATCTAGAATAATAAAATATTTCGAAATGAATAATATATTTGCTGATGAACAGTACGGCTATAGAACAGGCAGATCAACAACAACCGCAATTATAAAAATTGTGGAATCAGTCTTAACAGCAATAGATAATTTATCAGGTGCCACATTAATTGATCTAAGTAAAGCCTTTGATTGTGTTAACCACAATTTTTTATTAACAAAATTAGAATTTTATGGAATCAGAGGGGTTGCTCTTAATTTAATTAAATCTTATTTAAGTAATAGATATCAAACCATTGCTACTCACTCTGGGCAACACTCAGAAAAAGTACCAATTGAGACAGGTGTGCCACAAGGCTCTATTTTGGGTCCGGTTTTTTTCTTGGTTTTTATTAATGATTTTGCGTCAAATATAACATTAGATAAGACCGTTTTATTTGCTGACGATACTACATTTTTAAATATTGCCAAAACTGAGGTAGAATTAGAGGAAAAAAATATTTCAACATTAAATCAAGAATCAGATTGGTTTAACTCAAATCAGTTAAAAATGAATAATGAAAAAACTCAATTCATTATGTTTTCAGGAAATACTGAACGCGATTCAGTCAAATTGCTTGGTATTCATATTGACTCCAAATTAAATTGGACTACACACATTGAACAACTGTCAAAAAAACTAAATACAACTCTATTTCAGATAAGAAAATTAATACAATTGACAACTTTTGACACAGCAATAACATTAACATTCTATTATTCAAATTTTTATAGCTTGCTTACATACGGGATTATTCTATGGGAAATGCATCAGACACTGAACGCATTTTCAAAATTCAAAAAAGAACAGTTAGAATATTAGCCTCAGCACAATACAGAGAACATTGTAAACCTTTATATAAGAACCTAAAAATTTTAACATTGACCTGCATATTTATTTATCACTGTTTAATATATATGAAAGAGAGTAAGCAGTACCTAAAAAATTCAGTATATCACACATATAACACAAGAACCAAAAATGATTTTAGCATTCCCTACCATCGATTAGCCAGATCGCAATAAACAATAAATCATACTGCAATTAAATTATTCAATATTCTTCCGCAATACTTAAAAGACTTACCTGTTAAAAAATTTAAAAACAGGATAAAAGAAATATTGATTGAAAATGCATTTTACAAAATAAATGAATTCATTGATTTTTTTAAATAAACCTGACTCATATAATTTTGTAATGTTTGTAGATGTGTATTTTTACATTTTGTGTATAGTTATAGTCATATATATTTTTCTATATGCGTATAAATAAAAATTTTGTTTGTCCTTATATTCATTGTGCACTAGTTTGACTATTTGTATGTATATATTTATCATCGATTAATACTTAGATGTGTACTGTATGTACCTATATATACCTATATGTTGTATATTTTAATCTGTTTGTTTATTTATTGTGCATTATTATATTATATCTGACATGTCCTATATCATGTAAACGATCTCTTAGATAAATAAATTGAATTTGAATTTAAATTAATTTTTCCTCCTCGCCTGCCCCCGGAACACCCCAATTTTTGGGGCAATATCCTTAAAAATCATTTTAAAAAAATATCTCAGTTCTGAATGGTCCTAAGAAAAAAAAGCTGGTTATCAAAGTTAAAGATAAGTAAATTTTCTATCGAAATGGTTCAGACACATTTTGCCGTAGTATTAATATTCTTGGAGTTACAGGAGGGGGAATTCAAGCACCGTATCGCTTTCTACCTCCTATGTGTGAATGAATACACTTGTTATTGATTTTCAAATTATAAGTATTTAAAACAATTGATATCTCCAACCATAATAACTTCATTCAACAGTATACAATATATCGAGTTGTGTGGTGTCAACAAGACACATTCACTTCTATCCTAGCTAGGTATGTAGAGTATATTCAGAAGTATTATAGAGTTAATAGCATTATTGTCTTCGACGGGTACTCTCCGATGGATCTGATAAGAGCACAAAATCTGTTGAGCGTAAACGACGAGCTCAAAGAAATGTTCCTGCAACTATGAATTTTGACGATGCAACAGAAGTTTCTATCAAAGATCAAAATAATAATAATCGGGTTATCTCACTGTTACGTAAAAAGCTTACAGGTTTCGTTGTTAAGCAGGCTACCGAAGATGCTGATTCTCTTATTATTAATATAGATATATCACCTCATTAGGATGCGCTAATTATAATTGGTGAAGACGTTGACCTTTTGATCCTTAGGACAGTATTATCCGCATGTTGTTCAAACATGTATTTTATGAAGCCAAGCAAGGGGAAAACGGACGAACGAATTTATTCTTCGAACTCCTTTAAGTACAGCTGCGGATAACACGCATTCAGTGAATGTGACACAACTTTTGTATTTTTTAGGCAAAGCAAAAAGTGCACAAAAGGCTGCACAGCCGCATGTAATTGTAGAAAAGCTGGACTAAGATGTTCCGTTATTTGGTCTGGATGTCAAGGACAAACGTGTAAAAATGTCGAAATATATGTAGACGACTTAGATCATGCCGAAGAAACTGAAGTTATTGGCTTTTTTTGGAACAGAATAAATACGACGACGCTGATTGTGACAAAGACGATGCAGACGATAATGAAACCGACACTCGCAGTTTCATTGAAGCAAAGGAACGTTTTGGACCTTCAATTTCAAAAAAATTCAAATTATTGTAATATATTGATAGTAGAGAATAAAATAATTAGAAGTAAGTTAACCAAATAAACAAAACGTGGATTAGGCCTATTGGGGACATCGCTTTAAAAAACGCGCCAAATGCTCTACACAAGGCAAGGTGGAAATGAGCGCATAATGGTAGTAACCACCGATAGTTGTGGACATTTGTAATTTCAAAAGTGACAATTAAACGTAATAGCAAGTAGAAAGCGAAAACTAAAGGTAACGTGTTAGCCAGGTTTGATCAGGATATCCAACATTACTGGAGTCTATAGCAATAAAAACAATTCATTTCCAGTAATTCTGACTGCACATTTCTGAAAAATATATTTTCAACCTATATAACATAATACGTATCGAAATATTATTTTCACAGGTAATTGAACTCAAGCGAACATCTTAATACGTTGTGAAAGTTTTTCCATTATCCTAAAATCCTTCTTTTCTTTATTTTATAATCAACGCTAATCTGGAAAAGTTTTGCGAATCCCTAATACGCCTATGGGGGAAATTTAACAATTGATAGCGTCCAGAATATCGAGGAATGAAAACTTTTGCCCTACATAAAATGAGGTGATTGGAGTCTTTTTAGTAACGTAATATGTCTCAATAAGCTCCAGGTTAGAGGTTTTTCTGGGTCATTGGCTGCAGCCTGTGAAATAAACTGAACATCTAAACAAAATTGCTTGTAAATTATCACCAATAAGGGGATTTGTTCAAGATTTATTCATTTTAATTTCTTTGCTTTGGATTCTGTAAATTAAGCATGTTATGTAAAAGTCGGCAATTATTTTCAATGCAAAACCATTTGAAAACTAATTTTTTTGGCTTTATAAAATATTTCAATACCTTTCTCCAATTGCAGTTAGTAGTTACCCGATTTCAACCAAATTAGGATGGCGTCAATGATCTTTGGTATGAAAATTTTGACTATATCAAAAATTACATTTGAGAGTCGCATGTGTTTCTATTAAAGCAGAAATAGGCCGATAGAATATAATTTGGGAGAAATTTTAACTCACAAATGGAAGCTGAAAATAAGTTTCCACATTCTCCTAACACTCCTCTGAACTTCCCTAAAAATATAGTTAAAAGAATATTACTACTGATGATTTTCTAGGCATAAGTTATCACTTATATTATGAAGTTTGGACAATTATGGAGAGCTTAATAAAACTTAATTGCTCGGCACGTTATCTGCATCTAGATTTGATTTTATATATTGTTTTTTAATAGGTGTGTTATCAGTAAATAGTTTAGAACTGCAATAAATTTTCTAGTCGAATATCTTTCGAACATAAATAAAAAACTCATAATTTTATCTTCAAGCACGTTGAGTTAACAGCCCCACGTCGCAGTCATCTAGCAACGTGCTTTCGAAAACTAATAAAATTATTCCTTAATCATCAATACCCTTGGAACATTTAGCTGATAATCATCATTGCCATCGGCGCAGGATTTAGAAAATAATTATTTCAAAATAAAATAAAAACACTGCGTTGTAAATTTTTATAATGAATAAATTCATTGGTATTCTTAATTTACTTTACAATCTTTATCACTAGTGTTATGAAGTGACATTCATTTTATAACTAGTTATATAAAGAAAAACCATTTCTATGACATTAAAAAAGTTGTCGTTTTACAACAACATTAGATATACTAATTTTTTCTACGACGGTGCGTAAAGTAATACATTACGCACTGTTATCAGTGTGTAAAATGAGCCTTTATAACACTCGTGCTTAAAAATAAACTAATATGTAGCTTTCCTGATATTTGTAGATGAAAAGTAAGTAATGTCAGAGTTTGTCTTTCATATTACTTCCATTTTTATAATTCCACGTCTGTCATAGGATATGCGATCATAGTGTTTCTTTTTAGCCTCTCGTATGGTTTGTTGAACTCGGCGATGTTTCGTTCTACCACATACACACTCGCGCCACAAAAACCGCTATTTTACGCCCTTGTATCATAAATCCCTATCGTCAACACAAGTAATTCATTTTTATTTAAAAAACTGTTCCTTTACACACAGCCTTGCAGTTAATTATAATTTAAATGTATGTGTTAGAAATGGCACTTTTTACATTTCTTTTTTTTTGCTATTGCCATTAACATAATGTTTTACGCAAAAAAATAGTGAAAAAGTATAGGTTGTTTAACAGTGATAGAAAAAAAAATATTATGTTATATGGAGCCAAAGTGACACTTTTTGTGTCGAAGCAAAAATGGGCAAGTCACAAAAAGTCACTTTACTCCACATAAAACAAGTTACTGTCTCTTCAAACGTCGAATATGAATTAAATAGATGTTAATTTTCTTCAAATACTTTTAGTACAGTAATAGTATATTGTTTTATTAGGAGTAAAAGTGGTATCTACTCCGAATAAGTTTTTCTTCAAACGTCGATTAGCTATAAAAAAATAAAGACAAAAATATTTAGCTGTTCGCTGCCATTAGCAACGGAAGTACAAGTCCGCTCGAGTGGAAGAAAAAGTAGTTTTATTTCCGTTGCTAATGGCAACGCACAGCCGTCTGAAAAGTCAAACATTAATGTCATGAAATGAGTAAGAAATGTCATGATTTTCTGACGTTTGAAGAAAAAATACTTTTACTGCCGCTCATGAGCTCTGAGACGTTCAGGTGAAGTGTCAAATTTGGCATTAAAGTCATATTTTTTTACGTTTGAAGAAAAAATTACTTATTTACTCTAAAAATAATAATATATAAATGAGATGGTTTATTTCATTACAACTGGCTGAAATTTTTGCAACTTAGGTCATAGAAATATTTCTAATTTATAGATTTTCTAAAAAATTATTACCTATATATTTTCCTGATGAGTTCCCTGCTTATTTATGCTTTTATAAGATTAATATTTTCTTCTTTTATAGAAGTTCAGAAAGTCTTAATAACACTTTAGCTAATACAACGAACAGGAAAATCAATATGTGAGTTACATGATCATCCATGATGATGTAATTACCAAGTGCTGTGAGACACCGAAAAAATATCAATGGCGCAGTCGGTAGGATATTTTTTGTGGAATTTCATAATAGAAAACCTGCGAATTTTAACTATTGGAACGATTTTTTTTGTATCCACCTACCTATCTACAGGACTCAAAAATCTGTTGTGTAACAGCCTGGCTGAAGTGGATGTGCAACCTTAGAAAACTGTATTTCTTATTTAGTAATGCGTATTCATTTGCGCCATCATTTACTATTGAACGTTTTTTCCAGTTTCACTAGTTCTCTGTAGTTACTCCACGTAAGCAAATATTAGCTTACAACCTCTCAAATTCTTACTTTATGTTAGGATCAAGTATATCTCGTTGAATATTTACTTCCCTATTCCAAGGCATTCTTATACTGTATTATATTTTCAAGTCTTCTTATCAATGAAACAAACAGTAAATTATATCCGTGAGTAGTCCGCAGAAAAAAAAAACAGTTGTTAGTATGTCACATCCTGGCATTTTACAATTTGTTTCCTCTGTTTCAATTTCCACCCAAGAAATTATCTGTCAGCGGTGTCACCTGTCGCCTAAATTGATGGCGACGCGCGTGCCGCGAAGTTTTCATTTTATCCTAAGGAACATGATACATTATGTTGACAGTCTCTGCATTCATTTTCACATCGATCCTTACATCGTTCCGCAGCATTAACAAAACTTGAGACAAAGTCTCGAGGCGCTCACGAAAAAGACTTATTAATGCACGTTCTCGAGATAATACGCTATTTTACTTAATGCATGGAAAATTGCTTATCGCGGGCGTTATATTCTTTAAATAATGTAGTGATGTAAATTATGAATATTAAAATTTGAATTTATTTCTTATTTTTATCTATTAAAAATGAATATATTTTTATGGACAGAAATTCAGTTTAATGACCCAGTTCCAAGGTTTATATACGTATTTCAACTGTTATTAAGGATAACCAACACCCAACTAATGACGATGATGAATATTAATCCAAGAAGCGCTACTTTTTTGTCATTGAAGTATGCAATCACTGAATATCTCCTGGTTAAAATTATTCTACCATACACAATTAGATATGCATTAAATATTTGTGCATGTTTATGGTTGTGACTTCTGCTTTGAACAATGTCGCGGTACTAACCAGATTGAGCCTGATGTCAGTTATCAATTTCGGTACGGTATCCATTCCTTGAAATGGCAGCATATGCGCTTGTTTGCAGCTTATATGAAGACGGTACTATTAGTTCATCCTCTCCTTTGTTTGAAATGGTTCCATGTGCGCTTGTTTGGCTCTGTCAGTGTCATAGTCCCTACTACTAAATGTAGTGGTAGAGAGGTAGATTGCACTTGAGGGCGATCTCTCAATGTACGATTTTTGCCACCTTGTTACGTCCTATTGGCTAAGGATGGGTAGCCGGCGGTTATACGCTCAATGGTTTCCCCAACAATTTTGAGGGAGGCGTGGCAATAACAAGCACTCACAAGTTGTCCCTTTGACTTGGGGTCATCACCCTGGGACCGCTTTCAAAAGGGAGGAGGGGAGGTGCCCATAATTTTTCGCAATTTCGTTCCCCGTCATCTAACCAGTTTAGGGCATCAGGGCCGGTCTCTTCATTCTCTTTTAGCCCTCTCAGTTAGTTCCGTTATAGTCTAGTTTAAATGAGTTTGACTTAGTACAACACACCCATCCACGTGGTCTCGTTATTTACCATGGGTGGAACGAGACGCCCCATATGCATGTCATGTTCTAAAATCTCTCAAAGCTGACAAACCTCGTTCTCCGTTCTTGAGCACTCAAAAACTGCATATTATACACCATTACGAAGATGGCTGCACAGCAAACAGAAGCCATAGTCACTCACCTTGAAATTCTCAAAGTACGGCATGAAACATCTGTGGCCAGTCAGGACCTGAGTGAGGTGATAATTCACCTGACCATGGTCTTGTTAGCGCCATACTATATTTGCTGGAAATATTTATGGCTCTAGGAACTACAAAAATATTTTTTCGTAGTTTTTTTGTTCAGATTACTCGACCTTATATAGATATTATGAAGCCTTCTGTTTCATCTTGGAGTTATCTCTCTCTCAACCATAATAGAGGAGTTTCTTTGTCGATATCTGGGTTGCTCAAGGTCATTAAATATGAAATATTTAATGACGCTGAACGTTCTCCTCTTCATGTTCTGCAGGCGCTCTTGGAGGTTCAACAGGGTGTTCTCTTGATTACAGTCAACTATTTTTTGAATCAGGAGCCAGGAGATTATGAAAATGATTTTTTTTGCGAAAGCGGCACTGGGCAGTTCTTTCGTGTCTCTGAAATACTCACGGGAGTAGCGCCAAATTATATTCAATTACGCACCGCATTCGGCAGGGTCAGTGAGTGTCATTCCAGAATCATGTGCCTTAAACAGCCGAAGGGACCCCAAGATGATTGCTTTCTGCATTTGGCCTGCCTCGTCCCACCGAATACACCGATTATCAGAATGGTAATATTGACAGAGTAGTCTGAGTATCGGAGCTCATACCAGAGATCTCGGTATTTAGTTCGTTTTTCTTCCTCCTCCAAGGTGATGTTTATGTCAGCATGTATCGAAAATTCGATGACATATATGATCTTTGTCTGGTGATCGAGGAGGACTACGTTAGGTTTGCTTGCTTGCATCAGCCCGATGGTCGGCATCGAGTAGTTCCAAAAATTTGGCATTTCTCGTTCTCGACAACGGACTCGATCTCTCCGGAGACATAAGGCAGCACTTGTGTTTGATATATTTCATGCGAGTGCCGTAAATGGCAATAAAGCACTCGCAATGCCGCAATGTGTCTATGAGAATGTAGGCAGAAATCGCGTAAATCGGGCATGCAGATAGAAATGCATGAGGGACTACATTGTTTGATGGTAGGTTTTGTAGTTGGTATCAGGGACATCCACAGCCATAATGCAATTACGGCAGACATGTCTTAACATGTTTTGTCATACTACAATGAATCCCTCGATCTCCGACTGTAGCTCTATTGACATTAAGAAAGCGAAGGGCAGTTTTGTCGATAAACCCAATGTGTCTACGTTATTATAAGACACACCTGGTATGGGTTTATCGACGCTGCCTAAGCAGACTTCTCTGTTCAGCAGCTTTAATTTAGGAGATATGGCGAAAGCTCGGTTACTGATTCTATATCAGCACCTCATCGGCCTGAAGATGATATATATATTTTTTCACAACTATATGTTGGATTTAATCCTGGTTGATGACTCATCGGGGTCTCGACGTCCAACGATGTGCTCACGGGTCAACACCCTACGAACAGTGCTACAGGTAGCTAAGATTGTAGCTTTTTGTGCAAGTCCTATTACCTCCCGATGGTCAGATATATCTAGTTGTTTTAGTGCTCTAGACAGCTCTTTGTCGACCAGTCCATTCGCGGTTATTATTATGGGGACAAAGAAAACTTCCTCAAGTAAGTAAATAGCTTTAAGTTCGTTTGCTAGATCTTGGCACTTACTAATCTTTTCGTTTCTGGCTTTTATCACGTGTCTGATTCCCTTATCCGTTACAATTCGCGAATCCCAGTATATTTTTGTTTCTTCGTTTTCTAAGAAGGCTTCCGGCACGTAGTGATAGTATGGCATAATTTCATTCATAAAGCTTTTATTCTTGCAGATTTCTTGGTGAACTATTCCGGCTACTGTGTTGTGTCGATCAAGATAGTTATTTGGCGCAAGGTAAGTACATGCAGAAACAAGATGTTGCATTGTCTCCGAAGTTGATCCGCACAGTCTACATTTATCATTTATATTTTGCCTCAAAATATGTTTTCGATGACTTCTTGTAGATATGGCTTGGTCCTGGATGGCATTAATAAAACCTTCCGTCTCCAGCATGAGGATGCCTTGTCTGAGGTAAGTAGTTGATAGCTCAAGGTCAATATCATTATTGTATAGTGCTGCAGCGTATCTTCCATCCATAGCTTTCCCTTCCAAGATTATTATTATTATTATTAATACTGTATTGTGCATTATCATATAAAGTGTTTAATAAACTAGTTAGTTTTAAATTATAAGCTTGCTATTCGTAATATTAAATAAATTGAAACATTTTTAATGGGCTAATCTAACGCCAAATTTCATATCTATTATTACCTAAACCAAAATAGCGTAACTCAAACAAATAACCTAATTTTTCTCCATAATAAGGAACGATCAATTTCAAGATGCAATTACAGGACGTAGTTGATACAAGCCTGGAACGTTTCATGTTGGTTGCTAACCCTGTTGCATGAATGCATGTAATTATGGAGGAGATTGCGGAACTGCTATACACAAATGCAGATGAGATCATTTGCCGCCGTCCAAAGGAAACAAAAAGATTAAATGTGAATAGGGCTGTCAGTCGACATGAATCTTGCTGTTGCTAGAGGGATTTAATGTCTAGTGTGTGAATACTGGAACTGGAACTGTGTTGTGAGCGGTCCATGAATTCTCTATGTTGATTAATGAGCAAAACTAAATATATGTATTTCCTTAAGAGTCCAACGAGCACTTATTACAAGCGTATCCTTGATTCTTTTTAATTAATATCTTTAAATATTTTCCAGAACAGTATCAAATACTCACAAACAGAAAAGGAAATATGAATATTGTGCCACACATAAATATTTATGTACATTATAGGCTTTTGGTATGAAAAATTAATCATTCTGGTTACATTCCTTATGCAAAATAAGGATTTTATAGAGGAGTTCGCGACTAAAAATATTATGTTTTAATATTCCGCCCTCTAAAAGTACATTTGAACTATGCCAAGCCCAGTCAGGCTATTTATTTTTCGATTGCAACAGACACTGGACCGCTAGATGGCGCCTGCTGACTATTTTACATGTCGCTATCCTAAAGATAAAATGTATCAAATAGTCAAGGGATCCTCGTACCGGCCGTCACATGCCTACCTTGCACTGACGAGAGCCAACAGCTCGAAACTGCAGTCTGCAAGTGGTGTGGGCGACTGGCACGAGAGCTCCTTTAAGTAGGATCAGTCTATCGGCTGGTGTTTGTTGCAATCGAAGCATTAGCGTTTTGATGGTAATATGCAATTATTACACTTAACGCGCCAGGCTTGTAACTTGTAATTCAACGCTCAGCGGGGCACATAGCCCGGTGAGTAGCTGTTGGTTGCAGTCTGGCTACGTTCCTTATAGTAAAATAAGGATTTTATAGAGGAGTTTGCGACTAAAAATATTATGTTTTAATACTCATTTGTAGTTTCTTCTTAATCCGGTCGTAGAAAAATAATACTATACAACTTGGGTGGATTATCCATATCGCACTCGAAAGATTGAGGCACTCCGCCTACGGCGTTGTGCTCAATCTTCATCCTCGTGCGGCATGGCTATCATGTTCACTCTTGTTGCACAAACTACTATTTAATACACTGCACTAGTTGGTTCTTTGTGAAATATCTTGAAAATACTTACTATTTAAAGTAAGCACTGCTTCTGGATGTTCCAAAATAATATATTCAGACTACTCCACATATGTTATTAAGTCTTTCGAGAGCACTGCATGCAGAATGCAAAAATGAAGTCAAGTTGTTATTTTAACTTTAGGTCTAGAAAACTTCTGGGAAATTCGGGGAAGTCGGTCAGACCTAATATATTTCAGTACAGAACTTTTAATATTTTGTCCATTATACGAGTATTTAAGAAGTTTTGTTGATCGTTGGTGGTAAAAGAGATATTTTTAATGGACTTTTTGACTTCTAATTGTTTAAAAGATTTTGGACTTTTCACCGTCAACACAGAGCTTAGCTATCATCTCAAGAGAAGGTATTATATTGAAAAACATAGTTTACCTAATGTATTTAAACAAGCCTACGCTCCATAAAAGTTAAAGGAGGTTCTGAGACTACCATAAAAAAATTCAGTAGCTATTGGTCTATAAACATTCTACTTTATTAGAGGCATGTAATTCCATGAGCTCCAGTAATACCTTCAGGCTCCAAGGTACCTTGACACACTCGACACACTCGATATCCTTCATTCTTGTCTTCACTTGTCTTACAATATTCTTACATAATGACTTTCGGTACTATGTCAATGTTTGCCAATATGTTTAAGGATTTCTTAACGTTAAGGAAAAAACAACTTGGGCTACGTAATCATTTTCCTTTACACCAGAAAAGGACAGAAAATATTTAAAGATTCAAAGGTATGAAATATCAGAAAAGGTGGATAGGGTAAGCAGAAGTTATAGTTGGTGAAGTTTGGTTACAGGGGTTGCCGGAATGTCGGTAACGTCTGGGATGGTAGGGACTGTTCTATCCGAAATGGGGAATTATGCTGTCTAATTTGTGTTGTATCTTGTTAGCGGATTATCGCCTAGTTTGAAAAAGTAGAATTTTTGGGAAATGTTCCGGATGTAGCCTGCTATTGGGGTTACGTCGTGGCAAAGTGCGTATAGGTATCTGAAGGAGGTGTACTTTCCAGAAATAGAAATGAGGCGCATGAATTTGTGCTTGAGTACTTTTAATTTACTCATTGTCATGACCGACGTGCTGCACCACACCGGTGCCGCGTATGTGATGGGCGGCCTGACCACCATCGTGTATAACAAATTTTTATTTTGTCGGTTAAGCCCTGCTACCACTGACCATGAGCGGATACAGAATCCTGGACAGGGAGTAGACCATCCGTACTGTCTTATTTATGTTTATTGAACGTCAGTCGCTGGTCCAATCTAACTCCAAAGTGCTTCACGCAATTCTTGGTAAGACATTCATATAACTAACATCTAAAGTAGATTATTTCTAACATTAGCCAATCCCATTAAGTCAATAAATAAAAAAACAGGTAATAAGCTATGTTATAAAATATCTGCATACAAGTACAGTCTTTATTAGTTTCTAGAATGAGTCAAGAGAAGGGGCAGCTGATTAGCCGTTTAATAAGTAAAACTTTTTTGAAATTGCGCCGGACTATGCTCGGTTATAGTATACAATTTGTTTCAATGAGTGACAGGTTCAATAATGCTATTACCTTTTGCTAGCTTAACAAATATTTAGATGTTTTGTAGCAGATTAATGTTGTGTACGAGACAAGCTAAGTAAAGTGAAAGCGCTTAATCATATTCATAGAACTTAAAAGCAATATAACTTTCCTAAGGCTTTCTTGATCTTTATTCAAAATTGTCGCCTAATATACTGTATAATAATAGGCTATATAATCGAACATTTAGTATTCCGATAAGTTTAGCTTTACTTCTATAGTAAGAAAGCCATTGTACGTGAATTGTGATTTAAATTTTCTACAATATCTGTATTGTTGCCAACACGTTTACAAACACTAGACAGGTATTTATGTATTACTAGCCATCTCCTTGCGACTTCCCGATACCTCTTATTGCTATTAAATATTAGATATTGAGTGTATAGAAGCTTCACTATAATTTATTTTTTTGATATTATCGATTTCTCGTACGGACAGCATTTTCGGTAAAAAGTGGCCATTAGGAATTCGTTCCTGTACCCTCCGGCCTCAAAAACGCGCCGCGCCCTCCACCTATTAGCCCATTATGGATAACATTCTTTTAGGCATTCAAAACGAACCCTGTCCCGTTTATATGAATGGCAAAATATATCCACCCATCATTCATGAGCACATTTCCAGACTTACAGAAAGCCTTTTAAAAATTAGTCAATCTTAAGATTCAACCAGATAAGTGCGAATTCCTTAGGAAAGAAGTAGCTTATTTAGGCCACCTCATTACCCAAGACTGAGTCAAACAGAATCCTTCAAAAACTGACTATCCAAAATTTTCCAGAACCCAAGACTGAAAAAGACATTAAATCTTTTTAGGACTAGCCGGGTATTACAGGCCCCTTTATTCCGAACTTTGCTAAAATTTCTAGTCCACTTACTAAACTGCTAACAGAAATCCCATTTACCTTTGATTCAACTTGTAAAAATTCTTTCCATGAACTCAAAAACGTACAACTTCTACCCCTATCTTAATATACCCAAATTTCGATGAAATCCTTCTCCTAACTGACGCTAGCGCGTACGCGATCGGCACAATGCTCTCCCAGGGTCCCGTACGTAAAGCCCTCCCCATCGCGACCATTGCGCAGTGCAGAGACGAAATCAATGGTTGAAAGAGAGCTTTAAGTAAGAGTATGGGCAGTGAAACATTATCTCTTCGGACGAAAATTTAAACTTACCACTGACCACCGACCATTGAGTTGGTTATGGTCTATTTAACACCTTAGTAGTAGGCTCGCACGCTGGCGCTAACGAATATGATTACGAACTCGTATATAAGCCAGGAAAGATCAATAAAAATGCATGACATTCTATTCAACTTTTGAAGAAAATTACATGTTCAAACAATCCAATACTTGACAAAGACCATAAGAATATAATAATGTTCTTTCAAGAAGACAGCCTTCAAAATTTCTACTACAAATTAGAGGACATTCTTGAAGAAAACCTCGCTCCACTAACGGTAAAATTAACATATTATCTAGTAAAAAAGAAAGAAAAAAAATTTACCTCTGTCTTTTAAATTACAACTTTTTGTTACGATATATAAGAACCAAAACGACATAGATCCATATGAAACATATTATATCGAAAATAACTTGAATTTGCCTATTCATTTGCAGCGACAAAGGCAGGATATCGTAAGAACTCCTGACGAAGACTAAATTCCTATACTACTCAATTAATTTTGTACAGGAAAAACAACCTTCACAGCAGTATAAATGAAACTGTACGCAAAATCGAAAATAAATATAATTAGACTGGACTAATAAAGGACGTAGAAAATTCGTAAAAGTTTGCGAACTGTTAAAAAGCAAAAACTTTACGGAAAAATCTTGATAACCCTTAAGCTATCACCGAAACGCCAAAAACCCCATTCGAACGAATATTGATATTATCCAAGTTCTCACCAAAAACTACGACATAAGTATTGAAGATCAACACGCCAAGTTCACACAGGCTTATGCTTATCAGACAAGACCGCGAAATATATTGCAAACATTCTCCTGCTCTATTTCCAACACTATAGTACACCTCTTCGCATACATTGTTATTGCGGAAAGAAATGCGATAACATACATTTCAAAGACCTTTGTATCTTTTACAACATCAAATTAACTTCTTCTAGTGTGCAACACCCTCAATCCAACGGTTCGATTGAGATATTTTATGCGACGCTATTGGAAACCATTATTTGTAATAAATTAGAAAACCCTAGCTAACATCCATTGACTGCCTTACCACATGCCGTCATTTGCTATAACAATTCCATTAATAAAACACATGGTTTTACCCTGTACGAAATACTATTTGGGCATACTTCAAGTCGTCCAGAAACGTTTTACAATTTTACAAGGAATTAATATCAAAATACGGATGATATCTAAATAACAGAATTTAGTACTACTACAAAATAGCGCATACAATAACTTAACTACAAAAAGAAAAAACCAAGGCGCGATTTTGGTGCTTCTAGATTACAGCAAGGCATTTGATTTAATAAACCATGAATTAGTACTAGCTAAATTGCATTATTACAAGTCAGTGACCGACTATTAAATTGGTTTAAATGCTATCTGTCTAACCGTTCACAAGTTAAAGTCGACAATTCTGTCTCGTCTGCAAGTTTCGTGTGGCGTTCCACAGGGAAGCATTTTGGGCCTCTTATTATTTACTATTTTCACGGCATATCTTCCATCAATACTTTCTCCCAACTGTAGGATCCATCTTTACGCAGATGACACACAAATTTATATCGCTTGTAAACCATTACATAGTAATGAAGCAGTAACGGAACTAAATGAAAACTTAATTTCTGTAGCTAATTGGTCATGTGATGTCAACAGCAATGTGTATAGGAACCAGTGCCATGTGTAAGAAAGACAGTGATAATTTGAATAATGAAGTAATTATGAATCACAATGTGTTAGTTTTAAAACTATCTGCTACAAATTTAGGAGTGATCTTCGATGACCGTTTGTGTTTTGAAAATCATGTAACGTCAAAATGTCAACTATCATATGCTAAATTTAGGACTTTATATAAGTTTAAATATGTTCTACCATCAGATGTAAAATGGAAAATTCTATAATTTTAAGCAACTTTGACTATTGCAGTGGCATGTATTATTGGCATTTAACTAAGTCTTTTCAAAATAAAATTCAACTTTTACAAAATAGTTGCCTAAGATATGTATACAACATAGACAAGCGACAACACATTATTCTTTACTATAATAGTCACAGCTTATTAAACATTGATAATCGTTTCACGACGTTGTTCTCTTGTTTACTTTATAATATTGTAAAACAACACACATCACCATATTTGTATGACCTCCTTGAACTTAGATCTCAAGCACATGATGTGAATAATAGAGAACTTGATTCTTACAGTATTTCTAAACATTATACTACAAAATTTGAGTCATGTTTTTCCTATATGGTTCCTAAAATACTTAATAAATTTCACTATATTTTCATAACTAGTTCTTCCATGTATCAATTTAAACAAAAAATAAAACAGACACTTTTAGTACAACAAAATGCTATGTAGTTTATTTATGTATAGGTATTTTATATTTATTATATATATATTGTGAACGATCCATGCTTTTGATGGAAGTCTGAAGGACGTATTTTTTGTTCGAAAAACTTAGAAAAATTGAAAAAAAATAGGAAAAAGAAAAAATTAATTTTCTTTTTCCTCAACCTTTTCTAAATACTAAATAAAATATTACGTTCACAAAATTTTTAGGGTTCAAGTGACTGTTTCAGACGGAGATTAATGGATAAATCATACTTACTGTCGTTTATGCTTAACTGCGGCTCTGATGGTATCAATTGGAAGACGTCGTAACACTATAAATCTAACACTGTCTGTTTAACACTCTCTTAAAATTAAATCTGAAAGGGAAATTTTGTTAGAAAACACAAGTAAAAGACAATATAAAGTTCAAAAAATGTATATTAAATCTTTAAAAAAAATTTATGTTTTTACAACAACTTCTTCAGAGGAAATGTTAACAAACAATGGTCTGACCCGTGTACAACACATGGTGAGGAACGGGACGATTCATACGGTACCAACTACCATCCAATATGCAGTTTGAAAAGCTAACGATGCACAAAAAGATTCAAGGAACAGTTCATGTAACTGAAATTTTGGTGGGCTTATGCTTGCCTGTCTTATAAACGTATTTTATTAATTCACATAAATTTTGGTCGCTCCTCGGAGCTTAAAATTGCTTGAAGCGTATCTACTTCGTTTGTATTATGCAATAACAAATTTTACGTTCAGGCAAGGCAGATCCCATGCACGTGTGAGTACATGGTAATAATACTTTTTTGACTCCGAATCACTGAGGAACCGGTTTAGGGCAAACCCCGTCAAAACACATCATTTCCCCGTCAAATCCGACTGCTAGGAAATGATGGGGGTCCCATGTCGCTAAGGGCTATTTTCGCTATAACTTCCGATATACTTTGGATAGTCGTTGGACTAACTTGTCCTCATATTCAACACTTCGTAAGAGTTGCAGTGCTTGACAACGTGGATTCGTAAAAGGGTTTTTAATCTTGGAAATTTGGAAGTTCAAGTCCAATTTTATTATACTTTCTAAAATTGGGTGGTCGGGGCGACATTACGTCCCTGTGCAGCGACATTTACTACACTTACCAAATTAACGCTCCTCGAAGAGTTAGCGAAAATTTGGCATAAAAAACGCTCCGAAGAGCAAAAATATATTTCCAAGAATTAAAAACCTCCTCCACGGCGTTTTTACGTGAAGCACGCTTTTCTTACGAAATATTTCCTAAGTCGGATTTTGTTACAACGTCGAAAAGTATATCGGGGTTATAGCGTTCTTTAACACTCCCCTCCTTTCCGTGAATCTTTTTGTGTAACGTTTGGTAAATTGTTTGTTTGAAAATAAAATGGATCATTGGATGTAGTCTCCCATGTGTTGTATTCGGTTATCGTTCAGACCGGCCTATCTGAACAAAACATAGATGCAAATCTAAAAATGATGATAATTTGAACATATATCGATGCATAGCATTCGATTGAATTATTGAACATTGTGTTTCAAAAATGGCATAAAAAAGAAAAAATCGAAAATCCTCAGATTCTCGATGACACAACACAAACACTTTCGACGCACTTATCTTTCTTAGTGTTCTTCCACTAATGCGGGCTTGTGTCTGCTCCTCCTCGTGTCTATGCCTCGTCGATCACCTTCGGTGTCGAACTGCCTTCTGGAACAGCTTAGGTGGTCCTCGGACTGCTTGGCTCCAGCTATACATTGGCTCTGCTCGGTTTATATGAAACAATAAAACAAAATTTTAGTAAAATGTTTGTTTACATCCCGTCTGGGGATCTGCGACCGATAACATATCGTCGTCTTTGAGAATAAGAACACTGAATTTTGTTGACTTATATTGGTTGAAATGGTTTCCGAGTAGTTAAAAATTCTCTTCTTGGGAGAAATCTGCGACCGATATCACATCGTCGTCTTTGAGAATAGGAACATTGAATTTTGTTGACTTATATTGATTGAAATAGTTTTTATTAAAATCTCTTCTTGGGAGAAATCTGCGACAGAATCTGCATCCGTCGGATCGTTGCATCTGCCCCTCCAGCAGACGTGGCGGCATCTCGCCCTTGAGTTGCTAGACTCGTCTGAATCGCGCTCTGCGTCAGAGTTGTCGTCTTTCCATGCCGTGCCAATGGAACATTTGTTTGAACCCTTTGGGTCGGACTCTGCTTACAGATGAATGTTTAGTAACATTTGAGGACTTTGAAAAAATTATAAAAATACCAACTCTGCCGGACACGGTCAGAGTTGCTGCAGTGAATTTGGAAGATTTGTATGTGGATACAATATCCTCAGATGAAAATAACTTGTAAAAAATGCATAAAAAATACCAACTTTTGCCTGACACGACAAGAAGTTGGTATGGAAATTTTGATATAAAATAAACCTAGCACTAAGTTAAAACTTAGCCTAGGTTGAAAAATATTATAAAAATATAATTGAATCTCCAGAACTTGATTCTGAATCAGAAGTGGAAGCATCTCGTGGCGGTGCATGAATTTGTACAACCGTTTGCTCCGGCGGTGGAGGTTCTGTGGAATCGTCTGAGAACGGGGAATCATTTCCATCGAGTGATGTTCCGCCTGGACTAGCATTTTCTTCATCGGAAGATTCGATTTCCAAGTTGTGCTCCTCTGGCGGGGCTGGTCTCAAATCATCGACATGTACTCTTGTCGTTACATTTCCCTTTTGCACGAGATACACTTCGTCTGAAAACTTCTTCAGAATTCTGGTCGGGCCTGACCAAGACGGCGTGAAGGTATGTACCTTCTTTTTTCTCTTACTCATGACTCTGTCTCCTACTTTGTAGACGATCGGAGTGACGGCCTCTTTCGGCGCATATTTCTGTTTATAATTTTGTTGGGCCTGACGGGCTTCCTTGATTCGCTCGTATCGTGGAAGCGTTTGTTGCTTGGCTCTTTCTTGCCTCCAGGCATACAAATCCCATTCGCCTCTTTCGGCTGGATCATATCCTAACACGACCATGCTAGGTGTTTGATTTGTAGCGGCGTTCCTACGATTTCTTAATATGTATGTCATCTGATGCACGTAGCGATCCCAAGTGTCGTTTGGCTTTTTGAATAAAAGAGTCTTTAAAATTTTCTTGCATTCCTGAACCCGTCGTTCCACGGGGTTGGACTGTTGGTGATATGCTGGAATTAAGTATCGTTCGATACCATTCCTTTCGCAAAATGTGATGTACCATTCGGAATTGAAATGACCACCGTTGTCTGATATTATGACTCGAGGGACTCCGAATCTTGCTACTATTTCTTCGTCGATATATTTGGCTATCGTTCTGCCGTCGACCTGAATGTATGCCTTTGCCTCTATCCATTTACTGAAAACGTCTTCGACGATAATCATATATCTGTTTTCGGCGTCTTTAGTCCTCTGCAGCGGGCCAATTACGTCGACGCTCAAGGTTTCAAATGCATTTTGTGGTGCATGACTTCTAAGTGGAGCATTGGGCTGGGCTTGTCTTGTCTTTACAGACTGGCATATCAGACAGTCGTTTATGTATTTGCCTACGATCCTGGCCATATTATTGAAATAGTAGCGTTTCGCTATTTTCCTGAGAGTCTCGTCTCTTCCTGGATGACATGCTTCATCTCGGTCATGATAATGGTAAATCAATTCTTTTATTTTCCTCTTTGGAACTATTAATTTAAAATTTCGATCGCAATCTTTAAAAAGTACATCGTCTTGGACGTGAAAATTTTTCATAAAAATAAGATCCGCATCGGAACGTTGTTCCTGTTGAAATAGATCATTCCAACGGCGGATCTTGTCTTGAATATCTCTTGAACTCAATTGAGCCTGTACGATATCTTCGTATATTTCTGAGTGCGTTAAAACAGAAATACGTTCTGGACACTTATAATTTGGTAGGAACATTCTTTCCTCTTCATCGTCTGTCTCGACATACTGATTTTGTGGGTTACGACTTAGAAAATCTGCTAATAAATTCTCCTTTCCTGGACAGTGTTCAATTTTGAAAGCATATTCTTGCAATAGTAATGACCATCGAGTAAATTTTGTCTTGTCGTCCTTATGTTTGTTTAACCAAAGTAACGCCCTGTTGTCCGTCTTCACCAAGAACGGTTTGTCTGCTAAGTACATCTTATACTTTTTAATATAGTTCACCACCGCCAAGCATTCTAGCTCATTTATGTGGTAACGTCTCTCCGCTGGAGATAACGTGTTGCTTGCATACGAGATTATGTATTTTTCGCCGTTGTCGCCTAATTGATATAATACGGCCGAAAGGCCTTGTAGTGATGCATCTGTTTGCAAAATGAATTGACGTGAAAAATCCGGCCGATGGAGTTCCAGCGGTCCGGATAATAATTCTTTTAATTTTCTAAATGCTTCATCGCATGTATGGTTCCAGTGAAAACGATTTTCCTTCGAAAGAAGTTTCGTTAGTGGCTTCGTGATCATCGCCACATTTGGTAGATATTCTCGTACCCAGTTGCAAAGCCCTAGGAAACTTTGTAGCTGCTTTTTAGTAGCTGGAACGGGATAATTTTGAATTTGTAAGACATGTTTTTCTAATGGTTGGGAAGTATCGGTTCTAATTGTATGGCCTAAATATTGAATTTCATTCGTCGCTATTACACACTTTTCCGGTGACACTTTCAGATTGTGTAGACGTAGTCTTTCAAAGACTAATCTCAAGTGGGACATATGCTCCTTCACGTTTACGCTGTAAACGATTATATCATCTAAATACACTTTACAGAAATGGTGCAGGTAACCCGTTAAAACGTCCTTTGCCATGAATTTCTGAAAGGTACAGGGAGCTGTCTTGAGTCCGAAAGGCATGACATTAAATCTGTAAGCTGCCCCATCAGGAGTGGTAAAAGTCGAAAAATCTTTTGATGCTTCATCTAGCGGTATTTGCCAATATCCGCTTTTTAAATCCAACACAGAAAAAATCTTCGAATTTCCTAAATCTTTAATACTTTCGTGTATTTTGGGTAAGACGGAAGCCTCGTCTTCAGTCATTTCGTTCAAATGGCGATAATCGATGCAGAATCGTGGTTTCTTGTCGGAGCGTTTTATTATCACTGGTGGTGAACTATATTGGGCAGTGCTAGGTTCGATGACGCCAGCTTTTAACATCTCTTCGATTTGGTCGTACATAATTTTCTTAGTACTCGGAGACATCGGATATGGTCTGATATTAAATGGTTTCGTGTCTTTCACTGTAATTTTGTGTTTCACAGTCACTGTGGTTGCTTGAGTCGGTTCCGCAGTGAACAGATCGACAAATTCTTCGAACAGCGGCCGTAGAAATTTGTCATTTATAACAAGCTCTTCAGGAAGCTTTGCCTGCTGTCTCTCCCTCTGAGAAGCTTGATTCCAGAAGACGGTAATACGCTCTTCTGTGCCGGCATATAGGCATTTTCTGCCATAATCATACGCGACATTGTTCATATATAAGAATGGTGATCCTAATATTATCGTTTCGTTTAAATTTTCGATTACTTGAAAATCAATTTCAAAAGAGGTGCCTGAAATTATTACTTGTAATTTTGTCGTGCCAAGAGAGTCCACCATTCGATCTCCGCACGCCATAGCAAATGATCGACGTGTCGTGAGATTTTTAAAATTATCCAACATCCTCGGATGGATAACGTTTCGCGTCGAGCCTGAATCTATCAGTGCGTCGACCGCATGTTCATTTATTTGAACTTTTATACGAGGCAAAGGGAACGCTTCGCTCATATAATTTATTGACTCTCTTGTCTTGTGCAGAGGAGCGTCGTAGTGGTCATGAGTATCGGAAAAAATTACTGGACATTGCTGCCGCCTTGGTTCGGCCGTTGTGCCGGGGATCTTGCAGATGGACCCTGGCCTGGGTCTCTGGCCCCTCGAAAGTTTCCCGGTCTCCTGTTGAGATGAGGGTTATTCGGACACTGACTATGGAAGTGCCACTGCACTGTGTCTGTGCAGTATCGGCACGGGGTAGCCGGTCGGTCGGGTACTCGGAATTTCCCCGATCCGCCATTAAAATTGTTTTGCCTGCGGTCAGGATTCACTGATCCGCTTGATAAATTAGGCATAAAAATAGGACGACCAGGCGCTCTGCCTGGACCGTCCTGTCGAGATACGTCCTCTCGGAAATGCACCCTCGGTGCTGTCGGAGTTGGGCTTCCATTGCTCCTTATACTTGAATTTTGTGGACTTATGTGTCCCGGCTCTCGATAGTAAGACGCGCGGGACAGACGTTGATCAATAAGCTGGATTAGCGACGTCTGTTCGTCAGCTGAATCCCGCTCGACGTTAGTAGCCGCTGCTATTAACATTTCGGTGTTTGAAATTAGGTTGCTTCTCAAGCGTGACCTAATTTCTGGACGCAGTTGGTCCATGATGACCCGAGCTCTGATGGCTTCGGATTTAAAGGGATCAATACGATCGAAAAGACAGGTTTTCCTTGTGATAAACACTGCCGTGTCGTCTAAAGACGTTTGCTTGACGGCATACAGTTGAGCAATAGCTCGTGACTGTATGTCGGGAGAATTAAATCTCGTAAGGAATCTTTCCTTGAATAAGGCATACGAAGTAGTCAACGTCCTAAATTGTTCGGACCATCGTTGAGCTTCGCCCTTGAGTTGGCCGGTTACGTTATGGAGGCGATCATAGTCGTGGCTTATGTGAGCTCTGTCGAAATATTCCTCCATAATTTTCAGAAATGCTTCTGGATCTTCATGATCAAGCCCATGGAACGTCACGTTCGGACATCTTTGTCTCTCATGGGGCGTACAGGTCGACACGTTCTGTATCGCCTGCACGAAGCCCTCTGCCATTTTCAGAAACATACTCTCCATCGAAGCAGTTTGTGGCTGTGAAGCTGATAAATTAACATTATCTCCCTCCGGAAACAGTCGCTGTGGTTCTATCCCTCTAGAACCGTCGTCGACGAGCGGTGCGGTGACTCGCTCATAAAATTCTCTTGGGGTCGACCCCTCGGAGTCTTCCGCCATGAATGAGAAAGGATTTGTTGGGTTTGGGGACGGCATGGTCCCTGCTCGGGCGCCATGTGAACGATCCATGCTTTTGATGGAAGTCTGAAGGACGTATTTTTTGTTCGAAAAACTTAGAAAAATTGAAAAAAAATAGGAAAAAGAAAAAATTAATTTTCTTTTTCCTCAACCTTTTCTAAATACTAAATAAAATATTACGTTCACAAAATTTTTAGGGTTCAAGTGACTGTTTCAGACGGAGATTAATGGATAAATCATACTTACTGTCGTTTATGCTTAACTGCGGCTCTGATGGTATCAATTGGAAGACGTCGTAACACTATAAATCTAACACTGTCTGTTTAACACTCTCTTAAAATTAAATCTGAAAGGGAAATTTTGTTAGAAAACACAAGTAAAAGACAATATAAAGTTCAAAAAATGTATATTAAATCTTTAAAAAAAAATTTATGTTTTTACAACAACTTCTTCAGAGGAAATGTTAACAAACAATGGTCTGACCCGTGTACAACACATGGTGAGGAACGGGACGATTCATACGGTACCAACTACCATCCAATATGCAGTTTGAAAAGCTAACGATGCACAAAAAGATTCAAGGAACAGTTCATGTAACTGAAATTTTGGTGGGCTTATGCTTGCCTGTCTTATAAACGTATTTTATTAATTCACATAAATTTTGGTCGCTCCTCGGAGCTTAAAATTGCTTGAAGCGTATCTACTTCGTTTGTATTATGCAATAACAAATTTTACGTTCAGGCAAGGCAGATCCCATGCACGTGTGAGTACATGGTAATAATACTTTTTTGACTCCGAATCACTGAGGAACCGGTTTAGGGCAAACCCCGTCAAAACACATCATTTCCCCGTCAAATCCGACTGCTAGGAAATGATGGGGGTCCCATGTCGCTAAGGGCTATTTTCGCTATAACTTCCGATATACTTTGGATAGTCGTTGGACTAACTTGTCCTCATATTCAACACTTCGTAAGAGTTGCAGTGCTTGACAACGTGGATTCGTAAAAGGGTTTTTAATCTTGGAAATTTGGAAGTTCAAGTCCAATTTTATTATACTTTCTAAAATTGGGTGGTCGGGGCGACTTTACGTCCCTGTGCAGCGACATTTACTACACTTACCAAATTAACGCTCCTCGAAGAGTTAGCGAAAATTTGGCATAAAAAACGCTCCGAAGAGCAAAAATATATTTCCAAGAATTAAAAACCTCCTCCACGGCGTTTTTACGTGAAGCACGCTTTTCTTACGAAATATTTCCTAAGTCGGATTTTGTTACAACGTCGAAAAGTATATCGGGGTTATAGCGTTCTTTAACAATATGACTGATGGTCGAGAGGTGAGCGCACTTGCCTCTCACCCAAAAGTTCCGGGTTCGATCCCCGGTCGTGGCAGTGGAAAATACTGTGAGAGGGATTTTTTCACTATACACGGATATTGGGTGTGTGTCCCTTGCCTCTAAATGTGTAGCCCCCTCCCACACAAGGCTCTTCTAGAGCCTTCCGGGATAAAGGGGGTCGTCATTACCTGTGTGGTGTATTTATATATATATAACAAAATGCATCTTTAATCTTTAATTCTTTAATTAATATATATATATATATATATATATATATATATATATATATATATATATATAATTTTAGAAAGGTAGTCTTGACTGACTAGTTAAGGTACAAACATAAAATTTATTGAGGTTGCAGCAGTGATAAGGTTTTTTGGCCAACAAAAAGAAAACTCTTTGTTATTGCCAAGCTTTCGCTAATGCCATTATGTTTATCTACAACAAGTCTCGACTTTATAGATTATTTATATTTATTTTTTTAAACTTAAAATAAAAATTATGTATACGTTATAATTGTTAAAGCATAAATAAATATATATCCCATTCTATTAATAATAATAATAATAATAATAATCTTTATTCACCATTAAATTAATACAGGAACTGTACATTTGGTAAGTCATTGAGGGGGGTAGAATTAGCAGTAATACAGTACTGTATGGTTAGTACAATATCATATCAAAGTATTGAAAATAGTAAACACAGAATATATAAAAAATATTGTAAATAAATAAATAAATACCATCATATGTTAAGACAAGTCACGAGAAGTCGACATTGATTACACGCAGCACAGTAATATAAAAAATTATATAGTAATATAAAAAATTATACATGGAATATAATACACAATAATTATTCTTAGTGTCTTAGGGTTTAAATGGTTTGACAATTAATTATTAAAAAAATTCATTGATTGTATAAAATGAGTTTTGGTGGAGGTATTGTTTTAAATGTCGGTTAAATACTCCGAACGGTCTTCTGTTTTTAATTTCTATGGGGAGCCTGTTATAGATTTTTAAACATGAATATTTTGGAGATCTTTCATATAGTGAGGTGTTATGCTTAGGGATATTTAGTTGTGTTGCACCTCTAGTTCGGTAACTATGATTATCTGAGTTTTTTTTAAAGGAATCTATTCTAACTCTCTTATTAAACGAAGATGTTACATTAGACTCTTACATTGTATATATTTTATTATTATAAGTTCATTATTAGTAACATTCTCATAAAGCAATCCAGTGCCAGTACAGAAATGTATAAGTTATATCGTATTCCTCTTTGTTATCTTCGTAACATGATACGTCTGCTCTATAACGAATTAATGTTGAATTTTCATTTAGACGCTTAAGTCAATATCATAAATAGAACTAAAAAGGTATAAGTCTTACCAGTCACTGTGTATCAGCGAATCTGCCTTACCTGCAAAAAAGAAAGGAGAATTATTTTGGGGTTCTTCTTAAATGATATTTTACTTAAATATATAATTAGTGACAAATTCTTAATAAAATATCATAATTGGAATTAGATAAAAGTCAATATTTTATGTTTTTTAACAGTTCTTCGTTTCCAAAGAGTCCTCTCACGGCTTCCATACAACATGAAAAGAGTGCTGGTAATTAATTACAAGATGTTTCAATCTCCCAAAATTTCAGAGATTTAGATTGCCTATTCCGGAAACCCTGGGACTGTCCAATATTGTGAAGCGTTTTTATACTTGGTAAATTTCTTTTTCTATTAATCGAATGTGCTTGGTATGGGATTGTTGCCCTAAGTAACGTATTGTTAAAATTTTATACCGAAATATTTTCATTTAGTACTGCCACAAGAGTGTTCAATATTATATAGAAGAAGATAAATTATTTTATATCAAATTTACATCATTATAAAACAATAATTTTAATGTTAAAAAACATAGCCCAGAGTTATTATATACTGCCACAACAAACAATATGTCTTTCTCATTATTGTTTGTTAAGAAAAGCTTTGAAATACATATAGAAAAATTTGAAACTTTCAGAATCGGTAGGTCACTACGTCCAAAATTGGTTAACAAAATTAAAACTTATCGCGATACAAGCGAGTAAGTAATTTCGAAGTAAAATTTGCGCTCAAACAGAAAATACCTAATACAAGGAATATGTTAAAAACTTCACAACAAAATGAATGTGTTTTAAATACTGATCTATATACACTGGATATCACATAGGCTCTCTCCGCCGGGCTCTCAGCTGTGCGGGAAGCGGCCATGTTGTTCCGTGCTGTTGGTACCAAAATTCCAGATTGTCGGTAAAACAGAGGTGCGCAATTTATAAAATTTAAAAGCTGCAGATAAATAGTATTTATTTTCTAAATATAAGTGCATTTTCTGTGACAGTTCCTTAATTTTGTTATTATTTTATTCATTTACCGTCTATATTTTTATAATTATGTAAATTAAGTAACTCTACCTTACCGACATTTCGAAAAACTGGCACCAAACTGCCAAATAATATGGCGGCATCAACGAACAGCCGTTTCGGGCCTATGCGATATCCAGTGTACATAGACCAGTGGTTTTAAACAATACGAAACAATTTCCTTGATATTTAATTTAATAAACAATTTAACGACAAACGTGCCGTTGAGGCTTGGAAAATTATAAGAAACAAACAATTATAAAATTGAAAATATTGTGCCTAATGGGTTGAAACTTTTAAAAACATTGCACCAATATGTCTCAAATCAGCATACAAAATTCAATAAATATTGAATAATTATTTGTAAAATGAGAAATAGTTGTTTTCTTATACGCCATTCGGGAATTTAGTTACCGCGCTAGATATTGCTGATAAATTAATATGATTTTACAATATATATGAATTGACTATAATGATGACTTTCATTTTTATAATTAATAAACCGGCTTGAATCTGAATTCTAAAAAAAATATACATATATTTTTTAAAACTTGCTTTTCTTAAAGTCGTACTAAAAAGTAAAAAATAATTGCAAGAAAAGCAAGACGCGCGCACTTTGTATGATTGTACGCATGATGCGCACGCCTTGCTTTTCTTATAACTATTTTTTTACTTTTTAGTACGACTTTAAGAAAAGCAAGTTTTTTAATTTTTTTTATTTTCTACTTTTTAGTAATATTTTAATTATCTATAACGTATAGAACCAATTTATGGCATTCCATTATGTCACCGGAACTAAAATCGCACCATTTATGCGGGAAAAACGGACGTAGAAGTCTCTGATCAGGCGAAAAAGAAAAAAAACCTTTTGTATTCTACGTTTTGCCGGAGGTGCCGGTCGGGTAGCATATTTAATCAATTTTCACCCCCGCGCCTCTTATGTGCGAAATTTGCATTAGTAACTGTGCAAAATTTCATCAATTTATTATGCAAGAAAGTGTGTTAAATAGAGGATGCAAGATTATTTGGCAAACATGAAAACTGAAAAAAACTACAATGCGAGTTAAGGAAAAGCAGTAAAAAAATCACTTTCTATTATAATATAATTTTACGTATAATTATTTAAACAATATATATATATATATATATAGTCGCAAACTCCTCTATAAAATCCTTAATTTACTATAAGGAACGTAACCAGACTGCAACCAACAGCTACTCTCCGGGCTATATGCCCCGCCGAGCGCTGAATTACAAGTTACAAGTCTGGCGCGTTAAGTGTAATAATTGCATATTACCATCAAAACGCTAATGCTTCAATTGCAACAAACACCAGCCGAAAGACTGATCCTACTTAAAGGAGCTCTCCTGCCAGCCGTCACACACCACTTAAGTGGTGTGTCTCGATGTTTCGGCTCCCATTTTGGAGCCATTTACAAGAGAAAAAGTGGGTCAAGAAAAAATTGTCAAAGAAAATAATGCTAGGAGTTCATGGAACTGGTTCGATTCCGTGGTTTCAATCTGCCTACTCCCCAGATCTCACCACGATCCGTTTCTAAGGGCTCAATCTACCTACTCCTTAGAGTGAACTCGCTGGCAGTATCGGACGAAGTGTTATTTATACGAAAGCTGTCTGTGGGTGGGAGAGTGGTGGGGGGTTGAGGGTCTGTTGATGGAGGCATCAGAGCAGAACGGCTGCTATCAGGATTATGAGGTGTGGATGAAGATTGTGGGGCTAGCCTGAAGATCAATAATTTCCAAGCGACTGGAAGACGATGACCGTCATCCCTTTTGTTTAGACAATTGGGACATTTTTCAATCTCAATTGCTTCGCGGATGATTCGCGGTTTCTGGAAAAATGATGGTGCTATGGTTCTGGTGTTATCGAAGTCTATATTATGGCCTGTTAGGAGGCGATGTTGGGCAAGTGATGATGTGGGATCGGATTTTCTAACTGTAAGACGATGTTCATATATTCTATTGTTAATCCGTCTATTGGTGTGTCCAATGTAGGTTTGGACGACGTTTCGGCAGAATCTCATCTGCCATCTTCAGATTCTCACTGACAGCTGCCTACTGCTGCTCCTCGTTGTTCGAACGGAACTCAACGCAACGAGGAGCAGCAGTAGGCAGCTTTCAGTGAGAACCTGAAGATGGTAAATGAGATTCTGCCGAAACGTCGTTCAGACAACCGTGATTCCTGGAGGAGTCGACCATCGACGCGGGAGAGCACCCGGAAGTACAATAACACTTCATTTAACACCCGCGAAAACCTAAAAAACAACATATATATATACTTGAGCCCTTCTGTTGGAATGATTTCAAATTATATATTATAAAAATGTATATTTTAAATTAACAGTTTCTCTTGTTTTTCTTGTCTTATAGTCCTTCTATCATGTCCTTGTTTTTGTTTCTCAACTTTTCTTTCTTCATATTTATGTTTCTCGTTTTTTTTTTCAAGTGTGTTTGAATTTCGTTTATAATTGTTGGCCCTATTGCCTTTTCCATCTTCTATTCTTCATTTTCGTCGTCATTATTATTAGGTACTATTTGATTCTTTTCTCGATTTTATTTATCATCTTCATTAAATTCTTTTTCACGTTTAATATTATTTTTGTTTTCCTTTATTTACATATTCAATATTTTCTTTTTGTACCTTTCTCATACTGTATTTTTCCTTCTTTCTTAGATGTAATATTATTTGGTTCATAGCGTTTATCTTACTTGGTAGAAAATTGTCTGTCTCTTCTATGAAATGTCTTGTGTAATTTTTTTTTATTTTCTAGCCCTGGAATTCTTGCTTGATTTTGTTTAATGTATTCGTTTTTGTGTTGTCTACAATTTTTAGTTTTAGTTTGTGTGAATGTGTGTGTTATGGTTTTCTTTTCCATATTATCCTTCTATTGACTTGTTCTATTCAACCTTTCCTCGATTTGGTTGCTCTCTCTATCTTGTTTGAATTTTGATTTTTAGTGGGGTCGATCTGGGTTTCGAAACGACAGTGCTCTTTTCGAATGTTTTATGCATATTATGTAGTCGGACTCCCTTTATCATCTGGTCATGTTTACGGTCGCGAGGGGAGTGGTGGAGGGGGGGAAATTTACATGTAAAGATAGAGAAAATCAGTTTCTCGGATATAACTCGCTTAGTTTGATTCGAATCGAAATCGATTCCCGAGATATCGCGATTTGAAAGCATGGATTTGTATATGGGTTTTTAGCTGCGGCGGCGGGAAGGTAATCGAGAGCCGTTTTCGTGTTTTTTTCGGGGAAGAAAGTGATTTGGCGACTTTCTTTTCCTTTCCCCGATAGACACTCAGGACCTAAGTACGGTGTCCAAATTTCAAGTTGCTAGGTTGATTAGGGGAAGAGAATTCGTTCCGAGGTTTTTTTCGAGCCAGATAGATGCCACTATTTGTAAGAACCTAAATTTTGATTCATTTCAAATTTTATTTGTTTATTTCTACTTACATGTCACTATAGAAGGTTCGCCGCTTGTAAAATAACTCCATCATATACGAAATAAATATAACAAAACAACAGAACCGCACTTTTTAAATTACCTAATACTACGACTGCCCTGTTTGAGAAGACGAAGTACAATCCTTCTGCCAGTTGCCAACGGCGCGGCGACCCAAATAGAATCACCCCGTACTAGCAAACCCGTGCAAATAAAATGGATACTTTTTCATTTGACAGCAATTATTAAAATGCCCATTTCATTACATGTCTTTTCAAAAAGTATATGAGTTTGTTCTGCCAGTGGTGCGAGATAGGTCATCACAGTCGACCAGTCATGATATATTCCTAGAGCGCCAAGCTATGTGAATAATTAAAACTCAATCTGTCTATTAGCCGGAACATGTCATTGAGTATAACGCTGCTATCACATTTCATATAAATAAAGCACCAGGTGTTGGCATCTGTTTTCATTTGGAAGAAATCACATTTTTTATCATTAAATATACGAATACTGTAGAAACGTATTAAAATTTGGTTTATCACTAAAGCGTAAATTTTACGTCTGACTAGCAATGAAATTTACATGACTGTTTGATTAATACGGGGCATGTTTCAATATGCCACTGCAGCATTAGAATGGCTCGATTTTAATCAGGATTGGTTTATTAGTTTTATTATTGCCATTTTGCTGGCAATTATTAATTTGAATTACGGTAGATCTATTATCATTTGTTTAGACAATTAAATGTTATAGTTATGTGCTTGCTTATTATTTATAAGCTTAATATTTTGCATTTGCCGTGATCCAATTTGGAATGCAGGTCTGCTCTATAACCGTCTTGAAAAATTATATTTTCTATGGTCATTTTTATTTCGAAATATTTTTTTTCACTACTCCTATTAAAAAATCAATAAATGCAATAATTCAAATTTTACGTACTAAATATTTACAACACAATTATTTTAACGATAAACCTTAACGTTTTAGAATTTTGTTTTTCGTTGAACACTTCAACATGCGAAAAATGTGAGAACAATGTTTCCGAAAAAAAATCACACGGGTATCGCACCACCGGGTTTGAATCCTGGTTCCGGTACTATCGGAGGAAATGGTTGTATGTCCGCGTTTTTTCAATGTGTAACCCCCTTCCGCACAAGCCCCTGGCTTCTGGAATTGGGGGTTGTCTAATTTCTGTGGTGTTCATTCTGTGGTATTTTATACTGTAATTTTAGGGAAGCTTTGGTTACTTAGGCATATTTTCTTTTTTGTTTAGAGAATTTTTACTGGGTTGTTTTCACTTTCAACAGAATTTATAATGGCTGTCGTAGTCATTGTGTTATGGTGTTTACATTGTCCAATCTACCTAGTAAAAGTCTAAAATAAAAGTTAATTTTAACATGAGTTATGGTATAAGTGCTGAGGGTGCATTATAGCAACAAAGTTTCTTAAGCAAACAATTATTTTAAATATAAACAATATATATATATATATATATATATATATATATATATATATATATATATATATATATATATATATATTCTTTTTATAAATACACATTTCTTCTTCAAATAAAAAAACAATGGAAATAACAAATAGACTTAAAAAGAGAAAATACAAAGACTTTACAAAGGCTTTAGGTTTTCTGACTATGTCACATACAATTTATTATGGAGCTTGAATGTGCTAAATGTGAAGGAAAGAAATGCAAATCACTGCCTGTTTTCAGCTGTGATGTCTGTAAAGACGCTTTATGTAAGCTTTGCGCTAAACTTACTTCATTTGAAGTTAAAGTTTTGCAACTCAATGATCGAAGGATGAAATATTTTTGTGATAACTGCGCCCAAACTTCAATCCCTTTAATTTGATGAAATGTCATATTGAAACAAAAAATACATTATTAGACTCAAAAAATGAAATAATAACCTTGCTCAAATCTGAAATTAGTATGCTTAAAACAAGTCTTGAAGGGTCACGTGTAAATAAAAATTCTATGAACTTTGCTGATGTAGTAAGAAGCCAAAGAAATGAAAGTCTAATCATTGGACAACGTGATATCAATTTGCCATGTTTAATCCTAAAACCAAACAAGCATCATGTTGCGGCAATTACAAAAAAAGATCTTTAGGCCAAAGTTAACCCCATTGCTGTTTCTGCTGGAATAGAAATGATTAAACACGGGAAAAATGGATCATTTATTCTTAAATGTTCTTCAAATGATTCCATTGCGTGAATAAAAAATGAAATGTGTAAGAATCTAGGGAAAATTATGTTATAGATGAATCGAAATTACATAAACCTTCTATAAGAATTGCAAACTTGAAGAAAATGGATGAATCTGTGATTATCGAGGCTTTAAGAAATCAAAATTCGTTCTTGACAGATGAGGATACAATTAAACATAAATATTTTAAAAAAGCAAATAAGGGCGACATATACTATGCAATTATTCAATGTAATGGTTCTGCTTCCAGGGAATTATTGAATACGGGTAGAGTATGTATGGTTTATCAGATGTGTCCAGTTTATGAAAACATTTATGTTACTCGGTGTTTTAAATGCAGTGACTTCAACCATGTAGCTGATAATTGTAATGCACATATTGTCTGCCCGATGTGTGCAGGGACCCATTCAAGGAATGACTGTAATGTTGATGAAAGTAAATGCGTAAATTGTGTCAATTTTAACAACAAATTTAAAACTAATTTTGCTGTGAATCATACAATTTTCAGTCTAAGTTGTGAGTCTTACAAAAAGCAGCTTGAACTTATTAAATTAAGAACAGACTTTAGTTAAACAAATTAATATTTAAAATGGTAATACTATTACTCAATCTATTATCAAAACGTTCGTGAACTGAAGACTAAAACAAATCAATTTTACTCAGGCGTTGTAGCCGAAAACTTCTATGTTATTGCGGTAACTGAAACATGGTTATGTGATGGTTTTTCAAATAATGAACTCTTTCCTTCTAACTATGAGATTATAGAAATTTAAGTGTAATAGATAAGCGCCGTGGGGGAGGAGTTGCTTTAGCAGTAAAAAATCAGTTTAAGCCAATAAAGATGGCCATTAATTATAATTCACAAGTTGCAAACTATGCCTAAACCCATATATCTTGAAGCGTAGCAATATGCTTTCCTTGGCAAACGGACGTGTAATTTCCAGTGCCATTTACCTATATAAAATTGTCAACTCCAAAATATCTGATGAATGGTTACTTAGTTCAATTAAATTCTGTGTACCTAGACTCAATACTCGTGTTAATAGAACTTTTACGTTTGTAACACCGTGGCTGAACTATCATTTTAATTATCCAGTTTACACATTGTGTACAAATTTTAATTTAGATCAGGACTATTGTGACATATTGATGACTCATTGTCTAGGTTTAGGACTAGTATTATAAAGCACATATGTGATAACTTGTCTGTTTAGAGAATCTATTGCATTGAAGGTTTTTTTTTTATTGTTCTAAGATAGGTTGAGTTCGCTGTTCATGATAATCCCTCCCGGGAAGGACTAGAGGGACTTGGGTGGGTAGTAGAGAAGGGCTAGTTTAAGTTATAGCAATCTGTAAATGGATTTATTATCGATACATTGTGTATGATATAAATAAATAAATAAATTTAGCCTCGAGTTTGTGTCGAGATATACCTCAAGATACACGCGTGGCTAGCAGTCACAAGATCCTTTTTAAGCGGAGGTGAAAAGTGAATGTTTTTAAATAGAAAATGTGGTAGATTTTCTAGTCCTATGCCATGAAGGTGTTAGTTCCATGATCAACATGTTTAGCGGCTGCGTAGAATAAATAATATTTATAATAACCTGAAAGAATTATTCATAGATTAGCTACAAGTGAAGAAAAACGTTTAGATGATTTGTTATCAGATTCGCAAATGGGTGATTGTAAACTTTCTGATTTTTATAAGTCAATGATAAAAACTGTGGGGGGGGGGGTCTCAAATGGTTAATCAGAACTTATTAATTAAGTTGTGGAAACGACGTTTACCAACAGTTTACGTGGCAATTTCTTACAGAAAGTTAAAATTCTAAATTCGCAAGATGACATCTCATCACACACCACACCAAATCTGGTGTGATGTTTGTTACTAATTCCAAATTTCGACTTATATACCCGCCAAGATGAGACGCGCTAATTTTTTTTTTTTCATAACTTAACTCATTTGGGAATTCGAGGAACTAACAAATTAATTAACAGTAAATATTTCTGGCCTAAAATGAATACAGACTGAAACTTACGGACAAAACATGTAGTAATTGTCAGACAGCTAAAATAAATAAGCACACAAAAACTCCAATTGGTAATTTCTAATCCCTAGAAGAAGTTTTCAATATGTCCACATAGATACTGTAGGTCCATTCCCTCTTTCCGGAGGTTGCTCCTACATTCTTACTGTAGTTGAACATTTTACTCGTTGGCCAGAGGCATATCCTTTGTGTAACATTACAGCAGAAACAGTTGCTGAAACTGAAACATTATAAACATATATGTCGTGTTGGTGTCCCGCTTTACATAGCTACAGATCAGGGCGCTCAATTTGAATCTAGGTTATTTTCACAATTTTCAAAATTCCCAGGATTTTAAAGAATACATACTACTGCATATCATCCTCAAAGTAATGGGTTAGTTGAAAGATTCCACAGAACTATAAAAACAACGTACGTACGTACTTCCAGGAATTGGAAGTTTGCGAGCAATGCCAAAAGAATATTTACAATGTTCTTCTGCGGATATTTTAGCTCTTTTAAGTACATTTACCAACGTTTCTCAAGCGGCTTGATTCCCTACTATCGTGAATTAAAATTAGATCACGAAAAGTAGTTCTTCATAAATATGCGTTTACAGTGATTTACTGTTCTTCTTTGACGTTTAATAACAATTATTGTCTGTTATAAATACACTTGATTGACATTCATCGCTGTATCAATATTTCACGAACTTCAATAATAATTTCAACATACATAACATATTGCGGCCACGTTTAGTTCTATTTAAATTGTTGATGTACCATGTAACGTTTCCACGGAATTGATATTTATCACTATTAAAATTTATACTCTGCAATTATATTCGGATAATCAATTTATGAGATATTTTATCGGGGTTTACCGCTATTGAAATTTTAACACTTAATGCTCAGTACACCTGGTACAGAAATATTTATTGGAGAATAAATGAAATTATATTCATAAGATATGTTTTATGCACAGTCCTCTGAATTCTTGGGAGGTGAATTTATTTAGTCAATATTGTTAAACAGTGTGTCACACATTTTAAGTAGGCTATGAATTTTTTATAGTTACTTTAAAAAATTCACAGATCTTGCATCCTACGCAAGTGTCTTAGACTTATTGAAAATACCAGACACAACTTTTTGTTTATTGTAGCGTAGCAGATTACTTAGAAATGACAAAAAAAGAGAAACGCAGTACACAGGAAGAGCCAGGAATTTCGCATAAGTAGTACTTCCCCCATTATTTAGGATTAAGTCAATACTACAGTTTATTTGCAACTGTGTATTTATTTTATATTCACTATAATATATATATACATTATTCCATCTACTTGTTATAATCAGTTATATGTCTTAAGCATCACTCAGTATATTACTTTTTATGCAAATATTGTTTGCAATAAATACGCACTTAATTTTATTTTATTTCACAGTCAGCGTTTAATATTTCAGTCTCTTCTACCATAAGTCATAAATAGCATTAGTTTACTAGTCATCCTAAAAATAACTTTATCCTCCGTATTCTGTGACCTTGCCGACCGGCCTCCACAGACCTTGCAACATATGCAAATCCCAAGCATGTCGTATGTCACGAAATACTCGCAATGATTTTAAAGACAGCTCCCATACACACGCACGCCCAGAAGTATTTTCAATACTAAAATAAATATTCATTTAGTAAAAAACCTTTGAACAAAATTAAATAAATTGTCCATGTCATCTTTGTTGATCGAAAAATTTTGGAATCGCTTTAAAATTGAGCTACTACACATTTTTCCAAAATTTGCACATTTTTCGGTGGTGCGAATACACATACTTCATTGTTTGTATGGCCCCAAAGGGCTGAGGTCAGAAGGTATGTCTGTTCAAATGCAACATATCAGTATTTAGTATTTTCTAACAAAAGAGGCATTGAGTTTGTTCAGGAAGGATACACTCAGTACACAGAAACACACATTAAAACTAACCCGAGCAAGAAAAAGAAAAAAGAGATGGTATAATTAAGATATTCAGATGTATCCCATGGCTGTAATATTAATTCAGTATTTGTGGTAATAGAACACTGTAAAATTAACCTTAAGTGATTCATGTGTAGGGAATATTCTAATACACATTAACCTTTATATTGAATTTATTAGCAGTAACTACATCACCTTAACATTAAGATTTCATAATGTGCGCCTCAATTTTAAACAGCGCACTAAAAACAGATTATATGCTACGAGTTACACGTACATAAACAAATAGATACGTTGGATCTTAATGATTATCAGATATTACGTAACGAAATCACTTGGGCTACTGTAGCGTAGCAGATACCGTAGGCAAACTTGACCCGGAAAGCGATGTACGTGCCTACGATAAAATTTCTCTAGCTCAGACTATCTCAGGGCGTTAAGCCCAAGCTTACATAAACTATGATAAACTATTAGTTTACTTACTTAACAAATCACTGAGTTTTTCCATATGTAGTGGTCGCAGACGAAATAATGACACTTTCTTTAAAAATGAAATGCACTATATTAAGCAATTTACAAAATTGGTTCTCTAGAATATAACCTGGCGATGTTCACAGTTGTGGCCAATATTTCACGATTAATCAGTTACAACACATTCATAAAATGCCTCGTGTAGCTACACATCGGTTTACAATATGATCATGAATGGTCATAAATTCTGCCACAAAGGTTTGATTTAAAGAACCTCCTTAAATATATGTAAATATATGCATAAAATATTTAAATATGTACAGGTTAAAATGCCAAAAGTATGAATTGATGTCCAGCGGAACCACTGAAGGTGGTCCCCGGTAAGTAAAACAAATAACACAACACTTATTTAGGGTGGTACGATACCGAGTCCGGACGTGGAGGAACTGTAGCCCTACGGAGTTGCCTTCGGGACACAAGAAATGGACCCAAGGATTGGGTTGATGGCAGCCTCACCAGCCCTGGCACCTTCCACTGTGTGTGGATGCCCTGCCCGTGGAACTCTCACTGACGTGTGTAGAAGCCCCGTCCGTAGAACCCTAAAGATATCACGATTTAATTCACAGTCAGAAATGCATGTGAAGCGTGCTTAATGTGAGAAATTCTGACATAACCTAAAAATGAAAAATAATTTACCTCACTGATGAGGGAACAGTCCACCAAAAGCCACAGTCTGATGAATGGGGTTGAGTCCGCCTTTCAGGTTGATACGGTATTTCCAAAGGAAAGCCTGCAAATTTGCGAAACACGTGGGTAGAGAACGGGCAAGATGGCGTGAAGAGGTTAGCTTACCTTGTGTAATTTAATATCCTGCTTCCGCAGATAAAATTTACTCACAAACACAAAATATTCCGCTAAACGGAACAACAACAGATTGAGGAAATTTTCTTGAGTTGGTTATTCTAAAATCCACCCGGATGCCTTGGATAAAATCGAGGCTCACAGAATAACAACTAACCAACAAGCCAAGCCAAGCCAACCAAAAATGGTTCCCTTCGTTTTCCGCTCTCTGCTGTTCACGTGTCGCCCTCCCGTGGAGAATAGCGAAATGTGTTTCGGACGTGTAGCAGTTGATATAATGCGGCCCACAAAACGCTAAAGCGTATGGTGGGTCGCATACGCTAGAGGTCCGTAACATATATTAAATACATACCGTTATGTGCACGCCCTCTTACGAAGAGGGGAGATAAGTCAGCAATATAATGCTAGTTCGTCAGTTGGTTCAGAGGTGGCGCCACTGGTGCCTACCGCCTCGAGTGACCTGAACGAAATAAATTGGATCTGGAATAAGCGCCGTGGTGTACATAAGAAGCGGGACCAACGCATCAGGGCAGTTCTAGTTAAGAAAGTGAAGTGATCGGATCAACAGAAAGGACAGAGTAGTAAAAAGTAGTGACAGAAGTAAGTTTATTGGTTGAACGTTGTATTTAATGTTGTAATAATAATAATAATATTTATTAACTACACAGAGATACTCATGGTACATATGGCATGTCAAGATAAAAAAACAATGAAAATATGACCAACAATAAATAACATTACAATATAAATAACAAATATATGTATAATACTTCTAAAATTACAAATATAAAACAACAACAAAAAAAAAAAAAAACAGAATTTGAAAAATAACACTAAAGATACCACAGACACAAACTCGTAAACGCTATAGAAACCACCTTCTAATAAGATTGATTTGATTTTATTTTTAAATACATTTTTTCTTTAAAGATCATTCTACAACTTTCCCTAGGTTTTAAATTAAATATTGATCGAATTAGTCTTTTTTGTAGTATACCCTACTCATTTCTCTGACGCATCCCCAGCACATAATGTTTAATGAAACGTGTGAGTAGGCCAAAGCATAATAAATATTTAGTAGGCCGTTTTCATCCAAAGTGTTTTTCATTTGTAGGATACCAAAATAAGCTTTATTTAATTTTTTGCATGTAGAATCGATATGGTTATCCCATGACACCTAAGGATCTAGAACAGTACCCAGGTATTTCGTTTCATCTTCCAGTTCGAAGTCTAAAATTTTAAAATTTGTAGGTAAAGATCGCCTGATATGAAAATTAATTATTACAGTTTTTGTAGTGATCAATCAATATCAATTTATCACTATCGCACCAAGCGCTTAAAATATTAATGATGTTTTCAGCCCGTATTTGAATTTCATTCACACTAGTAGCCGTTGTTGAAATGGAAGTGTCAGCTGCAAACATAGTAACATGCCCCTCATGTCTTATGTAAGTGGGATGGTCATTTACAAATAACATAAATAATAAGAGCTCTAGGACTGAGGCCTGAGGAAGTCCAAGTTTATTGGTTCCTGAGTTAATATGATTGTAATTCACTATTAATGATCTTTCTTCCATATATGATTTGATCCAGCTCAGGGCAGTATTTCTTATTCCTAGATGATACAATTTAGATAACAATATTTTGCAGTCAATAATATCGAAAGCTTTAGATAAGTCAAAAAGACATTGACATAACGTGTTTCCAACATCTAAGCAAGAAGCCGTTTTAATTGATCTACCAGATCTAAATCCGTATTGTGATGACGTCAAAATATTATGTTTTTCTACAAAATTAACAAGACGGGCATTAAAAGTTTATTTTACTATTTTAGATAAGGTAGTAAGTGCAGATATCTGTCTATAGTTGTCTGGACAACCTTTTTTAAAAAGTGGAATAACACGTGCAATTTTAAAAACGTCGGGAAAATAGCTCTGACAAAATTATTGAGTTATTAAGTATACTAGTGAACGAACAATATGATAACTGTTACATGCCACTTTCAGGCCATGTAACGGGCTTTTAAATATTCTGAAATTTATGTGAATACTATGTGACGTTCGTCAACATAAATGCGATCGGCAGCTTGTATGTCGTGAGCTAGGTCGTGGATTTTAATTATTTTGGTTGTTATTTAGTTATGTAAGCTGAGGGCGCCAGCCAATGTAAAATTGACGAGGGAAGGTTGGAGGTACAAAACAACCCAGATAAGAATCAAACTACTCAATTATAATATCCCTTATATGTACAAATTTTATTATTTATACCTAATACAAATCGAGGGAATAATATGTACAGTTATTATTAAATATAAAAAATGTGTGAAACGTGAGGCTTAATTAGCTTGTATAATTTAGATTATAGAAAGATATTTTTTTTACTAACAACAAGGATGAGACAGGTCATGTGATATTTATGCCACTAAAAGATGTAATTACAGTTAGGTGTAGAAACGTACTGATTAAAAACAAAATGCTTCACTCTCTGTTATGAACTATATGAGTACTTGGTAAATCTTAATTAAGGTGTATAAGTCAATCAGTTAATTACTCGCCGAAACAGCTGTTTCCCCAAGTTCACATGAAAAACCTAAGTATTATATTGCAATATATGATATTATTTCAGATAAACAATTAAATTTTATACTGTAGTTTCCTCCAGGGTGTTTAGGACAAAAGAAACAAACTTTCTTGATATCTGCAGTAATGTGCAACAAACTGGTAAAATGGAAGATACTCACAGAATCATTTCGGTTATTCAAGTTGTTTATATATTTCTGTCCGCAACCGAGCTGGTCAGTTGCATACCTGCTCCAGCTAAAACTTCAAATGCAGCTTCGTTTTCAGTCGATTAAGGCTTTAAAAAATGATGGAGCGTTCAAGTGGGACAAAATCATCCGGAGGTAAAATACCCTCCCGATCGGATCTCCGGGGGAGGGTGCCCACAGGGACACCTCATCGAATGTCGAAAAAACACCTACAAGTTAAATCCAACAAAACTAATTCTTTCATCTACAGCGCTTGGAATGTTCGTACTTTGAACGACAGCACTCGCACCGATCGGCCTGAAAGGAGAACTGCTCTAATAGATAGAGAACTTCACCGACTCAATGTTGACGTTGCAGCTCTCAGCGAAACTCGATTTTTGGAGGAAGGTTCTCTCACAGAAAAGTACTACACCTTCTATTGGAAAGGTCTTCCCACCAATTCAAGAAGACAACATGGAGTAGGATTTGCCGTTCGGAATCAACTTGTATCCAACTTAACACAAGTACCACAAGGCATATCCGAGCGTCTAATGCTGCTACGCTATGAGCTATCAGATGGCAACGCGGTAAATCTAATAAGCGCCTACGCTCCCACTCTGGATGCAAGTCACGAAACCAAGGAAAGCTTCTATCAACAGCTGGAAGAAACCCTCTGTAGAATACCTAAAACGGAACGACTCGTTATTCTTGGCGATTTTAACGCTAGAGTAGGGAGAGATGCAGACACCTGGTCAGGCATCATAGGCAAGAACGGTTTGGGCAACATGAACGCTAACGGTCAACTACTCCTAACTAAATGCGCCGAACATGATCTAGTTATAACAAACACCATTTTCCGACAAAAGGATAAATTTAAAGGCACCTGGCGTCACCCCAGATCAGGTCACTGGCATCTACTGGACTATGTTATCGTACGTAGGAAGCATCTCAAGGACGTCCAAATTACAAAGGCGCGCATTGATAGCGAATGTTGGACCGATCATCGTCCTGTTGTCTCTAAAATGAAAATTGTTATGAGACCCAAACACCGAAGAACTCAAGTAAAACGTAGACTCCGTCTCTGTATTAGTAAATTGCGTGACCAACAAACCGTCGAACAGCTAAAGCAAAAAGTTCAAGAGAATTTGAGTGCACTAGAAGAAACCAATTTTGTAGAGGTCGCTGCTACCTGGACACAAATTAAAGACAGTTTAAAAAGTGCGAGTGAGGAAATTCTTGGCACTGCAGCAAGTAAAAAACAGGAGGACTGGTTCAATGATAATGAAGCTTTTATACAAGAACTTCTTGACCGCAAACATATTGCCTTCCAAAACGCTATCAACCACCCCAACGACTCATCAAAAGCAGAAGCTTTTACCCAATCCAAGTATGAAACGCAACGCGAAATCAGAAGAATAAAGAACGAGTGGTGGGCAAGCAAGGCCAGAGAAATTCAAAGGTACGCCGATTCACATGACTACAGGAATTTCTTTCAAGGAGTAAAAGCAGTGTACGGCCCCAGTCGGAAAAATATGTGCCCTATTAAAGATTTAAATGGAAATCTCCTCAAAGAAGACCAGGAAATAAGAGCCCGATGGAAAGAACACTACTCTAACATTCTTAACCAGCAAAGTCAAGCCGATCACAATATTATAAATCTTATCCCTCAATATGACACCTTCGAAGACTTAGATAAACCACTAACAACGGAAGAGATCTTAACCGCCATTGGGCAGCTAAAAAATAACAAATCTCCCGGCGCCGACTCACTCCCAGCTGAGATCTTTAAAGCTGTGTCGTCAGAGCTCATACCCTACCTCAAAAAACTGTTTGATGTCGTGTGGGAAAGTGGCCAAGCTCCGCAGGAGTTTCGTGATACACTTTTAATCAACCTCTTCAAAAACAAAGGGAGCGCTGCGGACTGTGGAAATTACAGGGGTATAGCTCTCCTGGCTGTTGGAGGGAAGATACTCACTAAAGCGATGGCAAATAGGCTAACACCTGTTATGGAAAAGCTACTTCCTGAAACACAGAGTGGCTTTAGACCAAACCGAGGCACATCGGATTTAATCTTCACACTTAAACAGCTTCAAGAAAAAGCACTCGAACATCAAGGAGAAATTCACATGGCCTTCACTGATTTAACCAAGGCGTTTGACTCGGTGGACAGGGAAGTGCTCTGGAAAATTATGTTCCGCTTAGGTATCCCTAGAAAATTTGTGGAAGTATGTCGCAGTCTACATACAAACAACAACGCCCAGGTTATGTATAATAATGAGGCAACCGAACCTTTCCAAACCCTCACTGGAGTTAGGCAGGGATGTGTCCTGGCACCCCTACTTTTTAATTTGTTTACCACTGCTCTAACAATTATTGTTGACAACAAACTGACAGTCAGAGGAATAGGTCTCAGATACCGTTTTGATGGCGGTCTCTTTAACATAGGGCGCTTTAGAGCTTTCACGAAGACACGCACACGATTCATTTGTGATCTCCAGTATGCGGATGACTGTGCACTTTTAGCCTCTACGCCGGAAGAGCTTCAAGAACTTTTAGATGTGTATGCCCAGAGCTATGATTCCTTGGGACTTAAAATCAACATTGGAAAGACTAAGATTATGTCAACTCCTCATCAAGTGAACCAAATAGACATTACACTTAACGGAAATTCTCTTGAAGTGGTGGATCAGTTCAATTACTTAGGCAACGTTGTTAATGACAAAGCAAACATGGACAGCGAGATTCGCAATAGAATTAACGCTGCATCTAGAGCACTCTGGGGACTTAGAGAGAGAGTATTTGACAACCACGACCTTGCTTTGTCAACGAAAATGGCTGTCTACAGAGCAGTTGTCATTCCAACACTGCTATATGGATGTGAAAGCTGGGTCACTTACCGTCGTCATGTGAAAGAATTAGAACGTTTTCAGCAAAGACACCTCAGAAGTATGATGAAAATCCGTTGGTTCCATCACGTATCAAACGTGGAAGTACTCAGGAGAGCAAACAGCCTTCCAATTGAGGTGCTTATTTCAAGAGCACGCCTAAGATGGGCAGGTCACGTTCATCGTATGCATGATAACCGCCTTCCTAAATGTACACTTTATGGTGAATTGCTAAGCGGTAGAAGAAGGCGTGGCGGTCAACGAAAGAGGTTCAAAGACGCTCTCCATGAAAATCTAAAATCCTGCGGTGTTGCAGACGAGCAATGGGAACAACTTGCAGCGGACAGAACCGAATGGCGAGGGGTTGTGGCCAGCTATCAAGGAAATGTTGCTGCAAGAAGGCCGAATCCAAGACCTAACCAGGTCTATGTTTGTCCTGACTGCGGTCGACATGTGCTCTCCCGAATTGGCCTCTATAGCCATAGTCGTGTGCACCGTAGATGAATGGGAATTATAATAGACTACACCTTTTACTTGTTTTTTATTGCACAATTTATCGACTGTAACACTTTTATACTCGGACTCGAGTAACGGCTAATAATAATAATATTTCTGTCTCACCGATTGTCTGGACTCCTAAATAACGAATACCTCAATACTCCTTCGGTAACGCTGTTTTGATCCAAATAGTCTAAGAGAAACGCCTCACTGACTCAAACCAATTACTTGTGTATATTCCATAAACAATTTTACATCGCCATGCAAAACAAAATCATAGGATCCATATATAGGTCGAGCAAACAATGACCCGCAAAGAAATAAAGGCCTGAAATAAGTGCATTTTAAATGACATGATAAGGTAAAGTTTTAATTTGTTGCAAACAAAAGGCATAAAAATTTATACTTGCCTATAGCTCTTCAACGGCCTTTTTAAAAAACAATTGTAGGTCTCTTATATATATGCCAACTTAACGTTCGACCTAACAATTCATCTCTGAGCTCCCAGCTGTCTGATTATCAAAAAACTTTCTTTCCTTTTTTTGCTAATATCTTTTTATACAATGTATTTATCCCTTATTCCTGTTTCTATAATTAATAATAATAACTTCATAATAATTTTTGTAATTTCTCTTAGGTGAGGAAGCGAAAGAGTTGTAAATGTCGCGGCAAACTCGATATACAGGGTCGCCCAAGACAAGCGAACAGCTTACAAAAATGAGAACTAATACATACACCAGGCGTATAGTGTCTATTATTAAATCAACTGAAATTTAATAACAATTTAGAAATCAAGGAAAGTGAACCGTTACAACTAATGGTATAGGAATTTAGGTTGGTCCCCACTGGCTGCATGAACCATCTAGCTGGATGAATTCCTGTCGGTAGGTAAGGTGGGAGTTTCCGGTTGTTGAGTGCAGAGGCCAGGGGAGGAGAGAGTCTGAAGGTAACGGGAAAGAAAGATGGTCGTCCAGGGTTCGATTGGAAAATAATTTTATTTATTCATCATCTGGATGGATTTAAGTGTTTTCCATCAACAAATCAAGTTTTCCTATTGTGAAACATTGGGATTTTCGAATGGTATTGTATTTTTATGGAAACTTGAACACTTGAGGGGATATGTAGTTGGGACGCCGAGTATGAAAAGGGATATAACATCAACGCCACAAGAATTTTTATTTCTTTCAAACTGTTAATTAAATTCATTATTTCTTGCTCTGTAAAATATTCTAAATTACTATTCCCTGCAGTCAAAATAGATGATATGACAGATTTTGCCCGAAATGCTCCGCAACCTTATATTCGGCTGGGGTGAAAAAATATGAAGCAAACAATTCACACACTTCATACGGTTCAGACACATATTCAGCATTGTAATTAAAAATTATATTTTTATTTATTTCTTTATTCCTACCGAGCTTGCTATTTATACTATTCTAAGTTTCCCTGGTTTTATTTGAAGAATATTCTATTTTATCATTAAAATACTTTTGTTTGGCTACTTTCATTTTCTTTTGTATTCCTTTTTTCTACTTTGATAGACAATTTTAATTTGATTATTATTTGCAGAGTTCATAAGCCAAAACATATTTTTTAATACCTTACTTTCTTTAATTAATTCTTCTTCTTCTTTTATCATTTATTTTACAATATTGCTCTGTATACTTGACTGAACAACAAACATTAAAATACAACACAATCGTATCCACTAGAAATCGAAATCGTTTAAATAAAATATATAACACCAGTCAACCTTACTCATTAACGTATAAAAATGATGCATGTTACTAGCTGAAATAACACGTTTTTTAACTTACCTTTTGTGTGCAATGTGCACACCTCTACTTTATTACCAATGGTGATAGCGTTTATATATAACAAATGCGCTAAGTGGTCTGCAATATTTGGATTTATCAGCCGACAGTAATCACATAATCAATGCAAGTTAAACTGATATACCCATCTCTGTAAGTAAATATCCTGATAGTTTCTGTCAATGTTATCATGAGCTCATAACAACTTAACCAATCCTCAAGTGACCATGTCAAAGTGCACTTTCTATTGCAATCTATCATAAAATTGCCAGACAATATAATAAAATTATATTTTTTGAAGCAATATTTAGCGCCCTAGAAAGAATTTTCTGCTTTTTTATCTTATTTTTAAAATTTAATAACACTGCTATTTTTTTCGAAAAATCTCAAAATGATAAAATGTTCCTAATGAATGAGACAGCGACAGCAACTTTACAGTTATATTTCTACAAGTATACAGCTCTGAGAATCATTAACCGTTTACCAGTTTAGTAGAGAATTTAAAAACAAACTTTCTTGACACTGAGTAGTTAGGACTCCACATTCTGCACCAACAACCGCGGTGAATTACGTACAACCTGCAGAAATCCTGAATTTTATGAAGTTGGTTTACTTTACACGCTCTGTGCATTAGTAAGAGGTGAATTTATTAAAGTGCGGTAGTTTCATCAGAATAAAACAAATTCCAGTTAGATTTTAAACGTCTTCTGCAACGGTCGTGACCTAAAAATTAAACAAAAAAGGTTAGGTTCGCATGTTTATATATTTTTTTCGTATGATTCTACCAACAGATTTAGCACATATTGAAAGTGTCGTCATAAAATATGTAAATCATCGGTTTGTAATGCTACGACAATGTTAATTAATTTTGAATGTTATGTATACTGCACATCAAACAGAATACAATATCCCATTATATGGTGTATAGGGCTTTAGTGGTGTGTATACTACAAACTAAAAACTAAGATACAGTAGCGTGGAGAAGAACATACATTTGGCATGTAAATTTATAGCTAATATTACATACAATTTAACAGTAAACTTCTACTGATACTTAAAAAATCTGTGTCAAGATTAGCGGTAATGAGACGTCGCTTGTTATTTTAAAACTATTATCTCTCTTTCTTCATCTAATATCAGGAACATTAATTGCAAGTTCCGCAAAAATGTCAGTGTTATTAATTTTATTAAAAACGGGAGGTAACGAGTCCGGTAAAATGAAGCATCCCTTATAATGAGAATTCAAATCAAGTCGCCACGCTTTCGTGATAAATGTAAATTTAAGACAGTTGTCAAAGCGTTTGTGAGAAATGTCGGTTTAGCTGTGAATATGGAGCGTTGGTAAAATGTTCAACGTTTTTTTGCGGTTGAAGCTTATTTAAAAAATAACTATTCTGTTGTAGTCATCGAGTGTTTATTTCGTCATCATTTTCATTTAAATCCAAGAGATCCAGTCCCTAGTCGAATGACAAATAAAAAGGGGGTATACAAGTTTCCCAGTACTGCTTCTTGTGCCAGAGAAAAACCAAGAGGAAGAACTCGTTCTGTACGCACGCTTGAAAATGCAGAAAAGGTAAGAACGACAAGAATTAGCACTCAATATTCTGCATTCTGAAAGACTTAACACTCCCATCCGTACAAACTTCAAATCTTACAAGATTTTGGAACACGTGTTGATTTTTGCAAACGTTTCGAAGGTATATTTGCTGAAAACCCGATTATCGTTGATTGCTTGCTGATGTCAGATGAAGTCAATTTTCATCTTTCCGGATATGCTAATATACAGAACTTTCGCTACGGTGCGACAAAAATCCAATGCAATTGTACGAAGTACCGCTTCATCGCAAAAATGCAATATTTGCCTTTGAAATTTTTGGGCCGTTCTTCTTTGAGGAAAATGACTTGACGGTTACTGTTACATAACAGCGTTATCAACAGGTATTGCGTAACTTTTAATAAACAACATAATGTTGGTGCGGATATTCAAAGAATACGATTTCAACAAGACGGAGCTACTTTCTACAGTGTTAGGGATTCTATGACAATTTAGCGAAGAATGCTTCCTGGTCATATCATTCCGAAATTTTGGGACATCAACTGGCCGGCACGGTCACCGAATCTTGTTCCATAAACAAGAGAAAAAAAAAATTGCAAAAGTCCCAAAATTTGTCAAAAATCCAACACTTTTATCTTACTTAGCCAAACTACAGTAAAAAAGTACTTAAGACGCTTAATTTCATGAAAAACTACAATCCTTTACGAAAAAATCTGGAAAAATTCACATAGCATCAATAATTCATAAATAGCCCGAATTCATCAACAATACCATTCACATTAATCGAATTACAGCTCAAAAGTTACAAACTAGGGCTTTTAGAAATACAGCCCCCTCACTATCTTGATTCACATCATAACCACTTTCCACACCCCCAGTCACAATATTATATTTCACTTCTACAGATTTTTATTAATCATTTCTCTCTCAATTTCAACTTCCCATTCAAGTTTCAATTCGTACATCAAAATAAACTCACTTTCCCGATGTGCCAGGTAAGCATTCATCAAAACTTCTTCCCATTTCGCATGTTCCGATTAACATCAAAACTTATCTCCATGACATATTTCCATGTTCCGCTTGCTGGTTCATTAATATCAAAACTTACTTACGAAAATATAAGCCACGTATCAAATTAAACTTAATACACGTCATTCATTCACCGTGAATGTATCGGCCCAATTTCATATCATATTCAACTCTCTGTGCAGGACCTTCGGGACAACTTTACTTTATATATATATATAATTTTAACTTAGAATTGTAAATTGTATGGTAACGGTAATACACTCTGTTATTTTTGGAACTCCTGCGCTTTATTGCTGTGTTTATGAAAGTCTAATTTCCTTTATTGGCCCACTGGAATTGACCGTTTCTTCACTAAGCTACTCAGTCCTGCTTACAGACTTTTTGATAGTGTTGTTCAATCACTCTTAACTTGAATTGGCGCCCGAGTAACTAAATAAGAAAGATCGAGTGTCAAAGTGAGAGTTCTCTCTCTACTGAACGAGAAAAAAGACGTCACAGTTTTACTTTCAAGTGTTGCACTCTTTAAACTAAAGATGGAAGGTATACATGTTATATTAGAAATATACCATGATATATAATATCACCGAGACAGGCTTAACCTTCTCAGACATATCACATTACAAATTGCGTAACAGCTCTTCTCTAATAACCGCTCACGCTAGCTGAGCTTAACATTTCTTTCTCAGTAATCTGTTATCATGCTGAATTGCAAATCCAATGTTCTTTGTTCTCCAGATATTATAAATATTACCCACTGCCATTGTAAACCTCAGTCTTAAACTCATGTTCGAATAAATCACTTCAAAATTATTATTGTTATTATTATAGAGTCAACGTTGACTCCAGTGTTAAACTAAATAAATGTTTTTAAAAAAGTTAAATCTACAATCCACTATCTAACATTGGCGCAGTCGTGGCGGATCTGAAGAACACGCACAGTTCGGGAGCCTAACCAGTGGAAAACATATCGGAAGGAACAAGGAGTTCATCTGGAAAAGGTGCCTAACCTGAAGAAAAGAGCCCCTGGAAAAAGGAGAAATTCCTTAGCTGTCGTGGTGGATCCCAATCCTTTACTCAGAAGAATCTACGTTCACAAAGAAACAATAATAATAATTCAACAAGCAACAAAGCAACATATCAATCAATCAACAAATTAGCAAGTAAGAATTCATCCCAGTCGAGAAGTTGGTGTCTTCGGCAGTGTAGGAGACCTCTGTGGAAGGAATACCTGGTAACGCCCCTGGCAGAGAAGACCGCATTGTAACAAAGTTCACGGAGCAGCATTCAACTTCAATCCAGACGTGTGGAATGGAAATTTTAATGTAAGTAGATTTTAAGAATCATCTCGATTATTTTGCATATTTTTCTTATAAAAAAAAAAACAATTCAATTTAACGAACAGCAGTTCTAATATTCAAATAATAATTTCATTCAGAAGTAATATAATATTTTATTTAAAATTTATGTGACCTACATAAATAACTATACCGTTCCTATCTTAACATTGTTTTATCGTAATATCATATACTCTTTAAGTACGAACTTATCTACATTTCCTACATAAATAATTATAATCACATACCATTTTTATCTTAACATTATTTTTATCATAATATCATATATCATATAAAGGTTAAGTTTACGCCTTACTTGACTGTGAAATAAAATAAAACCCACATGTTCTATACTGTTTAAATGCACATTAGTATATAAAATTTCAGTGACATTATTCCCAACTAAAAACACTTTTTAAATTAATCCAATTATCCTTGTAATTAAATTTTGAAATATTATAAAATAAACAACACATTCTTTTACATATAATATAAAATTACCAATTGTCAGTAGCGTACTAGCTCAAATTGAAAAAAGTGTTTTAAGTTATTTAATTATCTAAATAATATAAACAAAATGGCTACCACCACAAACGTAAGCAATTCCAATGCAAACAATTCAATCACGGCGAACGAAACTATAAATATTGAACCTTACAGGTTAAGTGAGATTTTTTCGATAGTCCCGGAATTCGATGGAAATCCGATATTTTTACAAACCTTTATTAGTGCGTGTATTTACGCGAACGGAATGTCTATAGAAGACCAACGTGTTCTACTTGCTCTGCACATTAAAAATAAACTTCGGGGGAAAGCCGCCGAGTTAGTAAACTCCAGGAACCCTGCCACCTGGGCAGAAATTAAAAGCCTACTCGAGGCCCACTTCGGTGACTCCCGCGACTTGACAGCCCTTATACAGGACTTACAACGCATTCACCAACTACCCAACGAAACCGCACTAATATTCGTATCAAGACTACAAACGCACAACGCGAAAATGCACGCAGCAGTGCAAAAGCAGACTCTAACTTTAGAGGAAAAAACCGCTCAATGTAACCTCATCGAAAACATGACATTGACCACCTTACTGACTGGATTAAAACCCAAGTTAGGGCAAATTATCAGGGCTGGCAATCCTAGTGATATGCTAGATGCAATAAATCGCATCAAACGTGAGTTGCAATTGTCGTACTTCGAATCTCAAAAATTCTCCAATAAAATTCAAAATAGAAGTCCCGTCAAAATCAACAAAGACGCCCAAATCTCCCACCATTTTGCACATTCTGTAAAAGGAATGGGCACAGCTTTAACGAATGCCGCACGAGGCAAAACCACCAATTTTCACAACCCAATTTCACACCAAACGCCTATTCCAATCAGGCACAAGCTCCTAGACAGCACTTCCAGAGTGTACCTAATCAAGCAAACTTTAGACCACAGAATTCCCAAAATTTTTCTAATCAACAACGCAATTATCCACAACAAAACAGGCCCTCAGCTATCAGGCCAAATCCTAACTTCCACCAGCAGAGACCTTCTGCCATACAACCGAACCAGAATTTCAATAGATTTAACCAACAAAAAACCCATCACCTAAACCAAGAAACTTATGATAATTATTCAGATTACCCAAACCAATACGAAGATTACTCTGCAAATCAATCCGTAAATTATTCTACCAATTATTCTCCTGATTATCAATCTCAAAATAATGATGACTACGATTTTCCAAACGGACAATATGGGCATTATACTGCTAATTCCCAATCCCAGGAACATGAGAATTATACTGTTAATTCTCAGCAATACGAGGATTATACTGCTAATCCTCCGGATTTTTGCACAGGCCCGGAGTATTCCACGAATACTCCAACACAACAAACGGACGAACTAGACCAAATTTCTCGCCAAGTCCAAGCGATAAACCTCCAGGACAGTTTCGACCCAAACCTGAACTTCCCGGAAAACCAATTCATGTAAAAACACCCCGCTACAAACTAAATGTCGTAAATTCCAAAAATCTATTTTACATAAAAGACTTCACAAATCGTTTCAAAATTCTTGTCGACTCAGGTGCAGGTATTTCTGTATTTAAAACCAAAACAGCGGAAAGGTACAAACAAAGATATCCTGAAAACGTAATTATACAGGGTATAACAGATGAAAAAATTAATATCACCGAATCTGTACTAATACCATTCAATATAAATGACCCATACAAGGTTTATGTTCACGACCTAGATATAGAATTCGATGGACTATTAGGTGCAGACTTTTTAAAATATTATAAGTGTCATGTGGACTTTGAAAATAATCAACTTATTACCAACTTTAAAACCGTACCACTATTTGAGATGACTGAGGTAACATCAATCAGGAACCACAATAATTCTAACGAAAACAATAATACAGGTATTAGAATTTCAAACCCAAATTTAAATGTTAAAAACCAAAATGTAATTTCTATCGAACCACGCACAGAAAAGATTTTTAAACTTAAATGCAATTTACAAAATACCGAAGCTATACTAATAGCCCAGGAAAATGAAAAGGTACGTTTACCGAATGCCATTGTCAAAATAGACAACAATGGTGAATTTTTGACAACGATAATAAACGCAAACGCGATTCCAAAAACAATACATTTCTCGGATCTTAAACTTGAACCCGTTCAAAAATTTAGATCAATATTTAACGTAAATCTTCAAAATCCGGATTCCCAATACATAGACCGAAACTACGAAATAAAAAATCAATTACGCTTAGACCACTTGAACGATGAGGAGAGTGAATTAATTACTCAACTCTGTTTAGACTTTTCAGACATATTTTATCTAGAAGGTGACAACTTGACATTTACCAACGAAATCAAGCATTCAATAGACACTAACGATTCTAAACCAATTTTCACTAAATCTTATCGTTACCCCCAAATTCACAAACAAGAAGTAAAATCACAAGTTTCCAAAATGCTCGACCAAGGCATTATCCAGCCTTCAATTTCTCCCTGGTCCTCCCCAGTTTGGGTAGTCCCCAAAAAACTAGACGCTTCTGGTAAACAGAAATGGCGCGTCGTAGTTGACTACCGAAAATTAAACGAAGTAACGATAGGTGATAAATATCCTCTACCTAACATTTCCGACCTTTTAGATCAATTAGGCAAATGCCAATATTTCACGACTTTAGACTTGGCCTCTGGCTTCCATCAAATTGAAATCGATCCCAAAGACATTCAAAAAACCGCTTTCACAGTCGAAAATGGTCATTTTGAATTCGTACGAATGCCTTTTGGACTCAAAAATGCTCCATCAACATTTCAAAGGGTGATGGACAACATTTTACTAGGAATCCAAAACGAAAGGTGTCTCGTCTATATGGACGATATCATTATCTACTCCCCTACTATCCATGAACATATTTCTCGATTAACAGAAGTCTTCAAACGTTTACAAAAAGCCAACCTCAAAATTCAGCCAGACAAATGCGAATTCCTTCGCAAAGAAGTTGCCTATTTAGGACATCTTATTACAAAGGATGGTGTAAAACCGAACCCTGCCAAAGTCGAAGCAATTCTAAATTTTCCTCAACCCAAAAATCAGAAAGAAATTAAATCTTTTCTAGGTTTAGCAGGCTATTATAGACGTTTCATTCCTAATTTTTCCAAAATTTCAAAACCCTTGACTAAATTGCTACAAAAAGATATACCTTTCAATTTTGACAATGACTGTACAAATTCATTTGAAACCCTAAAACAAACCTTGACAACTACTCCGATATTGATCTACCCCAACTTCGATGAACCTTTTGTCCTAACTACAGACGCTAGTGCATTTGCAATAGGTTCTGTACTTTCACAAGGAAGTATAGGAAAAGATTTGCCAATCGCATACGCATCTCGAACTTTATGCGGCGCGGAAACCAAGTATTCAACCATTGAGCGTGAACTTTTATCTTTGGTCTGGAGTGTAAAGCATTTTAGGCCATATCTATTCGGAAGGAAGTTCAAACTCGTCACCGACCACCGACCACTCACTTGGCTATTTTCCATAAAAGACCCAGGTAGTAGACTAGCGCGTTGGCGCTTAAAACTCGAAGAATACGATTACGAAATAATATACAAACCCGGAAAAATCAATAAAAACGCGGACGCGTTGTCCAGAATAAAAATTAATCACTTTTCAGAATGTTCCAAATTTTATTCAAAAATTCTAGCCGCGAACGAAGACTCAGACGAAGACGAAATTTCAGACAACGATGACGAAATTACCGACGAACAAATCGCCCGAGAATTTGACACATTTTCCCGACTTTACAAAACCAAATCTCTAATAGACTATTCCAAAATTCAAATCACAAATAAACAACTATTAGATCGAGAAAATAAAAATATCATAACGTTTTTCCAACAAAACAACTTGACAGACCTTCACCATCAAATTATCGAGGATATTTTCGAAGAAAACCCCGAATTCTATAACAATACAATTAATATCGTTTCCAGCAAATCGACCCGACAAAGAAACTACTACATTATCGCTCTACCTTTCGACCCAGAGTCTGTGGTAGAACATCTATTTTTAACACTTTACAAACATCGAAACAAATTAGACCTTTCCAAAACTTACCATGTTGAAAACAATCTAGACTTTCCAATTCTCGAAATCCTATCATTTATTTTTGCAGAAAAAGATTTAAAACTAATCATTTGTCAAAATTTATTACGAACTCCCGATGAAGACCAACGTCCGATCATTCTCGACCAGCATCACACCGGAAAAAATAATTTACATCGTGGAATAAACGAAACAATACGTAGAATCAAAAATAAATATAATTGGCAAGGTTTAACAAAAGATGTCGAAAATTTTATAAAAAACTGCGAAACATGTCAAAGAACAAAAGTCTGTCGTAAAAACCTCAACAATCCCCTAGTAATTACCGAAACCCCTAAAACTCCATTTGAGAGAGTTAATATCGATCTATTCGAATTTCCCACGAGAAACTATGCACTAACCATCCGCGACGAGTTAACGAAATTTACTCAAGCTTATGCTGTCCCAGACAAAAGTGCAAAATCAGTTGTAAACACCCTGTTGCTATATTTCCAACACTATGGCACCCCATTAAGAATTCATTGTGATTACGGCGGTGAATTCGATAATAATTTATTAAAAGATCTTTGTACTCTCTACGACATAAAATTAACATACTCCAGCGTAGGACACCCTCAATCCAATGGATCTATCGAACGATTCCATGCCACCCTAGCAGAAATGATCAGAATACATAAAACAGAGAATCCGAACGAACATCCTTTCACAATATTACCATACGCGGTAATATGTTATAACAACTCGGTAAACAAAACTCATGGCTTTACGCCATACGAGCTTATTTTCGGACATACAGCTAACCGACCACCCGAAACTCTTTATAACCAGAAAGACCTGATTACCAAATACGTTAGAGACCTTAACAACCGGATATCCCACTATTACAAAATTGCGCGAAGTCGAACAGAAGCACAAAAACAAAAAGCCAAAGTTCGATTCGACAAAAACATTCCCGAAAATCGACACACATATAATATTGGCGACAAAGTGTACGTCAAAGAATCACAAATAAAAAACAAATTACAGAACAAATTTAACGGCCCCTTCGAAATTTTAGAAACTTCTCAAAATTCTGCAACATTATTAAATCCGGAAACAAACCAAACGACTAAAGTAAACTTTGACCGAATGAAACCTTATATTGAAAATTAAATTTATTTTCAGGTTTTTCCTGCTGTTCGGATCAGCACTTGCTCAATTTAAAATAACACCAATTAACAATACAATTGGAGTATACTATCACCGAGACACAGACATTGTGATTTCTCACAAGAAATGGACTTTACTGGTACACAAAAACATATCTACCTTTAAGACAGCTTTCGACAAAAACGACAAGATCTTACAGACACTATACAACACACTCGACCCAACGTATCATTACATGAACGTCTTTTTAGGAGACGTAAAAACTCACCTCAGTTTATTGACACAAATTTCTCAATCAATACAATCAAAATTTGACGAAATTTACCTTGACACGAAACGATACAAGCGAGGAATACTAAACGGTATTGGAACAATTTTCAAATCAATAACTGGAAATTTAGATGCAGAAGATGGTCAGTATTATTCTGATTGCATCAACAAATTAAGTAATGACGAGCACCAACTCGAAAATTTAATCAAAAATCAAATATCTGTCACAACTTCAGTAATCAAAAATTTCAACGCAACCATTCAAAAACTGCAGGTTGATGAAGAAACTTTCAATAAAGATATTAAAGAAATCGAAACTTCAATTCTAGACATGACTAAAGACATAGAAAATATTCACGCAAAATTAAAATTTATAGAAATCTGCGAACAGCTTATGGCAAGCTATCTATTTATCGAAGATAACTTAAACGATATCCTGAATTCTATCACTTTCGCGAGGCTCAAAATAATTCACACATCGATTATAAACCCAAAAGACTTGGTAAATTCCTTACAGGAAATCTCACAGAACCTACAAAGGAACAATTTGCCACTTCCAATCAAATTATCAAAAGTTGCACAGTATTTAGACATTATAGAACTAAAAGCTTTTCAAACAAATTCAGATTTAATATTCGTATTAGACATACCTTTGGTAGACCCTCAAACCTATTCAGTATTTCAATTATATCCTATCCCTATTTTGGATAATAGAACTGGCTTATATCATATCTTGTCAACCTCTCAGAAATATATCGCGAGAGATGATGATTCTTTAATGTACTTAACCATCCCGGACCTCAGAGAATGCAAACCACTCTACTTCAACACTAAATTATGTCTAAATCTATTTTCATACCCCATTGATGATAATGCCATTTGCGAAGCCCGTCTCTTCAAGAACCTCAAAACTCTGCCAGGAAGCTGCCAGACATCATTCATCATCGGCCAAGGATACAACGTCCAAAAGATAGACGAAAATACGTGGCTGGTTATCAACGCAGAACCATTACAGGCAACCATCAATTGTCCAGAAAGAAGTTCGAAAACTGAAGTCATCTACAAAAACTCAATAGTGAAATTACAACCTAATTGTTACGCCTTTATAGGCATCACAAAAATCCAAGCCAGTACCAACGAAATAACCGACGTAAACGACGACACTCATCCCATCCAAATTCCATTCGAATGCTGCAACAAAATTCCAAACAACATTAGAGCACCAAACCTTAAACCATTAAAATTAAACAACCTTAACACAGAAGATCTCGAAATTGCCAAACACAAATTGGACCAATATTCCAGAGATCTAGACGATTTAATCAACGAACCATTCGTAACAAAACACATATCCTGGTTCACCTACTTCATCATTGTGCTAATATTTGGACTGTTATTTCTGTACCTATTTTGTAAGTGCAGAACAAAAAGACGAAGACTAGCCATCGATGTTTCTGCATCACCCCCATCTCCACCTAGGCCTAGCAAACCCCACAGGACATTTGCTAACCTATTCCCTTCACGAAGACGACCTACCTTAAGGAGAGAAGACAACGAAGCCGAAGACATAGAACTTACATAAAGATGAACTGTTTTGTGCCTTTTACTGACTTTTAGTGCTGGACTCTTCAGTGAACCATATTTTATTCATTTAATCATTACATTTCATTATTTTACTTATCCCTTGTTAATTTCAATTGCATTAACATTTTTATACCATTTTCATTTAAACCTATCATGCTTATATTTTAGGCTTTCACGGTAAAGCCATATTTTAACCCTGGGAATATTTTTATATTATCCCATTTTACAACAAACTTATTATGTTTGTATTTTACGCTTTCTTGCTAAAGCTATATTTTAACTCTAACATTTTTATGTTATATTATTTTATGAATCAAGCTTATTGTGCTTGCATTTCATATTTTAGACGCTAAGGTTATATTCTGTATTTTAAACCTTACTATTTAACATTTTTGTATCTTTTATATTTTTCCAAATTGTACCATTCCTTTTATATACATTTTATATTCATTTCAAAAGTTGCTGCATAAAACACCAACTTTTTTTATAAGGGGGAAGCTGTTATATTAGAAATATACCATGATATATAATATCACCGAGACAGGCTTAACCTTCTCAGACATATCACATTACAAATTGCGTAACAGCTCTTCTCTAATAACCGCTCACGCTAGCTGAGCTTAACATTTCTTTCTCAGTAATCTGTTATCATGCTGAATTGCAAATCCAATGTTCTTTGTTCTCCAGATATTATAAATATTACCCACTGCCATTGTAAACCTCAGTCTTAAACTCATGTTCGAATAAATCACTTCAAAATTATTATTGTTATTATTATAGAGTCAACGTTGACTCCAGTGTTAAACTAAATAAATGTTTTTAAAAAAGTTAAATCTACAATCCACTATCTAACATACATATTTACCACAGGCGTATCACATTCATTTACCTTTGCTGCTGTTACCTTTGTTAAAACCAAGTCTGGAGTACTTATTCAGTCGTTAATATAATGTTATTGATAGAATACAAGACCGTATGCACTTATTAATTGATTAATTATTTTTGCTTCAGGCGTACCATTTCCTAGGACATATGCCGCCCTAGTAATCTCCGTAATATTAAAATCTCTTATTATATATGACTTATCAGCAAAGTTAAAATGTTCACAAGTGCGGAAGGATTTCAGGAAGCTTTCATAAACATAAAATGGTGGAAAATAAATATAGGGGATTAATGTAAGCTGGAATGGCTTTGCGGTTTCCGAAAATGGATCCAGCAGCAAATTTTATAAAACAAGAATCTAGTGACCAAGAGTTGTATAGCAATAAAAATTATAATTAATATAGAACTAGTGAATAATTTAAATTTTAATTTTTGATTGATATCCTAAAAAATTTGCCAGAAATATCTTGCATTATAATTTTATGAATATAACTCCGTAAGTAACTAAGTTAAATACAAGTATGTTTTATTCATTCATCCAGGAATGGAACACCAGGCAATCTTTTATCAGGTCTTAAATTATTAAACACGATAAGGAAAGCTTAAACTCTATGCAGTTTCCTTGTTAAATTCCTCCTTGACACCAAGTACGTGTTAATTAAATGCTTTCTTAACTCTTCTTGTGTTAACCAGAACGTCGAGATTTCTTAATCGATTATGGCACACCGACATAACGTCAAGGAGACATTTCATTTATCACAGCTAAACCGTTTTCTTGACACGGTCCTTCACGTAATATCGATTGATTCGAGGAGTTTTTGTCTCGTTTAAAAATCAGAGAATTAATACCGCTATTGATTTGTCTTTGTCAGGCTCACTACTACACAGCAGTGTCAGTTATAATATATAAAAACTTAACCATTTCATTTTGTATCAGATAAATTGCTCCTGGCAGACGTGAAATGGAAGATTTCAGATATTTGGAGTAGTCTGTACAAACTGGAACGTCTACCAATTTATTTATTACTCGCCACGTCATTGATATAAACTCTATGCATTTATCACGGATCCCATAAATTGCATGGCTACTAATTTTAATAATTCGCTACACACAAGATGTATTGTAAAATTATACAGAGTGAATTAAAATTCCACTGAAAAGTTTTAATAGGGTTATTGATACATTCTACAAGGGGAATTTGATTTAATTGCAGTTAGTGAAAATTATCTTCATAGTGATGTCTTAAGTCTTAAATAGTGAGTTGTTCCCACCTACTTATAAAGTCTACCGAAGCGACAGGAAATGTTATGATAATTTGTCGACAGGAGGTGGAATCCTAAAATACAAACCGAAAAACTCAATCTAACGCCTTTGGATAATAGTTTTCCCTCTATTGATGTAGTAGGATGTAAGTGCCATATTAGTTTAATGATTGTTTATGTTTTGTTGTTTATATACCTCCAACCACTACTGTTGTCACTTTTACACAATAGTAAAGTTATTATTTTAAATGATGCCAATTTTCCCGCATTATGTAATGCCGTGCTAGGTATCGACTGGCCCTTCTTGAGTGTAATACATGATATAGACATTGCTACTGATCTATTCTATTCAAAACTGTATGAACTTTTCGATAATCACGTACCTACATATAGAAATGCTGACTCTCGTAATATTTGGTCATACATTCATACAAAAAGAACCTCTTCTAGAATACCAGGAAAAATGGAGTATAAAGGAAACCACTATGATTGTCCTCAGAATATTGTAAATGCTTTTGGCCTTTTCTTTCAAAGTGTTTATTTACTTAAAAATGATAATCCCAATATTGCTGGTTCCATCATAACATGCTAGATAACTGTTCTATTACTCTCGATTACATAACTGAGATAGAAATCCAAAATGTAATTACTAAACTAAAAAACAAGATGACTTCAGGCCTTGACTTAATATCCTCTTTTCTTGTTAAGGGCTGTAGCAATGTACTAATCAAACCTTTATTAATTATATTTAATTTATCTTTGAAAACGTTTCCTAACACTTGGAAAAGCGCTAAAATTTTGATATATCAAAAGGTGTTTACTAGTTGAAGTGCACATGTGGTAAGAGCTACATTGGACAAACAGGACGGAGTATCCAGTGCAGAATCAAAGAACACCAGAGAAATACCAGATACCAGATACACGGATAGGTCGGCGATAGCAGAACATGTCCATAATAACGAGAATCATAAAATCGACTACGAGGACGTCAATATATTAGACAAGAATACGCGCTATTATCCGCGAATCATTAGGGAATCACTGCAAATTATGAAAAACGCGAACAAATTTAACAGAGAGGATGGGTATCGACTTGCCAAGTACCAGCACCGTAGTAAGTCACGGTCAACCAAACACGACGAATGAGCTGCGAAGCGAACCAAGCACGACCAATGACCAGCGAAGCGAAGCGGCGCCTAGGTATATAACGAGGAGTGTAACACAACAAATTCAGTCTTTAGAATCCTTCTGAAGAAGCTGGCAGGATGATCAGCGAAACGTCAAGTCAAGTTCGACGACCACGGCAAGACCCGGAAGAAACTGCTTCATTAGACAACGGCCGTGAAAACCTGCATTCTACTATCTTCTATTATTAGTAATTATAGAGCGATTGCAATTCTATCTAACTTTTCAAAGGTTTTCGAAATTATCCTATATGATCGCATCTACATGCCAGTCAGTAAGAGAATATCGCTATGTCAACATGGTTTTGTCCCACCATTCAACCATCCAATTTGGCTATCTTTACTCAGTTTGTATCTCATGCTATTGATAAGTCTGGACAGGTTTATGTGATCTATACGGACTTCTCTAAGGCCTTTGGTCAGATTGATCACAGCATCTTATTTTCTAAATTAGGCAACTGGGGCTTAAGTTCTTCATTACTATCATTTATGCAATCATACATTCTTATAATGATTATAACTCTGAGCCGTTTGTAGCTACATTAGGGGTTCCCCCAGGGCTCTAACTTGGGACCTCTTCTATTTCTACTTTTTATTGATGATATTACCTCAACTGTTGACAATAGTGGTAGGCTATTATTTGCTGATGATTTTAAGATCCATAAGAAAATAACCTGCCAGAAAGATTGTGTTTTGCTGCCAAATGATATTAATCAGGTTCAAAACTGGCGTATGAGTAATAGATTACATCTTGCGTCTAAATGTAAAGTTGTCACATTTACTAAAAAGCTCTCCAGTATTGAAAATATTTACTATATCGATGGAATGTCATTATCTAGATCCAATTCTACGAAAGATCTTGGAGTCATATTTGACTCTAGATTATCATTCAACGATCATATTCATTTAAAGATGAAAGAAGCTAAAATGATTGGCTTCATAATCAGGAACTTTAAAAAGTTTACCAACATTAAATTTCTAAAAATTCTTTACTTTTCCTATGTGAGATCTAGACTTGAGTATGGTTCACTTATCTGATACCCCTATTACATAAATCATAAATTGGCTTTACAAAATGTGCAGAGAAAGTTTCTTAAATTTTTATCATTTAAAATTGATGCAATTTACTCTGAAAGAGGCATTGAACAAAGCACACTTTTATCTAGGTTTGAAATGAACAGCTTGGAATTAAGAAGAAAGTGCAGTTCTATTTCTTTTTGCACAATTTACTAAATATAATATTGACTGTCCAGAAACTCGATTCTCAAATGTCACCACACCGGTGTCGTGGACGACAAATACTATTTGTCTAATGAAATCAATATTTCATTATTCTCTAATGTCGTAGTAGACAATTTTTAATAGACATAAAAGAGAGTGGGTATAACCCGTCGACAACCAAATGTCGTGATCGAAAAAAAGGATAATAATTGACGTGCTCTCTCTACTGCGCTTGAAAGAGGGGTCAAAACATTTCTACATCTGCGTTTGTGTGGTTATGTTTAACTCAGATCTTTTCGGTTTTCTCTGTTTAATTATTTATTATTTTCTACAAATATGATGAATTAAGACATAGAAATTTTAAATGCAATCAAAAATGTAAAAAATAATGAAGCTGCACTACAAAATCAGAGATAAACCCATGTGTATAACGGCTATCTTGCCAATTCTAACAAAACAATTTTCTGTGAAATTAATTACATCTATCAAGATTTGGCTTTTTACTTTTCTCCATTGTTTCCAATCTTTTCTCGATCCTTATTGAATTCAGAATCACTATATTTGAAAAGAATGGAAAGGCTAACCTCAAGGAAAAAATTAAATATATTCTCCACAGATTTATGTAATCGTCGGGACTCGGGCACACTCGGAATCGACACAAAATATGACAAAATTATCCGAAAGCGATGTTGCCACCTGCTAATCATCAAGAAATAATTGTCTACTAAAATTTGTTGTCGCAGAGCTCTCGAGAATACGTTCCGCACAATTTACCCGACATGAGTGACCGACAATTTGTTACAAGTGAAAATTTTGATCGTCATTTGGAGAATCGGGTCCCTGATTTGCTGGCTCAGTTATGTTTTAATGTAGCAAATTATCCCGATAAGCAGAAGTACACTTTTTTACTGTACTCATGCCAGACGTAATCTCTTTTTGAAACCCCCCATATATACGATGTGTAGTTATTTCAACCAAATTTGTCATTTATGTGACATTAATAACTGTTCAAAAAAATAAATCTTACATACGGCTGTAAATAATCTTTAACCTTAACCTCAACCAAACATTGTAATTAGTATGTGCTGAATTCTATCTGTTTCTTTTTTAAATATTTATTAATTTCCTATCTTTTTATTTCTTTAATACATTCTTCTGTGGTTTATTACCGTTAATATTCAAATGCACTTGTCTAGATAAATTTTTTTTTTGTACTCTTTCTTGTAATTTAATATAATGTTATTGTATTAGGAATTTCTTTTGTAAAATATTGTTAAAAAATTGTCCTGTTATTGGGTGTTACCTGTAGAGCAATAAAGGTATTATTATTATTATTATTATAACAGTAGTTAGAAAAAGTTCCTACATACGTACTTCCTCAAGACCTGAATTTTTACAACAGTGCTGTTCAGAAGCAAATCAAAACCCTTAACGCAAACAAAGATGACGTATTTCAAGATGGCGGGCCTGAACATCGGGCATCACCCCATAAATTGTTTGCACTGAGGGTACATATAAACTGTGCAAAATATCTAGCTTTAAAAGTGTATTAGATTGTTATAAAAATATTTTTAAGGTTCTAAATTTTGACATTTGGTAAAGAAATATTAAAGTATTAAGCTGAGAAAAGAAAAGAAAAATTACACTAATATTACAATAATGCAGGATTCTTAGATAATAGATACAGAAGAAATTGATTGGGATCTACAAAATTGTTTATGTCTAGAAATAGATAAAATATTTAGATGTTATATTTTCGTATACAATATTTCAGCACCTCTGTATTATTTATGTTTTCTTGAAATACATCTAACTAAAACACTTTTTATGTCACTATTATAATAGCCATACACGACCCAATTTCTGTCTAAAATTGGATCCTTGTAGTATTCAAGACACCACGAGATGTATTTTAAAAAATACAAATAATATATATTACAGAAAAGGAGTGAAAAGTTAATATACATATACATACATACGCAAGCTCAAACCCGTTGCACCCTCCGGAAATAGATTCAGCAGTCAATTTTGTATAACATAATAAATCTAATTTTAAAAGTGCGTCCAAGAGAAGCATAGCAATTAAAAAGTAAACGAAATTTAATATTCTGGATTCCTGTCTACATTATACTCGACTTTTCATGCAACTGTAGTTCAGTTCGAGCAACAATAAGTAGCTCTAACAAGCTATTATTGTATAATAATTTATAATGGTTCATTTTATTGTCCTGGTAATTCACGTTAAAACTAGATATTTGTTATGTTGATACGTATTTACTTATATTTGGCTGAAATATTTCCATTCCCTTTGTAATCAAATTGTGCTACTTTCCATTTACTTTGTTGTTGTCTCTCGGCGATGTCTGCGGGAATTGTCTAGAGGATACGCTTCGCCCAGGATATTAATTACACTTACAATGTTTTGTTTTCCACTAAAATTCATGGAGAATATTTTAGACATTTTACTTCTATATAAATACATAGAAATTATTTATAAAATCAGCAACAACTATATAACAATAAGCTAAGTATACCCCAAGACGCGTTAAACCACTCTCTCAAGATAGCAACTACAAGGCTACGAGTTAAGAAGCTGAATAAAAGCAATCAGTAACAAACAAAAACAACATCTAAGAGGATAAAAGAAATTATTTCAAAAGAAAGGGCGAAATTAATGGTCCATGGTCCAGTTTAGCGTCAATAATAATGCTTAAAGAACACTTTTGGTATACACAGGGTGAGCAATTCAGGTGGATTTAAACCAATTGAAGATTCGTTGGTTCAAAATATGAAGGTTTAACCAAACATACCTAAGGACATATTCCTAATTAACGGGATAAATTGTGTTAAAGTCAATTTTCAAAATATCTTTTGGGAATAGGTAATTGGAAAGTATTTGAAGTATGAAGATGTGTGTGTGTGTAATAATGTGGTTTAGAGTATCATAGTTGAGGTCGCTCCGACTTCATTAAATATCTTGCATATATTGAATATTGGAGACTTAACCTGAATGTTAGTTCTGCTGGTATGACCGTAAAATGCATTGTGCAGATGAGCGTTCTGCCTTGATACATGAAAGTTAATTCTATTTACTAAGTGATTACAATCTAATTGGTTAGGCAATATTTTATATAACAATTGTAGTGCTGTGCAATTTCTTCTAAGTTCAAGCGAGTCAAAATTGAATGAATTTAGTAGTGTATTGTGATCAAAACCCCTGACAGTATAGGACCCATTGGATTTGAAATATATATATTCAAGAAATCGTCTTTGTACGGACTCAACTTTCATTTTGGAGTTTTGATAAACAGGTGATCAGATGACAGAAATATATTCAAGTGTGCTTCGTATAAATGATATGTATATTAATTTCAGAGTGTTGATATTCGTAAAGCTGCCTCAGTTCCTTATACAATACCCGAGTACTTTAGAAGTCGAAGTAACAATTGTGCTTATATGAGTAGAAAAACTGAACTTGGAATCGAATGTTACTCCAAGATCCTTAAAATTTGTACATCGGTCAAGAACGGTATCATTAATCGTATATAGAATAAGACTGGCCTTTTGTTATTATTACATTTAGATGTATTTAGTTTTAAGTAGTTATTCTCGCACCATTCGTTAACTGAGTCTAATGCTATTTGCAAGTCAGAACAGTCGTTTGGCTTGCTTACTTCAGAGTAGATTTTCAAATCGTCCGCGAAAAATAAATGTGTAGAATTCATAGTGAGGGATAAACCATTAATAAATACTAAGAATAAAAGTGGCCCTAGGTTGGATCCTTGAGGGACTCCGGATGTTGCAAAAAAAGTTGCGAGAATTATATTCACCGTATTCCACGAACTGTGTTTTATTAAATAAATAGAATTCGATTAGGGATAGTAAGATATGTGACACTCCAATTACATTGAGTTTAGAAAGGAGTAGAAAATGATCGATTTTGCCGAAAGCTTTTTGAATGTCAGTATAAATAACATCGACTTGGCCTTGTGTGTCCAATATGTCCGAGATATACTGTGTAATACAGGTCAGGTTCGAGGTGGTCGATCTTTTTTCCATAAAACCATGCTGATACGGAGATATATGACTTTTGATTTCACAATATATATTTTCGTAAATAATAATTTCTAGGATTTTGCCAAAATTGCAAAGGATAGCTATAGGTCTGTAGTTTGTTACTAGGGAGGGATCTCCTGCTTTGAGGATAGGACATAGTTTAGTTGCTTTCCATATATCTGGATAGGTACCTGTTACTAAAATAAGATTAAATAAAAAACGCAGGGGTGCTACAAAAGTATTGATACAGTCTTAAACAATGAAACCGGTACGTTGTCAACACCGGAGATTAATTTGTTTTTCAATTATTTTGCTGCGTTAATTATGTCCTGGTCCGTAATTGGTTTAACGTGCACGTGTGTATTATTAAGAGAAATTAGTGGAACTTTGTGAGAAGGGTCGGATTGAAGGTACACGTCCGAGAAAAAGCTGTCGAAGCCATCGACCATAGATCGAGGCGTTTCGAAGGTAATGTTGTTATAATGTACAGAGCCCGGAATTCTAGATTTATTCTTTTTGATTTGTACAAATGACCAAAACTTGGAAGGGTAAGCGTTAATATTTATTTCGATATCATGTATATATACCTCATAGGCAGCTTTTATTTGTTGCTTAATTAGGGATCTTAAGGTTTTGAACTGCTCGAAGTATGTGTTTACGGATGTTATTAATTATTTCCAAGTTGAACCAGGGTGGGTAGGTTCGGCTGTTTTGTTTGTAAACTGGAACACATGTATTAAAAACATTGTTAACGGTATTATAGACATGTTCGCAGGCATCATTTATGTCAGTGTAAATTTCTAAATGTGACATTAATGGAAAATTTGCACGCCTAAAGTTACGTTTTTTACAGGTATCGCTATATATAAAATCTTTTGCTTTGAACTTGTTAAATTTAATGTCAATGGTAAGGGCACGATGATGTGGGGTCCTCCTTTATTAGAGGAGAATCGTCTCTACTTATATTGCAAGGTATATTAGTCAGTATTAAACCAAGAAGCCTGCCATAGTGGTGGACGATTGAGTTTGTTTGTTCAACATTAATGAAATTAGAAAAATTTAAAATAGATTTGGTCTTAGTATTATTGAAATCGACGTTGTAAAGTAGTACATTAAAATCCCCTAAAATCAAGAGCTTCGAGTCCGTAGAAAAACAACTGAGGGTTTCAAATGATTCTATAAACAATTCGAACTCATTTGAGCTTATTATAGGTGGAATATTCAGTACAAAAATTGACACAGAAATATTGCACAATACTATCTTACATCCTACAATGTCAATACCAGGAAATGAAGTGTTTAGACCATCTACGTTGATCCGAGAATATTTAAAAGAACTGTCAATAGCCAGTAGTACTCCACCGCCTTTGGTAAGGCCCATAGCAACAAAATTTCGATCACTTCGAAGCACTGTGTAGCAGGGAGGAAAAAGTTCAGCATCATTAATGTTTTCTGATAACCATGTTTCACTTAAACCAACAATTTGTGAAATGTTGGTAGAGATCCCAATTTTTTTAAAAAAAATCATATGGACCGAAAATATAATTTCTACGTTTTTTGCATGATAAAGGATAATAAAATAAGTTACGTAATATATGACGCAAGGTTGACGTCTTGAAAATAATTAGGGATTATAAGGACAGCTGTTGAAAATTTCACTGAAAATATGTCTCTTGAGGATTACAGAGGCTGTTGGTATCAGCTTGATGGGGCGCTGCCGCATTGTACAGCAGCAGTTAGTTTAGAATTAGATTGGATTTTCGATGACCGATGGATCAGACGTTTGGAACCGTGGAAATGACTTCCAAGATCGCCTGATATTACACCTTTAGATCTTTACACATGGGACACCTACTCGTAAAGAAATTATTTATATAACGCCGGTAAATACTAGGAATGAATTAGAACATCGAATGAATCAAGCATTTCAAAACTTAGAATCTGCTGAAATTAGAGTTGCTACAATGGATAACTATTCTCGTATAGTTAAATGTCCGGATGTCAATGACCAACACTTTGAACATTTGATTGACGGTCGAGAGGTAAGCGCACTTGCCTCTCACCCAATAGTTCCGGGTTCGATTCCCAGTCGTGGCAGTTGAAAATACTGCGAGAGGGATTTTTCCACTATATACGGATATTGGGTGTGTGTGTGTCCCTCGTCTCTAAATGTATAGCCCCTCCCACACGTAGTATCTGTCATTAGACAAACTTTACTGTACAATCAGGAATAAATACACAAAAATGCTTCGAATCGAAACGCTATGTATAGGTACACTGTACATATCTGAATAGCAAAATATGTCAGCTTTCTAAATTAGTAATAATATACAGGGCGTTCCATTAAAAAAATGACTTTCAACAATTTTTATAAGTCATTTAAAGAAACTTATACGTAACCTACCCTGTAGGGTTTGGCTACAGCATGAAAAGCCCTCAGGCCTTACCTAATGGTAACAGACAGTTTAGCTTATGATTGTTTCTTGGTAGGCAGATAACACGATTTATTATAAGATTTTGCTTAATAAATTTGGAAGTTAATTAATATCTCTGAAACGGCTTGAGATAGGTATAGGAATATATACAAAAGTTACTCAGAATTGGGTGGAGATTCTAAAAATAGAATAACAGAAGGATATTTACCCGTTCTCCATATACTTCTAATACTCCATCCAGCATGAATCACCCTGTATATGTATATAATGAATTTTTACCAAATCACAGTTCAAATGGGATCTACTTCGCGGAGTTAACCTAAGAAGAAAATAAATGATTGTAGGTAAACTGGTCTTTCTGTTAAGTTCATGGAAGAATTCTATTTGAATAAAATATTTTTGCATTGCAGTAAACTTTCATATGTCAGTACGTATTTCGATCAGCTAGAGGTGTTTCTAGTACAGATGCTTTTGTGGATAAAGAATCCATAACTTCTATGTATTTTGCTGTAGTACTTATATCAGCTAAACGAACCTTTTGCTAATAGCAGGTTATTTTTGCCAGAGGAGAATCTTCACTACTTCGATGCACCCACATAAGAAAGTTCAATGTAAGTTTGCATCTACCTGTAGATTTGCAATTAATAATTATTTAAGCATTATCAAATTAAAGTGAAGTTTAAAGTGAAATTACTTTCACTAGACGCGGCGTTTTCAGTTGGAGGAACGGTCATTTGCGGCCCTTCAAGGTGAACTTAAAACTAATGTGTGATGATATAATTTGAACTACCACCTAATCCGAGCAATCCCCATCTATTTAAATTTCCGTAAACATGAATCAGATGTGCTTTTAGAGGCGTAACATGTAAGTAATATGGAGCAAGACCGCGTTTTACACTTCCGGTATGCCATCATTTAAACGAACACTTTCAGCATCGTTTTAAGTGAATTTCCTTGGCTAGCTCGAAGCACCGATTGAAATCTAGCCTTATGAAGCTACACGAAATCTTTGGTTTATAAAGATAATATTAATTTTCACGGTTAGTTGTGGACAAAAATCGAATGAGCTGCCAATTCCATTAAGGTGCTCTCCGATGCAAGCGACAGCGACCGGGGACCGAAACATGTACCACGTGACAAGCAGAGAAGAACGACAGGGAGGGCTATTAGAGTAGCCAGCCCTTCCTGTCGCTGGTCTCTGCTTGTCACGTGGTACATGTTGAAAACAACCCATTTAAGCAAAACTTTTGGTAGAGCAAAGTTAAATGTAATAATGATTTTGATTCAAATTTAGAAATTAGGAAACTTAATGGCAATTTAAGAAATAATAAATTTAGTCACCAATAAAAACAAGAAAAATGCAGTTCCAAATTAATAAACATTAAAATAATAATTTTTTTTCGGCTCATATAAATACAACGTTACTTTATTAAAACAAGAAAGTCTTTCTAATTCTACGTTTGCTTTTTGTTTGTTATTTTTCAATCTAGGTCTAACAATACCTACATAATGAAATTAATTTTACAACAAATATGTATACCATATAAAATACGTACAACAATAAAAAAAAATAAAACAACAATTTAGGTAAAAAATGAGAATGATTCCAGTTAAACTTCCTGCCCTTCCTTCGTTACCTTGCAGGTAATGTGCCGTCATGTTATCGAAATAAACAAAGTATAAATCTGTTCAAGCTTTTTGGTCGTCGCAAACCAAGTTTTGTTTCCATATAAAATCCGTAAATATTTTAGGCCTCACAATTCTAGATCCTACCCAGTGTTTTCTACAGCTGCAAAGATATTGTATGAAATATGCGCTAACACTCATTTTAATTTATTGACGTCCACTGAAATTAATATCCCCTACATACTACTAGATTATTAACAATCACTACTGTGGCTGATGCAAAAAAAATTTTAAGACCTCGGCTTTTATTACATGCCCTAAGTTGCATTTTATAGACTCTTACCTGCTTTCTTTGCCTATTTACCCTTTACCCCATTTCCCCCAGAACCCGTCAACGGAATTAGATCAAAATATATTCTAATTCCAGATCTCGTTATAATACATAAGTGTGCCAAATTTCAAGTCAATATCATAAACTGTTCCGGAGTAATCGTCCGCACAAAAAAAAGTTACAGACAGACAGACCGACCGACAAAAATTTTTTCGCATAAATTTAAAATCTCGAAGTTGTATGACATTCTAAGCCTATTTCAACAAAACAAATTTTTTTTTTGTGTTACTATACTTCCACTGGACGTGAAAGTAAAATTAATGTTTTGAGTCAGGTATAAAATATCTTTATATGTGTATGTGTGCGTTGCATCTATATACACGTGGATAGTCTAGTGGAGTGGTATTTTTTTCTTGGTTGCCATAGCGACGTGTATCTAGCAATTATTTTGGGCGGTCAAAATATATGGGCTATAATTTTATATAAGTATCAACGTAATCAATTCAATATTTCTTATATATTTTTCTTGTTAGTTTAAAGGGGCCCTGGTCCTCTCACGGATACATGTCTGTCGCAAGTCTACTTAATTGTTTCTAACAGATCCTTTAGTTAAATATCTTATACATAACTCTCATCTATATGAATAAAAAAAGTCCAATACCTACTTGTTCCTTTATTATTATTTTTAAATGTACTGAAATATACAACGATCCTAACACAGATATATCAAGTTTATACGACGTTGCCAAATCTATTGTCTTTAAATTATATGGCAATTACACTTATGGGTCTGCCATGTCATTAAACGAATTTAGAGCAGAATATTGTACAAAAATTAAAAAGTACTTCCAACTTTTCCATCAAAAAGCATGCAGAAAGAGTATATCTGTAGTGAAAAAACTTGATTAGGAAATAATATGGATCCTTGCGAATTTGGATGGAGCGTCGACAATTACATTCTAGTCCCCATATATTCAGATGCGCCTTTGGTACCGGAAGATTTCTTGAAGAAATTCCACTATAACTGTAGAAAAAACTGCACAAATAGGTGGCAGTTGTAGAAAATTTGGTTTAAACTGCAACAAATATTGTGGAACCTGTAAAGGCATGGACTGTTTGAATGTGAAGACGGACATAATAAATTCGATCCAAGTAATTGATGATACTGAGGACAATATTGATGATCCAACAGATGAAAATAATACAGTTACATCTGTTATTGAAGATGAAGTTATTGAAATTGAACCTGATATGTTTTTCTTTAAGGAAGATGACGTTACAGAATCTCAAGAGGATAACGAAGACGACGAAGAATGCGACAGCGATGAAGCAATTTTACCTAAAAAACCTAGTTATGGAAGTCCATAAAAAATTGTTAAAAATAATAAATAAAAAAAAGTTGTTTTTTAATTATAAATAAATTTAAAAAAATTATAATTAACAAATAAGTAATTTTTTCACATTAAATATTGATATAATTTTTTTTATTATGCCTTGCAGCTCCAGAAAATTCCTTTTCTACTGTCCTCAAATTTTGTAATGAATTGTTTTTCGTTATCAAAATGTGCCCAGGATCTGTATTTATTTATACTCTCTATAAAAATTAGCCTTTTATATTTATTACTGTATCGTTAACGCCTTAAAATTTATATTAATTTGCAGCACCGAATAAAGATACCAAGTGTAAGTACAGTTGCACTCAGGTGGTGGGAGAACAACGTGAGGAACGTGTATGTTGTGGTATAACCCTACGAACTCGCCGTAAAAATTTTCCCTGAAAATTTTTCAGTCGAAAGCCAGCAGTCCTGCGAGCCACATGTCGGTGCCTGCCATCGTACACAGACTAACCACGAAATATTTTCAAGTTCCAACAAGGAAGGTAATGAAATATTTCTAAGTCGATTTGACGTCATCCGTGCGACGTCATTCTTCCGATACAAGAGAATAATTAAGGAGTCAATAGTTAGTTCCTTGGCTGCCTTCACACGCGAAACACGTGTCCTGCTGCTTGCTGCGGTATAGAAAAATATTCAGGTAATTGAATTAATCAAATCAAAGTCCGTTTGACATCACATCGATTCACCGCGCATCTACGAAATTTAATTTTGAACCACTTGAAACTTTTTTCCAAAAATATTTGAGATATTGGCAGTTTTTGGTCGAAAAACGCGAAAAATCATGTATACCTGTCTGTATACACTTTACCATAAAAAAATCTCAAAGTATAAAAGTTCGCTCATTTCTTCCTTATTTTTCTGGACTATAATATAAATTTATATTTACTTCATTAGCGTTAGGGCTCGAGACTTTTCATATAACCTATAAATTGATGTTTTTACTGCGAGGGAAAAAACTTTCATAGCTCGACTTTTCGTTTATATCAATTTAAATCGTTTATTAGCTCATTCCCTCCCGTATTCCCTGAAATATGCGATGTCATTAAGTTTAGTGGATGCAATCCGACCCTTTCTCTAAATTAATGTAATTTAAACGCAGGTTAACACGTACATCCATCATTCCAGTAAAAATGTTCCTGCCATGGACGGCGCTGGCACTAAAAAGTTCCAACTTAATTTAACCCAAATAAGCATAATGATGTGTAAAACTCTATTAATTCACTGTGGATGGCTGAGGATCGCCCTTGGACTTTAATTATTCGCTGCCTGGCGGGTTTTAATTAATTTTTTCAGATCCAAGGCCCTGCCAAACAGCGTAAGCGTTTGCGTCCATGTAACTCGCACACGTGATTAACCTCCCTTATAGATTATTCCGTTCCATATATAAAATGTGCAAGTCACTGCCCATTTTAGGCCCTTGTTCGCTTTGTTACAATTATGTAAACTTTTATTTTCATATATAGCAGTGGAAATTTGGCCCGCTGGCTGATTGGTTGTACCGTGGGGGGTTGTACCGGTATACAGCTATAAAAATTATCAATGAATCACCAGGCCTAAAAAGGGGTCTATAATGGAAAGGAGGATAATTGGTGAACAAAGCTTTGTAATAAAACCTTACAATTGAAATATCAATAGGTAATGCGCAAAAGGTGGTTCTTTCATTATTGGCCAACACCTTTGTTGTAGTGTACGTATATGCAGACAACACAACCTAACGAACAAAAAAATTGTTGCGTTTTTTAGTTCAATTATATTCACGAATTGGCACGGTCATCTATTTTTTTCCCACTCTGATATATACTCCGAAAACAGTACAACTCTGTTTTATACCAGTTTAAACGACAGTAGAAAAAAATTATTTCCGAAGGACACACCGTTTAATGTTTTCATCCGAGCAGTTTCAACTCCCCAAGCAGGGGTGAAAGTTATCGAGCCCTTTCAAAAACGCTGAAAAAAAAAAAATTTAGAAACGTAGAAAATATTAAATCGGATGTAGAAAAACCTTTTTCTACGCCTATTATGATGTCGATTTTAAATAAGGAATGACGTATATTCCAGTGCCTGATATGTAATATTTATTACATGCCTAGAATGTAAGAAGCATAGGTGTCAACATCTAGTAGTAGTGCAATTTGTAATACTGTTTGCGTTTCTGTTGACAGTTGACGTTTCTATTGACTGTTAACCTTTCACGTTTCACCGTTGCAGTGGTAAAACAAATAGACACAAATAAACCTAGGTTTCATTTTCTCAGGTAAGTTAAACATATGTAAATGAACAATTCGTTAAAAAATTGTTATTTTAGGCGCTAGACATGGCTATCGACAGTGACAGAGCTAAGCGATTTGTTGCCTACGAAATCCAAAGACATATATCTACAGTGCTATCAACAATTTATGGATTGGCGTAAATTGAAGAATACAAATTCTCTATCTGAAAATGTGTTGTTGGCATATTTTTCCAAATTAAGCGAGGCAAAAAAATCTTCAACATCGTGGAAAACGTACTCAATGCTGCGCACAACAATCAATATAAAGCATGAAGTTGATTTATGTAAATATGCGAAATTGCGCGCATTTTAAAAAACAATCTACGGGCTATGAAGCTAAAAAATCAAGAACATTGACCGCTGAACTAGTGATGAAATTTATACTTGAAGCGCCTGAAGATTTACATCTTGCGACAAAGGTAAAGCAGTATGTGTTCTATTTATTTTTAATGTATTATTTCAGGCTGGGTTAATTGTGGGAACAATGGGTGCCTGTAGGAAAAACGAATTATATCAGATGAAGGTTCAAGACGTCGAAGATTTGGGAAGCGTAATTCTTTTAAATATACCAGATACGAAAACGAATACTAGAAGAAAATTCACAATAACAGGACAGTTTTGCGATATATTTAAAAAATATACTGCCCTCCGGAATCCGGATGCCGACATAGACAATGTGTCTGTCAATTATCAAAAGGGCCATTGCACAAAACAAGGTATAGGTCTAAATAAACTCGGCAGTATGCCCAAGACAGTGGCACAATTTTTAAATCTGCGGAATCCAGAATTGTATACCTGCCATTGTTTTAGACGGACATCGGCTACAATGCTGATTGATGCAGGTGGAGATATCACCATCCTAAAACGACATGCGGGGGGTGGAGATGAACAGATGTAGCTGAAGGCTATATTGATGAGTCAGTAGGCAGTAGATTAAACGTGGCCAATAAAATCATGACAAATTTCCAAGCTGAAACGTCTGGACCAGGACCGTCAACCATAAGCCCTTTAAATATGATTAGGCTTTAAAAAAAAAAAAAAAAAAAAAAAAAAAAAAGATTATAAACAAAGAAAACCTAACGAATGCATCAAACCTTACCTTTAATAATTGCAATGTTACAATTAATTTTAAAAATAGCGATAAATAAATAATATTTCACATTAGTCTGTAATTCGTTTGGAATGGCATATTCTGCGCGAGCGGAAGTTTGTCACCCGAGCGAAGCGAGGGGGACGGTCCGCGAGCTTCATTCCAAACTTATTACAGAATATACTATTAATAATTTAATTTCATTGATAAAGCCCAGGATCCATAGTCATTACCGAAATCATCTTCAAAAAATTCAGAACAGTTACTATAATTAGTCCTTTGTTAATTATTATTTTTTTAATGACTTGAGGTATCAAAATGCTAACAACAAATCCAAAATAGTTTGGTAATTGATTAGAAATGAGACTAATAGTGATCAGGTGAAACCATATCCCCAGTTTTTTAACGATAAAGAAGGAAATCAATTATCAAATCTGTCTTATGCCGCACAAGAATTTAACAATTTCTTTATAGACCCCACTGATAGTATCATCTAACTACTGGTACCGCTAACTCACCATTAGTAGAAAATTCTGTGAACTCAAGTATATTTTTAATTAGTTATTAGTGAATCTAAAGATATCATAAGGAAAGTTACAGTAAAAAATTCTGTAGGTCACGATGGTATCCCTTGTTCAATTTTATTCACGTAATAAACTTCATTGCCCCAGTTTTAACAGTGTTAATTAGTTAATCCTATTGTCAAGGTATAGTCCCAGAAAACCTGAAAACAGGTATTGTCATTCCAATTCATAAGAAAAATGATAATATGTAGTAGTATGTTTTTTATCTGTATTTTCTAAAATATATCGTTTTAAAATATGGAACGGGGGAGTACCACTCTGACCTCCGGCAATTACGAATGGGGGTTCCGCAAGGTAGCACGATGGGTCCTTTAATTATTATTATTATAGCATAGTTTTTATGCAGTTCATGAATTTTGTTCTACTCCGCTTCTCCAGATTAGGCAACTCAGTCATTACAATCATTCATTAATGTTTCAAATTTATGTGTTTGACAATTTTAATACTTTTCATGTAGTCATATAGAAATAAAGTTAGGTAGTAGTAGAAATCGTATTATTGGCTTCGATTTATTAAAAATCATTAGCTCAGCGCCAGAAATAAAGTTTATTATTATTTTCACTAGAATTGATCAAATGAAAATATCATCCAGAGGAGCACATTCTTAGCCTAACTAAACACTGTTTAAACAACACATACTTTATATGCAATGATCAGCGTTACAAGCAAACGGAAGGAGCACCGATGGGTTCACCGTTATCTCCAGTCATCGCTAATCTCTTCATGGAGGACCTAGAAGTTCGTGCAATACAAACGGCACCACTCAAACCAAAACTTTGGTTGAGATATGTGGACGACACATTTGTAATCTGGACTCATGGAAGAGAACAACTAAATAGTTTCTTAGACCACCTGAATAGCATTCACGATAAGATCAAATTCACCATGGAGGTAGAAATAGAAGGCAAGCTTCCATTTTTAGACGTATTAGTGAAAAAGAAACAAGACAGGACACTAGGTCACACAGTATACAGAAAACCTACTCACACGGACAGCTATCTAAATGCGGCATCACATCACCAGCACAATTAAATTCAGTAGTAAAGACTCCAGTGACACGTTCTCAGAGGTTGGTAGACGTCGACCATATCAACGAAGAGATGTCGTCACTTCAGAAAGCACTAATAAAAAATGGATTTTCGAGGTAACAATACAGAAGTCGTAGGGGCCATACAGACAAAAAACCCAGGAGGAATCCGAGAAACCAGTGGCAAAAGCATATCTACCTTACGTGAAAGGGACGACAGATAAAATTGGTAAACTTCTACGTAAACATAACATAGAAACAATATTTAAAACAGACCGAAAAATCAGTGCAGTCCTCCGTAATCCAAAATCAAAAACTACCCTAGAAAACCAAGGAGTATACGAAATCCCGTACCAAGATTGCAATAAATCATACATAGGACAGACCAATAGACGTATTAGTGTCAGAAAGGAAGAACATATGAATGCAGTACGAAAAGAGGAGAAAACATCATTCCTAGCACAGCATATAAAATCCACAGGACACAAAATAGACTTCGAGAATACCAGAACAGTAGCTAATATCGAGCATTATAGGTCAAGGATTACCAGAGAGGCCATAGAGATCGAACAAAGACAACAAAATCTTAATAAACGAGATGATACGCAGAGATTACTCAGTTCTTGGAAGCCCGCACTTGTAGGAAGATACGTAACAGAAAACAGACGACGATCCACCGTGGACGAACCAATCACGAGGAGGTACGTTCAAGCATTGACAAATAGTGAAGAAACACAGCAACCTGTCCGAAATGGACCTATTACGATGAGTCAGAGCCGAGCGCTGACCAATCAGAGAGAACCTCGGCATTCTACGGCAACGATTGAACACGAGGATGCCCAACCACCAACGAGAAGTCACGTGGAGCGTAACGTTTCAGCGAGGCCACTTGTCGGATTGGCTCAACCGCCCGCTACGCCTCCCACAATTAGTAGGGGACCAGTGACACGTAGCCAGTCGCGCAAGCGCACCCTAGACCACAGCCTATATAAGGAGCCGCACAACGCGGAGAACGTGAGTTCAGTTCGAGCAACGAGGAGCAGCAGTAGGCAGCTTTCAGTGTGAACTTGAAGATGGCAGATGAGATTCTGCCGAAACGTCGTTCAGACAACCGTGACTCCTGGAGGAGTCGACCATCGACGCGGGAGAGCCCGGAAGTACAATAACACTTCATTTAACATCCGCGAAAACCTAAAAAACAACATATATATATATATATATATATATATATATATATATATATTGTTATTATACATGATTTGCAGGAAACAACTACTCAGCGGGCAAATACCCCGACCTGCATTGAATTATACCTTACAAATCATGAAGATTGGTAGCCAATGTTTCATTTAATTCTTAATGTGATACACTTTTATCAACCATGCTGTTATAAAATATTATTTTATGTGAAAACGAATTGTAAAATAAACATTTGAATGATAATATATTCAATGTCAGTGTAATGTGGGCTTTTGTAGTTAAATAAAACTTGAAAATGAAATATCAATGATGATTTTGTATAGCGAGTGCTATATTGTTTTTGTTGGCATAATAGAATTTTTTTTATTATGTGGTGTAATAAAACAGGTAGGCAGTTGATTAAATCAATAATCCTCGTTACGTTTGATATTAATAGAAACTGTAGGAAATTATTACTAACCAAGCCAGACGGGAAACTAATATACAGGGTGTTTCTTAATGATGTGCTAGTATTTCAGGGTGTGATTCCTTAAAGTGGAAGTAAGTAAGAGTACACAGTAGAGCAAAAAATCAGCGGCAATCTTGTCAAAGGATTTAACTGTTATTTAATACTGGAGAGGCACCGTTTTGTGCCATAAAAATATATTAAATTTTATCCGTTTTGCCGCCTACCAGAAATCAAAACCACGACTGGGACATTCTGTGTAATTTCCATAGTCGACTAAATGGGTTGAATGTGTGAATGTGCCGCATTTATATCCAATAATCTGTTGACTGCTGTGAAATAGGCGGAGCTTTTATAGACGAAGGTCAACTATTCGGGTAGCTCGTCATCCAGTGGCGCCACACATATTTATATAGGTATATATATAACAATAACATTGTATATATTTCATAAAATAAAATGAAAAATTCATCCATAATATTTTAATTTAAGATATGGTAGCTCATGCATAATTAATACAGTCCGAAGGCTTTCATTTTTTCCAAGGGATTATGGAATTTACGAAATTCGTAAATCCGCACGCCCCTGGTTCTACTATTAGTTTTTCGGGCCAGACTATAAGCCAGTTTATGAAAAAAAGTTCATACGAACATATGTCCACAACGGCTTAAATTTTTTGTTGTCGGGTGTTGAATTTTTTAAAAAATCGTTATTTTTTAATATCTCAGAAAGTACTTTAGATATTATTTTCAATCTTAACATATATTAATAGGGAAAAAAACACATATTTTAGTTAGAAAAATTATTTTATCGATCAACCAGTGGTGTCCCTGCAACATGTCCTCTGATATTTTTTACCAAAAAAGTGATAAACCTTCATGTAATAGGCATGTTTCCGCCCGTCTTCGCATTGAATTGAAAATATTCCCAGCGTATTCCGTATTCGTTCTCTTAAATCTTCTAAAGTGTTAAAGGGAGTTTTGGAAGTTTTATACACCAGGGTTTCAAGATGACCCCACACAAAGAAATTCAAACTATTGAAATCGGGGGATTTTGCAGGCCATTGCTGAGGTCCTCCGCGACTTATCCAACGATTAGGATAAACCACATGTAAATGGTTGCGAACAGTTACACTGAAATGAACAGGAGCTCCATCGTGCATGTGCCACATTTGGTTCCTTACCACATTTGGTACATCTTCAAGGAATATAGGTAGTTCCTTTTGAAGAAAATGCAGGTAAGATAGTTCATCAAGGCGTCTTGGCCGAAAAAAGGGCCTATAAGATTTATTACCAATAATTCTTGCCCATACATGAACCGAAAATTTGTTTCGATCATGGCATGGGTGTTTTCGTCCGTCCACACATGATTATTATGGAAATTTTGAGTAGCATTTCTAGAAGAATTTGCTTCGTCTGTGAACATAATTTGTGACTCAAACTGCGGATTTAGTGTAACATTCTGAAGGTACCATTGACAGAAATTCACACGCTGTGAAAAATCCCTCACAATTATTAATCAATACTGTTAAATGAAGCAATTTGAATTTGATTGTTTTAATCAAGAACGAGGCTAATCAGAACAAATATTCACCACCAATGATCAGGTTAAGGACGTACAAATGATAAATACCATCATATTTATTTGTTTTGTAGAAGAGGAAGAAGGCGGCAAAGTTGAATAGACATATATTAAAATTTTAGAAACATAAAATTTATAATTTAAAAGTAAAGTACACAATATAAGTATTTATTTATTCATATGTATGCAATATTTTTAACAATACGCAATAATTTGTAACATAAAAAAAATCTATTTTGATACTTTTAAGATAAACGTTATTATATTTATTAAAGTCCTACTATTTTCTGAATCTACCTAACATACATTTATCAGTAAGATTTACTTTAGCACTTCCAATCGAAATTGCAAGTTGTAGTTACCCTCGTATTTCTATTTAATAAATTGAGATACGTCCATCAAGTACGAAATCCGATTCATGTTAGATTGAAGCTGAATATTACCGATGTAAAAATTGATGCGAATTAGATCGACAATTTCAACGACCCCAAGTAGTCTTCAACGTCGAAGCAGCTTATACCGGGCGTTAGAGAAGTATGAGAACGGTGGAAAATCTCGAACAGTTTGCATCAAATCGAAAAATAAAAAAATATGTGTCAAAAATTTTTCAAAAAACTATCTACTGATACCAAAATGACCTCCCCACCCATCACCCTGTGGGTGGGGCGAGAGGCAACTTTAAAATTTCAAATGGAAACCCCTATTTTTTATTGCGGAATCGGATTCTACGGCAAAAAATACGTAAATTTTATTCCGGACATTTTTTTCGATTCTTGCATGGTGTCGGTGTAATCGCAAAAAATTAAAAGAAAACTGAAAAAAGATTACTGTTTCAAGAGTAGCGTCTTGTGCCCATAAAAAACGTCCAATTCAAAAACTGAAAAACACGTATTTGTTATTTTTACGAAATCTATCCAATGACATTGGATTCGACTCTCCCACCCCTAACCCAGTGGGTGGGGCGTGGGCAACTTTGACATTTGTAATGAAAATCCCTATTTTTTATAGCGGTTTCGGATTCTACGGCCAAAAATACGTGAATTTTATATCAGGCATTTTTTTCGATTCTCGCAAGGTGTCGCTGCAATCGCAAAAAATTGAGTGGAAACATTAAAGTTTTGAACGCATACTTAAAAAAACGAAAAGTAAAACTACTGATCTCAGAGTGAATGATCTCCCGAGCTGTTTTGAGAACAGTGATTTTACACGGTCGTGCGGAAATTACAACAACTATTAACATTCTGTAAATTTATTAGCAGCTAGTAATTTTCAATTTACATTTTTTACAGGACAATAAAAAGCTCGATTTAAAAAAAAACTAACAGAAGTTTTGCCTCTTAATTCAGCCACTTCAAACAAGTTCTTGATCCCAGCCAGTGAAGGCAAGGAGGTAACTCAGCCATTTAAGGCAAGGTGGGGATTTCGGCCAGTTGAGGCAATTAGTTTACAGCTTAACTGCTACACTAGCAGGTTTTAATTTCAAGATTATAGCAGATGTTCAAAATGGTGCCCATTGACTTCTCGGCATTGTCCGAGACGAACGTAAAAATTTTCAATAGCACTTCTTATCATTTGAGGTGGTATTTCTGCAAAAATGTTTATTATGCGTTGCCTCAGTTCTTCCAAACCACGAGGTTAGTGAAATAAACTTACCCTTCACGTAGCCCCAAACAAAATAATCAAGTGGCGCGAGGTCGGGAGATCTTGCTGGCCATTCAATAATTCCTTTTCGACCTATCCATCGATTTTCGAAAGTACCATTCAAATAGTCCCTAACAATATCCCGATAGTGTGGAGGAGCCCCATCTTGCTGGAACCTAACTTTATGGAACTCATCATCAGCAATCTCTTGTATTGAGAGAACTATTTGATTTGTCAACATTTCCAGGTATTTTTCTCCATTCAAATTTCCATCTATGAAAAACGGCCCTATAATTCGATCCCTGAAAACTCCTGCCCAAACATTTAATTTTTGTGGATACTGCGTGTGTGTTTCAAGTATCCAGTGAGGGTTTTCGTCACTCCAATATCTGAAATTATGGCGATTCACTTTTCCACTGAGTTCGAAAGTTGCTTCATCTGAGAAGACAAGTAGAGATGACAAAAAATTTGGGATTTGGTTATTCCTTTCCATCATTAATTCACTAAATTCTTCATTTAACTCTTGGTGAAGGTGAATTTTGTAAGGATGAAATTTCAAAAGTTTCAAATTCTTATGAACTGAAAATGCACTCATATCAAGCGGTTGACTGGCCTGGGCCACTTCCATTTGTCGAGCTTCCGATGTTTCAGATTTTGGTCTTCCAGATTTTGGACGATTTTTATTTGTCCTTGTGTCTAGAAACCGTTTGATGGTACGGGACACAGTAGATTTCGAAATTCCCACTTGATCTACACGGAAAGTTTCGTTGAATAAAATCACAACTTCATCATAGGACCTCTCTTTATCGCCCCACCCTTGCGTCGTTAAAACAGAAACTCTCTTTTCCTCTGTTAAAGTAGCCATTATGCAGAAAAAAACGCGAGAACTAATGAAAAATGAAATAACTTTTTCCGTACAAAAGTGCGCTCCTGCCTCTACAAAAGTTGGAAGGAACTAAACGTTCTCGTAGAAATTTCACAAAACAAATACTGTTAATAAGAACATTTAAAAAAAAACATTCATAAAAACCAAGATATCACAGATATTGTTTTTTAAACTGAATGTTTTTTTGTCAACACGAGTAGCTGGAGTTTGTAAATATTTACAAGCTTATGGACGCTTAAGGTTCATTTCAATTTTGTGCGATTGCAGCGACACCTTGCGAGAATCGAAAAAAATGCTCGATATAAAATTCACATATTTTTAGCCGCAGAATCCGAATCCGCTATAAAAAATAGGGATTTTCATTACAAATTTCAAAGTTGCCCCCGCCCCACCCACTGGGTTAGGGGTGGGAGAGTCGAATCCAATGTCATTGGATAGATTTCGTAAAAATAACAAATACGCGTTTTTCAATTTTTGAATTGGACGTTTTTTTATGGGCACAAGACGCTACTCTTGAAATAGTAATGTTTTCTTTTCATTTTTTTGCGATTACATCGACACCATGCAAGAATTGAAAAAAAAATCCGATTCCGCAATAAAAAATAGGGATTTCCATTTGAAATTTTAAAGTTGCCCCTCGCCCCAACCCACAAGGTGGTGGGAGGGGAAGTCATTTTGGGATCAGTAGATAGTTTTTGAAAAAATTTTGATATGTATTTTTTTATTTTTCAATTTGATGCAAACTGTTCGAGATTTTCCACCGTTCCCATACTTTTCTAACACCCGGTATTTTATTGACTAAATTGATGGATATATGGATTAATACGACGTCTGAACGTTGCATACCGACTTTTCGTTGCAAGCCCCAATGTTGCCATGACATCAGAATGTTGCTTAAGTAGAATTTTCATATTTTTGAAGAAAAATAATTACTTTTACATGAATTTACATTAGATTTACATGGGTGCAAAGCATAAAAAAATCACGATTATCTCAATTTCATAGGTGCTAAAATTATTAACTCTCTGTTTTCGCTTTACACAACGTTATCTTTCGGACGTAACACATTTATCAAAAAAGTCTATTCCTTACAAAATACGCGCCATGTATACTAAGTTATGACGGTTCTTAAATCGGATTTCTTGAAAAATAATAAGCGAGATATTTATTATTACGCAGAGGTAAAATGATGTAATTTTTCATAGTCAGTCGCGGTTTCAGCTTCGTTTCAGACTATCGCGTAACGACTGCTGCTACGTTACCATTAATCAACCCGCTGCTTGTGCACTTGTCCATCGTAGAATAGTATAGTTGATTGAATGCACAACACAGTGGGGCATAGGCAGAAGTTAAAAAAAATTTTTGTATTCACAATTCACTCCCTCCAGATCAGCGTCTGTTGAGAGAAGTATCCAGACCACATTTTCATTTTTGTTTATACAACATATCGTAAAAACAAATATAGGTATCTAAAGACGTAAATAACAAAACAATTTTTTTACTAAATAAAATGGGCATAATAAGACAATGTCGTCTGAAAGTTATTTGTGGCATTTTACGAATATTCTTTCCTATTATTTGGGTTTTCTACCAAATGTATCATTATCCTCTTCAAAAACAAATCACCGAATCTACAAAATAATAGAATTATTGGAAAAAAGCCTCTGCGCCCGTGACGTTTACGCCAAAGGAATAGTCAGAGGTTATGTTTTGCAAATAATATAAATCGGAATAAACACAGAAATAATGTATTATGCTGACGTTTCGGAAAGTAATCTCTTTCCGTTTGAAAGCTTTTTTTGGAAGAACTCTTATTTTGCTGTGTATGTCAAATACACAGCTTTAAGATTCTGTTTATGTTATTTCCATAGATGCTTACTACTTACACAGAACATAGAACTGATGATATTTTCTTTTAGATAATGTTGAGTTTGTTAAGTTCTTCTTTTAACATTGGTAGCCAGGTTGTACAAATATCTACAGAACAATTCGATACGCACTTATCTTCATTTAATAAGATTATTGATGATTCTTTAATTTTCTTTTTTTGGTATCTGCTTCTTTTGTTAAAATTTTTCCCGAGTCCCAGTTTATTCTATGTCCGGTTTCCCAAGCATGTTCACAAATCTTTGATATCTGAATTTCATTTTTTCTAATGTAATTCCTGTGCTCATCCAACCTCACACTGAAAGGTCTGGATGACTCACCCACATAACATTTATCACATTCGCACGGGATATTGTAAATACAGTTTTTTGAATTCTGCTCCCTGTTTATCGGTTTTGTTTTTGTTAAAATAGATCTTAAAGTGTTCCCCGTTTGAAATATCGTCATTATGCAGCAATAATTCCTTATGTATACGGACTATCGGAAAAGCTACGCCGTATAGGTGACAAATTTGATGTTAGGACGATATTTCAAACGGGGAACACTTTAAGATCTATTTTAACAAAAGTAAAACCGACAAACAGGGAGCAGAATTCAAAACACTGTATTTACAATATCCCGTGCGAATGTGATAAATGTTATGTGGGTGAGTCATTCAGACCTTTCAGTGTGAGGTTGGATGAGCACAAGAATTACATTAGAAATAATGAAATTCAGAAATCAAAGATTTGTGAACAGCTTGGGAAAACAGACATAGAATAAACTGGGACTCGGCAAAAATTTTAACAAAAGAAACAGATGCCAAAAAGAAAAAAATTAAAGAATCAGCAATAATCTTATTAAATGAAGATAAGTGCGTATCGAATTGTTCTGTAGATATTTGTACAACCTGGCTACCAGTGTTAAAAGAAGAACTTAACAAACTCAACATTATCTAAAAGAAAATATCATCAGTTCTATGTTCTGTGTAAGTAGTAAGTATCTATGGAAATAACATAAACGGAATCTTAAAGCTGTGTATTTGACATACACAGCAAAATAAGAGTTCTCCCAAAAAAGCTTCGAAAACCTAAAGAGATTACTTTCCGAAACGTCAGCAAAATACATTATTTCTGTGTTTATTCTGATTTATATTATTTGCAAAACATAACCTGTGACTATTCCTTTGGCGTAAGCGTCACGGGCGCAGAGGTTTTTTTCCAATAATTCTATTATTTTGTAGATTCGGTGATTTGTTTTTGAAGAGGATAATAATACATGTGGTAGAAAACTCAAATAATAGGAAAGACAATGTTATTATTAAACCTAGTAATTTTGATATTCGGCTTAAGGTACAGATTTAGTTGTTAAAGATCGAGAAATATTATTTCAATTATCACTCCTTTTGTAGGTATCTAACTTATTCAGATTTATTCATATTAGTACCCCTCTTCCATTTATATCATTTACGTTAAAGAAAGCACTACCTTCAATAATTGTATTGGTTATTCTCGTAACCGAATCTAATTGCAAAGGGGTAGAATAGTAATTATTCTTCCATATTGTTCTCAATATAGCGGTTAGTTTTTGCTACCCAAATTGAATCCCGACAAAATTTGTTTGTTAATTATGTATTATATTATTATCCTTCACAGACCTTTGTTATTTTCGGTATAATTTTCGGTCCTCGTATTCAAAACTAGGTTACAAACTTTATTAATGGAAAATGGCACTAAAATTGGGTTTTCTGTAACACGACAGGCTACAAGAAATAACAGAATCGTACTTTAAGATTCTATACAAACAATTTTAAAAACATCTGTAACAAGTCTAACTATAATTTGTATTATTGAATAAAAAATCCTCTGAAATTCGTACCATGCAGGCTCCTTGAATTGGATTCAAGTAATTTTTGAAACTAATACTACGTAACATATATAGGGTGTCTCACCGGGAACTGAATAGATCGATATAGAGAAAAGCACGCATCAGAAAATTTTGAAAATTTAGATAATTACTAATGTCGGTGTGGCCAATCCAACTAAAATAATTACAAGCAGCTGGCACTTCCGCTTATACCGGAAGTCGATACCAACTTGCGTATTTCAAATGGAACACCCTATATATTTTAGGGTTTTCGAAAGGAGCATAAAATTCGAGTCGAAAATATGTAACATATCCTATAGCTAAACCTAGCCGTTTCAGAGATATTTGACATTTTATAGAAAATTTGACAGGTGCATCGATTTGCAAGAACCGTTATAACTTTCTTCGTGTAAAAGATCCTCATTTGCTTCTTGTCACATAAAAAGAACACGAGGAGAACTACGTTCTACAAATTCAATAATATCATATCAAGTGTTCCGTTTTTCGCGTTACACTTTGTAAACTTGTGTTTTTTTACGTCAAGTTGTGTAAAATTGAATTCCCTTTTTTCTGATATTAGCATTGTGGGGGTTAAAGTTACAACTTTTTGAAATATTTGCGATTTTATTAGAAATTCATGAATTGTAATCATTTCATCAAAATAGCCATGATTAGAAACAATCAGTCATTATCTTATGTCAAAAAATGCCAGCACGTTTAAATTACACCCACGAAGAATTTTTAAATTTGTTTATTATTTATGGAGAATGTGATAAAGTAATATCAAGAACTTGCAGCACATTTGCTACTCGATATCCAGAAAAACGGAAACCGTCACCAAACACTCTAAAACGCATACTGGAAAAATTTAAAAATTATGGCTCTGTCAAGGCAAAAATGCAAGAAGAAAGCCTATCGTTGATGACGAAAACATTGAAATAGTCATTCTGGGATATTTTCATGCATTTCCAAGGATGTCATTAAGACAAGCTGCTCTGGAATCGGGACTATGCAAGGATTCAATTCACAGAATCTTATTAAAACATAAGTTTCACCCGTTTTCATTCCATATGGTTCAAGGATTAAAAGAAACAGATTTCCTAAGAAGATAGAATTTTTGTGAGCTTATTCTAATAAGGTCTGAAGGTCACGATTCTTATTTGGGAAATATTATATGGACAGATGAAGCAAAATTTACTAAAAATGGACTTTTTAATAGACACAATTCGCATTATTGGTGTGACTCAAATCCTCATATGTTCAGAGAGCTAAGCTTTCAGGAAAGTTGGCAGTTCAATGTTTACTGTGCCATAAGAAACGACAGAATGGTGGCATTACAATTTTATCAGGAAAATTTAAACGGTAAATTACATTTTATCTTCTGCTAATATGTATACGTAAATTTCTGTTTTTTTTTTAGGTGAAAGATATCTGAATATCTTACAAAATTTGAATAATAACTATTTAGAAAACTTACCTCTCGCCGAACATAGAAACATTTTTTATCAGCACGGCGGTGCTCCCCCACATAACGCATATTTAATTAATAATTATTTGCAAGAAACTTTTTATGATCAATGAATTGCCAATGATGGACCTTTCTTATGGCCTCCTCGCTCGCCCGATCTATCAGTTCTGGATTATTTCATTTGGGGAACTATTAAAAATAAAGTTTATGAGAGCCCACTAACAACCATTGAAAATTGTATGCAAAGAGTAAGAAATGCATTTCAAAACTTATCACAGGATTCAGTTAGAAGAGCTACCTACCCATGAGGACTTAATCCGAAGGTGCGAAAAATGTGTCGAGGTTCGAGGGCGGAATTTTGAGCAATTATTAAATTAAAATGAAATCATATTTTAAATTGATCTTATCTCTGCTATTTTAGTTCATGCCATATCTTCAATTCGATTAATACGCATGTTACAGTGTTACAGTCGAGGCAAGAATTCAAGCGATGCACGTCACGAGTGATCTCGTTAAAGAAATTTTAATACTAACATAATTTTTAATCATTTATTACGTTAAGAAGAGTAATTTTGACACTAAGTTATTAAGCTTTTTTCAGACATAGGTACAGTTTAATGGAGCTTCATGATTCTTAGCAGTATTGTCTTATTTATAGAATCGACCTGTGACGTGCATCGCTTGAATTCTTGCCTCAACTATAGAGTTATTTTGCGTTTTTGTGGATATCGAGTAGTAAATGTGCTGCAAGTTCTTGATATTACTTTATCACATTCTCCATAAATAATAAACAAATTTAAAAAGTCTTTGTGGGTGTGATTTAATCGTGCTGGCATTTGTTGACATAAGTTAATGACTGATTGTTTCTAATCATGGCTATTTTGATGAAATGATTACAACAATTCATGAATTTCTAATAAAATCGCAAATATTCAAGAAGTTGTAACTTTAACCCCACAGTGCTAATATCAGAAAAAAGGGAATTCAATTTTACACAACTTGACGTAAAAAAATACAGGATGTTCCATTTGACCTAAACAAGTTCTCGCGGTATGAAGTTGACAAAATGTAACGCGAAAAACGGAACACTTGGTATGATACTATTGAATTTATTTCAGTTGTAGAACGTAGTTCTTCTTGTGTTCTTTTTACGTGACAAGAAGCAAATGAGGATCTTCTACACGAAGAAAGTTACAACGGTTCTTGCAAACCGTTGCGCCTGTCAAATTTTCTATAAAATGTCAAATATCTCTGAAACGGCTAGGTTTAGGTATAGGATATGCTACATATTTTCGACTCAGAATTTTATGCTCTTTTCGAGAACCCTAAAATATATAGGGTGTTCCATTTGAAATAAGCAAGTTGGTATCGACTTCCGGTATAAGTGGAAGTGCCAGCTGCTTGTAATTATTTTAGTTGGATTGGCCACACCGACATTAGTAATTACCTAAATTTTCAAAATTTTCTGATGCGTACTTTTCTCTATATCGATCGATTCAGTTCCCGGTGAGACACCCTATATATGATTGACAGGCTTATTGCAATCATTATTCGATGATGATTATGAACTATTTCGACGTTATTCACGTAAGACAGACTATTTGATATCTGCATTTATGTATTTGACAATGTCGGTTGGGATCCTTAACATCCCTTTCGTCGGCGCCCAGAAAGCACTGGCAAAGCACGACTAGCTTCAATAAAATCGTCATCGTCGCGCTCAATTCCCACTTATCCAAAATTAATATTTTCTTTACACACTTAAACCTTCCTGGAGATGCATTACTATTACTAAACAGGGATGTTCTTGTACCTTGCGCAGTTCAGTAATGAAAGTGCGCTTCAGCATCTTTGTTCATTATACCAAAGATGCATACGAAATCATGGATTAGTTAAACATCCGAAGTAGCCATTTGCCTTTCAAAGTACTGATTGACATCTTTGAGCTTTTGTACAGGTACATTTTATTTATTAATTATTTCAGTTTCAATCATTTTCAATTATTTTATTATTATGCGATCACTATTTAAATAAAGTTAGATTCAAATTTCTTTAATTTTATGTAACTAAAATTGTACATGTGACCACATGGTAATAAAATATTCTTTTTCTATTTCTTTTGACCATTTAGTTTGCAATCAGCAATTTTGTAATTAACTGGCACTTTCATGATTATCTGGAAACTATAGTAATTATCTATCAAATTTCATAATTACCTAATAATATTAAATCTATTATTTAATCAAACCACTATGTTTGATAACTTATTTTTGGCTTATGATAATATGCCTTTAGTTTTTTAAATTAATTTTTATAAATCAATATCCGGTTATTGAAATAACCAAGAATCTACTCTGTACTTTGTACTCTTTGAACTACGTTGGTAACTTATTTTTTTGTATTAAATTCCTTTCTGTATAATTTTTCCTGATTTAACTATTTTTTTTATACAAGTCAAAATTATATTTTTATAAATTTATATTTTCTTAACATTTACTTTTAGATTCCACTTATTTTAATTCCTAAATTTCTTTTGTAAACTGTGATTAATTCGTTTTAATAATTATTTCTTTGCTTCACCAACAAATTTCAGTTTCATCTATAGGAGACTAGTTTTAAGCGAAAAAGAGAAATCTATTCATTCTTTGCTATAAACGGTGCCTTCATAACATCAAATATTTCATTATTTGTTTTCCTCAAACAAAACAAAATTGTTCTTTTATATCACACACACAAAAGGGTAAGTTTCATCTCTCTTGTAAGTTCTCTGAACCTATGACCATTTGCTCTGACTTAAACTAGCTAGTCGGTCGCATTTGTAGCTTTGTTTTGCTATTTCAACAAAAGGTATTTGTTTGTTATTTACTGCTCTAATCATATAACACAATTGATAATTATTTTCTCATCATTATAACTATAAAACAATTACGAAAGGATTATTTCTGCTATATATTTTAAAATAGCACAACATATTCGCTATTTATGCTGGCTTTATAATGATTTTAAGGAATTCATTCTGAACTTTACGTGCTCACTTTATACCATTATATACATTATTTGAAATCATTAAACTCACTGTTTAAACACCTTTTACATAAAAGTTTTATTCCATTCAATTTACAGTCGCACGTTAAAACATTCATTGTCATTGTTCTTTTAATTGTTCTTCTTTTCTTATGTCCTTAAAGCATTGTAGATTTATGGTACATACTTTATCTTCGCAACGTCTTAAACTACAAATGTTATTATATACATTTTATTTTGGTAAATAAATGCTATTTTACTGTAATTTACGAATATACAGTTCACAACTACAAAAGTAAATGAATAAATAATTACGATACCGCATATTGACATTCTATTCCTAATATTAATTACCTTTAATATTTAAAAGAAGATGAAATTTTATTATGTATCACATACAAGGATCAACAACAAAGTTGCTCTGGTGTTATAACTCTCAAAATAGTAATGAGTATAGTCTAGTATACTTTAACTTGGCGTGTGTATGTATGAGTTAATATTTCCGTACGATTTCATTTTCTCTTGTCCACGTAGAGAGTGTTTCTGGACTATTGCTTCAACTTTGTGTACAATATGGCAGAAAATGAAATCGTACAGAAATATTAACTCATACATACACACGCCAAGTTAAAGTATACTAGACTATACTTGTTAGTTAAGGGGTAAATATAAATCTTTATGTAGCAACTTGGCTGATATACAATATCATACTATACAAGACTCCTACAATTAAAATTTTGCATAAGATATAATATCATCGTTAGAAGTTTACTTTACTTATGCTTTTATAATAGAATATAATACACAACAATAAAATATTGCTATTATTTAAGACATTCAGAGAGCAAAGAACTTAATTTAGTTTTACATGTATTAATAGCAACGCATTTTTTCAAGAACTTGTCCTGGTTATTGTATCTGATAATTCCTTTATGAAAATGAGATTCTTCTGTTAGTTTTTTATTCTTAGTCGTGACTCGTATATTTGTTCGTGTGCGTGTGTTATGGTTGTGTATATTGGCGTTAAATACTATTTTTGATATCAAGTTTGTCGGGGTCAAAGATAACTTCATTTTATGTATTAAAACGAGTGTTTGATATTCTAGATAATATTGCGCTGACAGCCAATTAAGGTTACGTATCATCATCTTAATAGATGTGTCTCGTGGCATGCGTAAAATAATTCTCATGGTCCTGTTCTGCAATTTTTGCATCCTCTCTATTTCATTTTTATTGAATGACTATAAAATAGATACCGCGAGTGTCAAATGAGGAAGGATTAAGGTGTTATACATGGTAATTTTCGACAACTGTGTCAAGAAAGGAGCAACTCTCGACAGGAAATTTGTGTTTTTTTTATATCTTGTTGATAATGTAAGATGCATGTTCTTTAAATGTTAGGTTTTTTATCAATTAATATACCCAAATATTTAATTTTCTCAATATTCCCAATATTAGCATATTCCATTTTTATTTCGAATGACCTTTTAAATTCTTCGTATTTCTGGTTATTGCACCATAAATTTGATTTTTAACATTTAATTTTGAAAAGTTGCCATTACACCACTTAACTATATTTTGTAACTCATTATTGATAGTATCTACAAGGGTCGTTAAATTTTTAGGAGTGAAATATAACAGCGTGTCATCAGCAAATAGATGTAATTGACACTTTTCAACGGATTTTACAATATCATTGATATATAATAAGAATAGCAGCGGCCCTAGTGTACACTCCTGTGGTACCCCGTTTTTATTTAATATTTCGTCACATATTTCAATGTTTATTTTTGTTATTTGTTTTCTATTTTGTAAGTAATTTACTAACCAACGTAGAGGTATGCCAGTCATACCATGTCCCTTGAATTCTTTAATTAATTTTTCCCTCTTGATGATTTCAAAAGCCCGCTTTATATCCAGAAAACAGCCCCTATCATTACACTTTTATTATGTTGTTCTTTCCAGTCATCGATGTTACTGTGTATAAAGTTCCAGATTATTAAGGAGAGTTTTTGATTAAGCTCGGGAGAAATTTAACGTTTGTCTTGTTTCTGAGATTTTCTGTATTAAGATTAATACAAATTATATAATGGTCAGTTATTTTAGGTGTTTGATGAACTTTACATTTTAAGTCAATAATATCTGAGAATACTGAATACTAAGTCGAGTATGCTACCACTTGCGTCATTTGGACGAGTAACATTTCCTACCCACTGTTGAAATCCTGTATAACACATTAAGTCTTTAAGTTTATTTTTATAAGTAGTGTTTACTGCCCAATTAATGTTAAATCTCCAACAATTATTCGGTGACATGTGATATTTTGAATATGTCGATACTATTTTGATACTAAATGAAGAACCGATTGTTGTATGATAAATTATTTTCAACCTTCTAAAAAAATTAACAGAATACCCTTAAGTAAACCATTTTCTTTCTTTCAGACTTACATTGCCTTTAAGGAACCAGTCACATATGTTGAATGTTTACATTAAGTCTATATAAGCTTTAACGTTTTCTTCTAAAAGTAACTCATGCACGGATATTGAAATATTTGGCTTCAAGCAAGTTCTTTAATATTACATTAGTACTATTATTGCAAGAAATCTAAAAAGCAATCAGTTGGAAACTACGAACACATAATATAGTTTCGCATGAGTTCTGATAAAAAGTCATCTCATGTTTCTAATATAAATATATAGTTTACATACACCCACATATTCTAGACTCGTATTTACCTTTGATATCAAGCTATGACTTGGAATATGTTGTTATAAAAGTCAGACATTATTTTTGCTGTCTTTGATATTCCAGAAATACATTTTTGTAAAGAGAACTAAAAGTTGGTTTTACAGAACTCATGTATAGCTAATATTAAAGCGACTCTCGTTTCCAGAAATTTAATGTGCTTTGATATATATACATTTTTATTTCATTCTGTAACAATTTAATAGTTCCATGTCAGTGCGTCAATGTCTAATGATATGATAAGTAAGTACGTACAGGAACATAATTAATAAATAATGGTAAAAGTCCATCCGTTAGATAATGAATTTTCAGTTAATCTTATGCACATATGGTTTATAATGCTTAGCGGAAAATTGGAAGGAGTCCTAAGAATAATTGAAAATTGTGTCAATCCCAGGAAGACGGATATGGTTCTCTTCACAAGAAGAAGGAAACTAGGAGCATTGAAGGAACCCCCCCCCGATACAACACTAAGTTTCGCAACTGAAATACTTTGGGATAACCTTCAATAGAACAGAAGGCCTACATTTCTTATGATCAATGTCGCAGGATCATGTGGAATGCCTGGGAAATGAAACCCAAAGTGGTCATGTGGATATACACTGCCTACATAAAATCAATGATAACCTATGGAGCTGTGATCTGGCGGCCTAAGAGCACACAGACTACAGCTAAAGTCAAGCTTTGCAGAAAGTTGCCTGCCTAAGCATAAGCGGAGCTATGCGAACAACACCAAAGAGAGCTTTGGAGGTAATGCTGTGTCTGCCACCATTAGATACATATCTAGGAGAAGTGGCTTTGACAACAATGGTATGCCTCAAATCCGTTGGCATACAACCAAATGCAGGCTGTGGAAAGCCCAGAAGCCTTCTGTGGAATGAGGATGTTATGAAGATAGACGTGCCCAGATACTATTTTTTTGTAAAATTTCTCGCTCTTTCACGTGGTGATGTCCGTTTATTTTTTCATTATTTTTCGAGATATTAGCAAAACACTGAATTTCTCAGTTTCAGAGGGTTTTTAATAAGGGTTCGCGGAGGTAAATTTTGGTAAACTTTTTTAGTCACTTTCTACTAGCAAAAAACTAGCCTTTCATGAAAAAATTAGCGAGGTAACAATTAATTTTAACTTTTCATCAATATTGGACAACTGGACTATAATGTTAAGACCACGTTTTTAAAATTTAATATCCTGTTTGTTTTGTCCAAGTTTTAGAATTATCATTAATGTTTTCATTTATTTCTTGCTTGCGGTATTGTTCTTTCGTTTTCTTTATGATTTTACTTAAGTTGTTCCTATATCTAGTTTGATTCAAACCATTTGGGCATATTTTTTAGTTAAAGCATTACCTTGCTCCGTGCAATTTACAATTTACTCAACTTTCTCGGTGTGATAATATCCTATTTGTTGAAATGTAATGAAATTACAATCTTACCCACCACATCTTGTAAATATAGATAGTGGCCCCTTGTCTAATCACCTCCTCGTCTTCCATAATATCAACGAAAACATGTTGAATCCTGTCAAGGATGCTTACGTCCAGATTAAGGATTTTTTCTTGTGTACACCTCACCAAAGCCTCAAGTCGATATACATATAAAAAAGCATGCTTCAGAGCCCATGCTTTGTCATCGTAATAATAATATAGAAACGAAACGACTCTCAGACAGCTAGATAACATCTTGCTGCTATCCCGGTTTCCCCATGTTTTCAATTATAATAAAGAAGTCTGCTGAAACTCAGATAGGGGTAGATATCGGAGTGCACATTCTGAAATTGTGTTCAACGATTTTTCTACGTTCCACTGGCATTCGCAAAGGCAGATACTTTAAATTCAGTTTTATCATTACGTTCGATAAAGTTACAAATTAAATGCTGGTACCTACACCGGGATTTCAAATTAGTTCTCCTAGGTAAAAATTACGTGGATGATTTATGTCTGGAAATAAAAAGAAAGTTTTAATTTACCGTGCAATTTCCGCAAAGTGGATGTTTTTAATATAAAATATGTTTTAAATATTCTTTCCCGAGAGAGAACTAAAATATAAACCGGTAATAATAGGTTACTTTAACTAAAATTTCACTGTAATATATCAGTCCCAAGAAAAATTAATTTAAAATTAATAATATATGGTAGATTAAATTTTTGCAAATTAAATAATCTAATAATAGGGAGAAATTTGCCGGTTCAGGACAATTAACATATAATTAGGACTATTTTACTAGTAACTTAATAAAACCATATAAATGTTTAATAATATTAATTAAAATAAACTGTATTAAATTTTATCTCAGAATAAGTGTGAATGTGTCACTTCAATTGTCATTTTATTGAACATTTGATGTGTGTGAACATAGATACCTAACATCCTAAGTTAAAACACATTAGGATAATTTACAATAATTTTAAAAACTGCAGTAAAAACCATGTGAATAAATCATAAAATATAAAGAATGGCCAAAGTATTGTAATAAACTGTATTAAAATTTATCTCAGAATAAGTGTGAAGGTGGTACTTCAATTGTCATTCTATTGAAAATTTGATGTGTGTGACCATAGATACCTAACATCCTAAGTTAAAACACATTATGATAATTTATAATAATTTTAAAAACAGCAGTAAAAATTATGTGAATAAATCACAAAATATAAAGAAAGAATGACCAAAGTATTGTATTGTCACCTATAGTTAATAGTTAAAGTTAAATTCTTGGCACTGCAGCAAGTAAAAAACAGGAGGACTGGTTCAATGATAATGAAGCTTTTATACAAGAACTTCTTGACCGCAAACATATTGCCTTCCAAAACGCTATCAACCACCCCAACGACTCATCAAAAGCAGAAGCTTTTACCCAATCTAAGTATGAAACGCAACGCGAAATCAGAAGAATAAAGAACGAGTGGTGGGCAAGCAAGGCCAGAGAAATTCAAAGGTACGCCGATTCACACGACTACAGGAATTTCTCTCAAGGAGTAAAAGCAGTGTACGACCCCAGTCGGAAAAATATGTGCCCTATTAAAGATTTAAATGGAAATTTCCTCAAAGAAGACCAGGAAATAAGAGCCCGATGGAAGGAACACTACTCTAACATTCTTAACCAGCAAAGTCAAGCCGATCACGATATTATAAATCTTATCCCTCAATATGACACCTTCGAAGGCTTAGATAAACCACTAACAACGGAAGAGATCTTAACCGCCATTGGGCAGCTAAAAAATAACAAATCTCCCGGCGCCGACTCACTCCCAGCTGAGATCTTTAAAGCTGTGTCGTCAGAGCTCATACCCTACCTCAAAAAACTATTTGATGTCGTGTGGGAAAGTGGTCAAGCTCCGCAGGAGTTTCGTGATACACTTTTAATCAACCTCTTCAAAAACAAAGGGAGCGCTGCGGACAGTGAAAATTACAGGGGTATAGCTCTCCTGGCTGTTGGAGGGAAGATACTCACTAAAGCGATGGCAAATAGGCTAACACCTGTTATGGAAAAGTTACTTCCTGAAACACAGAGTGGCTTTAGACCAAACCGAGGCACATCGGATTTAATCTTCACACTTAAACAGCTTCAAGAAAAAGCACTCGAACATCAAGGAGAAATTCACATGGCCTTCATTGATTTAACCAAGGCGTTTGCCTCGGTGGACAGGGAAGTGCTCTGGAAAATTATGTTCCGCTTAGGTATCCCTAGAAAATTTGTGGAAGTATGTCGCAGTCTACATACAAACAACAACGCCCAGGTTATGTATAATAATGAGGCAACCGAACCCTTCCAAACCCTCACTGGAGTTAGGCAGGGATGTGTCCTGGCACCCCTACTCTTTAATTTGTTTACCACTGCTCTAACAATTATCGTTGACAACAAACTGACAGTCAGAGGAATAGGTCTCAGATACCGTTTTGATGGCGGTCTCGTTAACATAGGGCGCTTTAGAGCTTTCACGAAGACACGCACACGATTCATTTGTGATCTCCAGTATGCGGATGACTGTGCACTTTTAGCCTCTACGCCGGAAGAGCTTCAAGAACTTTTAGATGTGTATGCCCAGAGCTATGATTCCTTGGGACTTAAAATCAACATTGGAAAGACTAAGATTATGTCAACTCCTCATCAAGTAAACCAAATAGACATTACACTTAACGGAAATTCTCTTGAAGGGGTGGATCAGTTCAATTACTTAGGCAACGTTGTTAATGACAAAGCAAACATGGACAGCGAGAGGACTTAGAGAGAGAGTATTTGACAACCACGACCTTGCTTTGTCAACGAAAATGGCTGTCTACAGAGCAGTTGTCATTCCAACACTGCTATATGTATGTGAAAGCTGGGTCACTTACCGTCGTCATGTGAAAGAATTAAAACGTTTTCAGCAAAGACACCTCAGAAGTATGATGAAAATCCGTTGGTTCCATCACATATCAAACGTGGAAATACTCAGGAGAGCAAATAGCCTTCCAATTGAGGTGCTTATTTCAAGAGCACGCCTAAGATGGGCAGGTCACGTTCATCGTATGCATGATAACCGCCTTCCTAAATGTACACTTTATGGTGAATTGCTAAGCGGTAGAAGAAGGCGTGGCGGTCAACGAAAGAGGTTCAAAGAGGCTCTCCATGAAAATCTAAAATCCTGCGGTATTGCAGACGAGCAATGGGAACAACTTGCAGCGGACAGAACCGAATGGCGAGGGGTTGTGGCCAGCTATCAAGGAAATGTTGCTGCAAGAAGGCCGAATCCAAGACCTAACCAGGTCTATGTTTGTCCTGACTGCGGTCGACATGTGCTCTCCCGAATTGGCCTCTTTAGCCATAGTCGTGTGCACCGTAGATGAATGGGAATTACAATAGACTACACCTTTTACTTGTTTTTTATTGTACACAATCTATCGACTGTAACATTTTTATACTCGGACTCGAGTAACGGCTAATAATAATAATAGTGGAGTAAATATAGATTTGTAGACAATTTTATATGGAGCAACGCGACAGAAAAATAATTTTTTTAAAAAATTTTTTGTATACATTTATTTAACGTCGGCCTATTTCCGCTACTGAGGCCTAACACCGACGCCTGTAGACGAGCTACCCCCAACCAGGAATTTTGCCGAACCTCTTCCCTTAAGAAGAGTAGGGACCTTTTACTTGCCTAATATTTAATAGACAAGGGACCGACGGCTTTACATCCCCTCCGAAGGATGATATATCTCCTATACAACCCTCGCCTAAGGTTGTATAGCTTCCGCGCATACACTGATATACAAGCCGCTGGAAGATGTGTGAGGCGAGGACGCGGTTTCCGTTGGGATGGTTTGTTTTGGTGAAATTAAGAATACTCTGAGTTTTCTACTTCGAGTAGGTCGGGGAACTCTTTTTTACGGAAAAGGGGTAAATTTGTCATTTTTCAGTTTTAATTTATTTTGGACCCTTTAAAATGCTATCGGTACCTTTTTATTGTAAATGTTTAAGGCATCTTTAGTTCAAATTCCTTGAAAATCGATTCACCGCCTCCCACGATATGCATATAAATATATTGAAAAAACGTAAAAAAATTGAATTACGGCTAACTTGGCCAAAATTAAACCTACTAATTTTAGACGAAAGTAACCTATATAACCAAAAAATAGCTTGCCAAATTTTAGCAAAAAATATCTAACAGTTTGGCAGCAATTCCATTTTTAGCCCAAATTCCACAAATTGTTCAAAACTTTCCCCAATTTGTCCAAATGGTCGAACGAATACTATTTTGTAACAAAATGGAGGTATTCTTATGTACTTTCACGGGATGTAACTAAAAAATAACTTTTTTTAATTTAGATTTTTTGTCATTTTTGATACTTATATACATGCGCGCGGCGACTTCCCGTCATTTTCGGTATTACAAGTATGCGCGCACAAATATACATGTAATTATGCATGATTCACTTGATTTTTATTAAACATTCATGTTTTCTTTATCTAGTAGGTATACTAGATGTGCTACTGCAAAAAGTGTCTACTTCAGAATCGGTAACTGGAGTTTGAATATTTCTTCACCCTGATCATCGTTAAAGTCCTATACATCTGAGATATTCTCTGAAGTACCAAAATTGACAGGACTTTGGATGGCAGCAAATAACAGATAACGAACTGATGCCGATAAGGACTGATAAAGTTCATCTTCCTAATGAATTACTCAATATAATTGCTTGTGATTGTAAGGTCGGTTGCAAAACTAAACGTTACTCATGCAAAACCATTGGCGTCACATGCAGCAATTTATGCCACAATGGAAGGAATACTTTGTATCAAAATGCAACTAATATTGTTGACGAATCTGTGGTCGATGAAGAGCCTGAGCAATTAGAAATTAGTCTTGAAATTTATGATATTGAAGAATTCGAAGAAGATGATAATTATGAACAAGATATTTGTACTGCAAAGAATATCTCAGATGTATACGATTTTAGCGATAACGGGGGTGAAGAAGAATTCCAAACTCCAGTTACCGATTCGGAAGTAGACACTTCTTGTATTATCACATCTAGTACATCTACTAGAAAAAGAGAATACGAATAAAATAAAATAATAATCAATATATGTAAAAAGTTTAATAAAAATCAAGTGAATTTTCGAAAAAAAAATTATATCTTGCCTTCGAGAGTTCTTTTTTATCTAAATATTTAAAACCTGCTCACAATCACTTTTTATTATTAATATTGAAATTGTTGAAATTTAAGTTGGTTGTCTCGAAATTTACGTCTTATAGGACTACAATCCTGGTTTCAAAAAATGACGAAAATATCCGGGTGTCTTCATTTTAAATGAGACATACCGAATAACACAAGTTAAAAGCTCTAGTTCTACTATACTAATTATTCTTATTTTCCATGATAAAAAATTATATAAATATTTCATTACTAAAGAACAAGGAAGCTCTTTAAATAAATGGAAATTATCACTGATGGATTAGTGGAAACAGATATTTAAATTCCTGTAATATACTCCGTTAAACAATGGAGGCGTAAGTTTGACTTTGAAAGGTAAATATTTGGAAAATTGTTCGTTTTGTAAATCAATATTGAAACATAATTAGTTTTTTCTCTCATCTCGAATATACCACAATTGTATTTGTTTGCTGGCTCGGGATGAGATATTTTATTTTAAAAATAGCGGGCAAATAAAAGTATGCAACTATGCATTTACGAATGTTCAAAATATATAGTGCCTATATGTAGTGCCTCAATAATTCTGTAGCACTCAGAAGGATTCGAAAATATATTTATTAAGAAAAATTTGCGGAGAAAAACACTATATAAAAAGTATCTTCTTCTTTATATCATTTATTTACTTATTCATTGATTTGCACAACAGATTACAAAATCTAATTGATTAATTACGGGACAAAAATATAATTAAATAATGTTTCAATTGAACTAACATGATAATAATACAAAAGAAATAGAATGATATTAAAAAAAGAGTATAAATAAATTTAAGCCAGATAAAAATAGTAATAACAGAAGTAATATTAATATATATAGAAGAGAAGAATATCTAGAATATCTCAATATGCTCAATATGCAATATGCTCAATAAGCTCAGTTTATTAGGGCGTTTTATACCTTACCGTGACGCGTTTTTCTCCACCCCAGCTGACAAAGAGAAGAAAAAGGGCCACTTTTTGGCACTTGAGATCCGGGAATGGTTTTCGGATTTAGCTCGGGCGCCAGTCCGAGTTTAAATGATAGGACACACTACCTACAAATTAGACATGCGAGGCTCAATAGCTTAAGTGGAGAAACAATACTCCAATGGTTCAATTTGGAAAATTAGACGTTCACACACAAACAGTAAAACTCAAAAATTTATAAATAATATCAGGTTATTTAGTTAAACCTACTAAATAGAAATCTACGTGTTTAATAATTGGTTACTTTCTGCCAAACTCTACAGGTTCTAAATACCGGGATGAGGATAAGTGATGCAATGAAAGGAGTAGTATCAGATATCTCAAATGACAGGAGTAGCAAACGGCAAAATTATAGAGAAGTTATAAGCAATACTTGGCTAATACTTCAGTTTACTTCTCTATGTACTTATTTAATTCCTATGGTTACAGTCGGGTACGTCTACTGCTGTGGAGCGGTCGGAACGGAATGACTCACTGCACGGCTTCTCAAATCCTCTTCTGAATTGACTGATTAAAAGAGCGGGAGTAGCTGCCAGATGGATGCGCGGCAGATCGATGACGTAGTACGGACTTTATTCTGCTATTCGGGCATAATATCTAGTAATAACGGTACCTGGGTTCGGACTTTGGAGTGGACACATCTACTGCCGATGAGTTGCTCTGGCCGACTGCCAGAGTTATTGCTCCTCATCAGCGTAGCGTAGCTTAGTGAATATATCTTAGAGTTGAGAAAAACTAATAAAGGTAGGAAAGTACGCGCTGATGAGGAGCAATAACTCCAGAACACGTGTCCGTAGCTGCATTGTTGTTTATTTTTGAGGAAGAAGGCACTAACTTTCTTTCTTTAATTATTTGACCTCATAAGCTCTACATAATTTATAATAACAAATTTTACAGAATTAAAGTAAATTAAGGCAGTTTAGCGTGATACTAAAGTTTATTTTATATTGTGTTCGATTTACAGTACGTTATTATTACAATGTTTCAATTTTTAAGAATTTTCTTATATTAATAATCATTTATATGAAAAATAAACACAAAGACAATGTTTTAAGATTAATGAATTTTGAAAAATATTATAAATATATTTTTCACTAAACGTTAAAAGACATGACATTTCTGACAAGTTTCGTCATTCTTGGATACTTTAACTGAGTGGTATTAAAAGTCTTTGACAAAAAATAACTACTTCCTTAATTCATATTCGACGTTTGAAAGAATGTGTGGAGGAGCAAAGTGATCTTTTGGTCACAAAAAATGTCAATTTTACTCCATTTAATAATAATGAAAAGCGAGGTGCGCTCTTTTTACCTACATTGTTAAGTTGAGCAAACTACGCTTTTTATAAAATTTATTTTAATACTTTTTTGTTCGTTGTAATCAAAGAGTTTTTTTGTATTTTTAAACTGTTAATTTATTTAATTGTTTTTAGTCTTAAAATTAAATTATCAATCCCAAATTATTGTATTGTCATCGAAATTAATATCGTACCTTTGGTGCGAAAAAAATTAAAATAAAATGAGCGTCGAAGTCTCTGATCAAGCAAGAAACCCCCATATTTTAGTCTGTATTTTGGCGGAGGTGCCGGTTGGTTATTATATTTAGTCAATCAGTTTACTCTATTGTTTTAATTAAGCCATCAACACTAAATTATTGTATTGTCAAAGAAACTACATGCGCATACGAAATTTAAAGTCAATCAGTTGCTTCGAAGTGGGTCAAACTTGAGTTACAAGATTTATTTATATACAAACTTACATACGTGATGATGAAGATGATACACGTCGAATTAATAAAATGATAAAAGCGTGTTAAAAACAAATTTCTTAGATATTACCATAGTAGATAAAATTGAAATAATTTATAACTCAATTATTTACATGAAACAAACTTCTTCAGATGCCACCATGCTGGCAGAGTCAAGTCATTCCTTTTCATAAAAAAAATAGCTGCATACCGAAATATCGTCAATAAAGGTTAAATCCATTTGAAGACATCTAGAAAAAGTTGTTCTGTAGAATTATAAAGGAAACTCTTAAAAAATACAGAGATGTAACAGTTAGTAAAATTTATTCTAATATTAAAGATATATCCATAAAGAAATTTGTATCTCTAAAATATTTTGCTCCCTTGTCAGAAAAAATTTCATACATTATTTAAAACGATAATTTTTAAATAGCATTCAAACCTAGTCAAAAATGTCCAATATTTATTATAACGCCCTGCAAAAAGCATATAAACCAATATAATAATAATAATAACTTTATTTTAACCCAATTTTACAATACAATTTTTACAGTAGTTATTTTTGACGGTATAAATGCACCTGATTTCACAAGGAAACCATTTTGTGTCTTAATATTTTACTAAATATATTATTTTATGTAACGTTATACAGTATCAGTATTAACAATGAAATGTTACAAATGTTACCAACTAACAACTAAATCTAACAAATGAAAGACTAATAATAATTATTAATAATAACTATTCTAAAATTATAGAGAATTAAATGCAATAATTGAAATAAAAGTTATGAGAATATTTGTTTGAATAAATGTAAATTATGCATGATGGATATTGACATTTTACAGAATAATTTGCAATTCAGGAATAATATTATATATCTTTGCAATTTGGTTTAGAAGTAAAGTAGTTCTGTAGATAAATTTGGCTACATTAAGGATATATAATCCATTTAAATTGAAGACATCTAGAAAAAGTTGTTCAGTAGAATATCTTTGAATTTTCCACAGCATTACTGTAAGTATCCATTTTTGAGTTATTTTTACACTTTTCAATTGGCTGTTATATGTCCCACCCCATATTATAATGCCGTAGGTAAGTATGGATTCTGCCAACGGTTTATGCCATTTTTCAGATATTAATTGGAAGAATGTTGCGAAGTTTATAGAGTACATGGAGAAGTTTCCTTAGTATTATATTCAGATATTCGGTATGGTCCTTCCATCTCATTGTCTTATTTATTATAAGACCCAGATATTTAGTGTTTGTAGTGTTCTCAATTACATTTTTGCGCGTGCAATTTATTAAGTTACATTTTTCGTAAAGTAATGAACTATTGTTCATCTAGCATTTTTATAGTCTTTTTACTTTCCCATATACGTAGTATATAAGTATGGTGATCGTGCAAACATTAGATTTTGAGTTTACGATGGATTTACACGATTTTAAAGTCCCCTGAACCCAAAAAAATAGTTTTTAAAAAATGTCTGTCTGCCGTCTGTCATCTGCCATCTGTGATCCCTCCTAGAGCCCAAACTACTGGATCGCAAAATCAATCCTAGCGCAAATGTGGGGGGGGGGGGGGAGTAAACCCTAAAAACAGGAAAAAAATAGGAAATACTTTTTTTCTCTAAAAGGGCTCTAATGATTTTGATTAAATTTGATACATAAATACTCCCTTAGTACCAGCATAAGATAGCATAACCAGTTGCTCCCAGAAAATGTAGGGAGGAGTGCTACAGGGGGTGAGCTTTGAAGAGTTTAATATTTTTTTTATGTAAAACATTTATGCATTAAGTAAATCACAACCCTATTATGTAATACGGAATTACCTACTTTCTGTGTATTGGTATCTCAATCTGGTCACGCTAATATATTAATTAGACAAATACTTATGGGAAAGTTTGTGTGAGTTGTGTGAGACCGATTTTTTCACTTCTTTTGGCGACATCAGACCAATATATACCGTGGACCGTTAGGGCAGTATCATCAGCATATGCGATGATATCCTTACTTATATCTAGTTCCAGCATATTATTTATGTAGAAAAGGAATATTTGCGGACCTAAAACTGTATGTCACATTTTCTGGACTACTTAACGTTTTAATAATACGATGCTACTCCTCCAATTCCATAGTTCTCCATTTTTTCCAACAATAGTTCGTGTGATATACTACGAAAACTTTAGCCAGATCTAAAAATATGGCAATTGTTCTTTCATTTTTGTTGAGATGTTCATGTATTTTGTTTGTAAAATGAAATAAGGTGTTTTCTGTGCAGCAGTTCTGTCTAAATCCGAATTGTTTTGGCGATATTATGGCTATGAAGTCGTGAGACTATGCGTTTTTCAAGTATTCTGGCTATATTTCTAGCTACCGATATTGGTCTATAGCTGTTTACATGTTTATCGCCACTTTTAAACAGCGATAGTTGTTATATTGGTCAAACGGAAGGCAATTTAATATTAGACACAGTGAACATTTAAAATAATTTCAAAACTGTAAAATAATTCTAATTTTGCAAACCAGTTTTTAGAAACTAGTCATAATTTCCCTTCAATAGAAATTAAAAAAAATAAACTTATTAGAGGCAACTGAAATTTATAAACAATGCTACGTTGTTTATAAATTTACCCAAATCGTACCCGTCTTAACAACCAATTAGATAAAGAAACCCCACTATGTTTGCTGCTTCAATATAATAATAGTACCTACCTGGATTGTTTGATTATTCCTATTTCAGCGTATCTGTGTGCTTGTTAACGAACTCTTGCATCTATGAAACTGCAGTAATTTTGTGTTCATTATTAGGTATATAAAAGTTTTGAAAGAAATATAATTTACGCGGGCAAATTTTTATCCGCAAATTGTTATATAAAATAGTTTTTCTTCTTCCGACTCCGAACCGCAAACACCCTGTATTAAAACGAACAAAAAATATCAGATTGCATCACAATTTTTCCCGTATGATATTATTTACTGTTACTAATAACGATTTATTAGAAAACATTCTCAATAGTACGTTACTAAATTGGCTGCGTTTAAAATCCATTTTCACCGTGCTATGGCTTTAATTAAAGCTTTCAGTGGAACGTAATATTTTTTTAATTAAAAATTCGCTTCGTGGGTCGTAAATGTTTCAACATTGATAGTTATTTGAGAACAAAAATCCGCGGAATCCACTTGCTAGCATCACGACGCCAGTGGGACTATCTAATCAATAGATGGACAAGTGGGCAACGAATTTTTATGCTTGCTGATGCCGTAAACTCAATCCATAGCCGTAGCCGCTTTCGGATCAGGGAAGCATGGATATCCGCACACAACTAAACAATTTTAATGATGTGAAGCGCATACATTTAAAGCCATATTTGCAATTTTAAATTTGTTATATAAAGATGTGCAATCCACCCGAAGTTTATTGGAATTATATATACAGGGTATCTCCCAAGTAAGTGGACATAGAGCAACTATGTTAGGTTAACATAATATGACGATTTTAGAATGCAGTTTTTCTCGGCTATTGTCTAATCTGGTAATTTCTACCGCTACTTGCCCTGATCGTTGAACTTGCCTCAACGTATGTCTGATAATAATAAATTTTATTTTCCTTAATAGACAAAAAATTGTACAGGAATAGTAAAAAAATTACAAACAAAAATACTTATAATAAAATTCAATTAAATTGAATTTGTTTTAAACAGATAAAATTCTGTTAAGGAGTAAAAAAGTCTTTCGTAAATATGTTCGTTACATATTGCCAATGCAACGTAAATTGCCAAGGAAACCTTTAGACTCCATTCTTGCAACAAGAGACAATTGTGAGCCTGGATTGCTAGTAGACTGGTTATTCCAGAAAAAGAGACAATTCTACTTATTTTCACTATAGACGGTGCCCAATTTAACATCAATTATTCATTATCTCCTTTTCTCGAAATAAACAGAAATCTGTCATTTATGCCGTACATTTCAAAAAGGGAAAGTTTCTCCACTCTTACGAATACTTTGGATCCACGGCTCTTTACTCCGACTTAAACCAGCTAGTCGTCCGCATATGTTGCCTCAATTCTTTCCCAAAAATAAATAATAAGGGAAAGGAGATAACATGTCACTGCTGTATTATCATTAGAACATTAAATTGTTCGTAAATATCAAATCAAAAATGGATATTAAAGCTCTAAATTGGATAGTTACAGAGCTACTCAAGATTATTCGGTTTGCTTGATCATCACCACATCGTCGCATCGACGTATATGTTAAGAGCAAAACTAGTAATATCTTAAACGTTCTATACGACAGACAACAAAAATTATCGAGAACAAAATTTGGTTTGATAATCATAATCTCGATTTTTAAAAGTAAAGCGGTGTTTTTAACTTCAGATTTCAAATAATGAGTTTCAAATTATACGTAAAAATCCCAGTATAAAATATTTTAAAAATTAATGCTTAAATGGCTTTCAAGCTCTTTACTGAAAAAAAACTGGTTGCTGTCTGGTGGATTTAAATAATAACTGATCATACTTTCATCCTTTTGGAAAGCACTATTTATTTTTTAATTAAATATTTTCCAATCGGCTCAACGATTAAGCTTTTGTTTATCGATATTTTCTCATTTGACTTCGCAGCTCACGAACTGAAGGATTTTAAAAAACGAATTAATTTTTGTTTTATGACATCCCTCGATAATAAAACATTAAAATGAGGTGCGTAAGTGACTATACTCTCGCTTTATAATCAATGCCGAACACCGCATAAGGTTGAGTGGGTAATCCATTTTATTCAAGTAGTCAGACGTTCTGACTTGAATTTAAATACACTACTAACCTTTTAAAACTGGCGAATGAGTAACCTTTTCATACCTGAATACAGATTTCTGCATATCTTAGTAAATTTTATAGAGTGAATACCGTAGGTAGAGTGTTCTATATAACACGCAATTTTATCTCTATGACCTAGTTCTACAAATATCGGCTTATGAGTGGTCTAAGCTATCATTTATGCAAAGTATATTCATTTGCGTTGTGCGAACGATTAGTGTTTTGAGTTTAATAAAATTAAAATACCCTAGGATTTGCAATGTTGGTAATCCTGGTTCCTTATCTCGATTCCTGACAGTTCTATATTTAAACGTTATTTATACTTTAGAATTTACTTAAAAAGTTAACCCGTCATTAATATTAAAACGCAATCATCATATTGTAATGTAAATATAAGGCAAGTTATTGAAAATAAAAAGTCCGACATAAACGCAAACTGTACACTGTACACTGTTATTTGTCTGTACAGAGCCCCCGTAGGCGACACAACAATATTTTTGGACTCTTTCTACGGCTACTATTTGAATTAAACAAATTACATTATAAAAACTTTATTATATGTGGTGACTTTAATATAAACTTTTCAGAAAATTGTAACATTAAAAATGATTTAGAATCGATTTTAAATATATATGACTTAAAAATTACCATAACCGAACCTACAAGAATAACATCTACATCATCCAAAAGTATTGATAATATTTTAACAAATATAAATGCACAATATAATTAACAAGTAATAGATCTGGGTCTCTCAGATCATAAAGGCCAAATCTTAAAAATAGTAAATAATAGCAATCTGTTAAGTAATCATAAATTTACAGAAAAAAGAATAATTACCGAAAAAAATAAAATAAAGTTTCAAAATTTGCTGAAGTCTATAAATTGGTGCACTATAGAGGGATACACTGACGCAAATATGACAAACGATACCTTCTATTCTCTTTTTCTGGATTGTTTTCATGAAGCATTTCCCATGGAAAAAATTAATATTTAAAAAAAAACTAATAATAGCCTGGCTAACTACAGGTATTCGAATTGCGTGCAAGCATAAGCGCGACTTAATTTATCTAAAACAAAATAAAGTAAATAAAGGTCGTGGTTTTATAAACTACATTAAATTATATTGTAAGATTTTTAAAAAAGGCATTCACGCTGCAAAATTTTTTTTTTTTTTTTTTATACATTTATTTAACGTCGGCCTATTTCCGCTACTGAGGCCTAACACCGACGCCTGTAGACGAGCTACCCCCAACCCGGAATTTTGCCGAATCTCTTCCCTTAAGAGGAGTAGGGATCTTTTACTTGCCTAACATTTAATAGACAAGGGACCGACGGCTTTACATCCCCTCCGAAGGATGGTATATCTCCTATACAACCCTCGCCTAAGGTTGTATAGCTTCCGCGAATACACTGATATACAAGCCGCTGGAAGATGTGTGAGGCGAGAACGCGGTTTCCGTTGGAATGGTCACTATCCAAGTACTAACTGCGCCTGTCGTTGCTTTACATCGCATACCGAAGTATGTACATAGTAAAGACGAACCTACGCTTGCCCCCATATATATATATATATAAATATATATATATATATATATATATATATATATATATATATATATATAAAAATAATTGTATTTTAGTAATAAAATTCTACACTCTAGTAATAAAATAAAAACTACTTGGGATATCATAAACAACCTTCAGGGAAAAAATTCTGACAGGCAAGAACATATTGTGCTGTCTGAGAATGATATAATAATAAAAGATCCATGTCAAGTAGCCATTAAATTTATTTACTTCTTTGTAAACATTGCCGAAACACTAACATCTGATTTACAAAACATACATTTTGCCGAATACTATATTAAAAAAATAAACAAGAATACCCTGGACTTTCCGTACTTTATGCCGGTTACGAAAAATTGAAATTGTTAAGCAGTTAAAACCTAAAGAATCATTTGGATGGGATGAAATTCCAATTACATTAATAAAAGAAAACATTTCAGTTTTAAAGAAACCATTAACACATATCGTAAACTTATCACTTTCCCAGGGGATATTTCCAGATAAATTTAAAGTAGCAACCATTAAGCCGCTTTTTAAAAAAGTCGACAAATATAATATTTCAAATTATAGACATATTTCCCTTTTGCCTACAATTTCTAAAATATTAGAAGCAGTAGTAAAAAAACAGCTAGTAAACTATTTAGAAAAATTTTAAATCTTAACACCATTTCAGTTTGGATTCAAAAAAGATTGTAGCACATCTGACGCTGCATTTAAACTAATAAATTATATTAATAATATCCTAGAAAATAAACATATTCCTATGGGTATCGTCTACGATTTGTCTAAGGCTTTTGACTGTGTAGATCATAATATTTTACTAATGAAGCTCAATTACTACGGAATACGCGGTACACCACTTCTGTGGTTTACTTCATATTTAAAACATAGATCTGCATATGTCAGACTTTTTGACGAATCTCAGGAAATTGGAAAAACTGTTACCACGGAAGCAAAAGATATCACATTTGGAGTCCCACAGGGGTCCATATTAGGTCCAGTATTATTTTTAATATATATAAATGATCTTGTTGATAATTTTCCTTCGTTACAATTTTCATTGTTCGCTGATGATACCAGTGTCATAGTGAATGATGATAATTTGGCCGATCCTAAAGCTAAAAGTGAAGAGGTAATGAATGGCATTACAAACTGGTTTCATGCTAATAAACTGCTCTTAAATGTTGAAAAAACAATGAATATAACATTTGAAAAATCCCACACACCAGCCTTAGATATAAATATTCAAACTGATCTAGGACAAATAATATCAGTAACTGATACTAAATTTTTAGGAATATATATTGATAAATCGTTAAATTGGTCGACGCATATTTCTGATTTAAATAAAAGACTTGGACGTGCAATTTATGCAATAAAGAACGTCAAAGAAAATATCAGCATTGCAGCGGCACTATCTGTGTATTTTGCATGTTTTCAAAGCATACTGCAATATGGTGTAGAATTTTGGGGAAACGCAACTTGTCTTCAAAAAATTTTAGTGACACAGAAACATGCTGTGCGAGCAATTTGTGGTATTCATCCGAGAGAATCCTGTAGAACGGCGTTTAAAAACTTACATATACCAACTGTAGTTAATCTTTATATATATATATATATATATATATATATATATATATATTGTTATTATACATGATTTGCAGGAAACAACTACTCAGCGGACAAATACCCCGACCTGCATTGAATTACACCTTACAAATCATGAAAAATTGGTAGCCAATGTCATTTGTCTACTCCCTGACAAGACATAGATCGGTTTCGAACTTATTAGTTCTCCTCAGTATGCCATAGGTCATGGAGCAGACAAATGACAGTGGCCAACCTGCTAGTCTTATACAGACTAATGTAAATGGTGTAGTGGTGAGAGGTAAGTGAATCCTCTCATGTGGTCTAATGCTACTATACACCAGACATCATAGATGTCTCCATGGTGCATAGCGACTTGCCATTTTGCAAGTACCGAGAGCGGCGACCTTCAGCCCTTGGTGGACTTAACATATATACTGTTATTATACATGATTTGCAGGAAACAACTACTCAGCGGGCAAATACCCCGACCTGCATTGAATTACACCTTACAAATCATGAAAAATTGGTAGCCAATATCATTTGTCTACTCCCTGACAAGACATAGACCGGTTTCGAACTTATTAGTTCTCCTCAGCATGCCATAGGTCATGGAGCAGACAAATGACAGTGGCCAACCTGCTAGTCTTATACAGACTAATGTAAATGGTGTAGTGGTGAGAGGTAAGTGAATCCTCTCATGTGGTCTAATGCTACTATACACCAGACATCATAGATGTCTCCATGGTGCATAGCGACTTGCCATTTTGCAAGTACCGAGAGCGGCGACCTTCAGCCCTTGGTGGACTTAACATATATACTGTTATTATACATGATTTGCAGGAAACAACTACTCAGCGGGCAAATACCCCGACCTGCATTGAATTACACCTTACAAATCATGAAAAATTGGTAGCCAATGTCAAAATTGGTATGGGACTACTTGACGGCCTTTATAAAGCTGGGAACTCAGAACAGAGTGACCTTAACGTAGGTACCAGGATACGAGGGAAACAAAAAGGTTGAAAAACTGACCAAGGAAGGCGCACTCAAAGCCCCAATAGGACCTGAGCCCTTTTATGACGTGGCAAAGTTGTGCATATGAGCAGCTACTCAGGAATAAGTACGAAATAAATCTTTGGAATGGTGGAGGAATCTCCCAAGACAGAGACAGTCCAAAGAGTTCCTTAAAGAACGCTCGGCTAAATTCACGGAAGATCTACTAAGCCAGAATAGGAAGGCCATCAGAGTAGTAGTAGGCCTTCTAACTGGCCACTGCCGGCTCAACAGACACATGAGTCTGATGGGCCTGGTAGAGGACGCAACATGCAGGTTCTGTCAAGAGGAAGAGGGAACCTCAGTCCACGTATTGTGTCGCTGTGAAGGCTTAGCGAGACTGAGACTCCAAGTACTCGGAGAAGAAAACCAAAGACGGACAGCTATACAAAAAGGCCTTTGTCAAAGCTGTGGAGTCTAGTACAAAGGACAAAGCTGAATGAGGTACTACAAGGAATGCATTCTAAAAGTACCACAACAGACCTGAAAATGTCGCGGTGGTAAAGGCTAAATAACCAGCTCATCTGCTTATCTATCTCATCTATCTATAGGATTTATTTATTCAACTTAACAAATTCCGTTGTCCCTGTTAGGTATAAGTAAAGAAAATTCAAAGTGTTTCTACTAAAATGATTCTAATTTGACGATAACCATTTGGCGATTGGCCCTGTCAAATGCCATCACCATGTATGTACTACGCATGTTGGTTGATTATGACTGGGCTAATATGTGAGTATATTCTATTATATATTACCATTTGAAACATTTTCGAAGAGCATGGTAGGACCGATATGGGTCTATAATTTTATGAAGCTAGTGCTTGTGAATAGGAGTTATACATCCTAACTTAAATTTATTGGGAAATACTTTTTCTTTGAGACACAAATTAAACAACCTGGCAAGCGATTTCGCATCAAATGCTTTAAGAAATATGCAGATATACCATCCACACCAATGGATGGCTTGGGCTTTAGTTCAAACATTTAAACAAATGTTTATGTTTAATCTCATTGGCAACTGAGTCACTAAATATACAAATTGGTAATTGTTGATTTACTATATACAAATCCGTTTGTTGCTATGACTGTGCTAACATGTGAATACATTGTGTTATATATTACCATTTCAAACATTTTTGAAGAGCATGGTAAAACTGTTGTAGGTCTATAGATTTTTATAAAGCTAGTGTTTCTCCTCTTGTGAATAAGAGTTATACATCTTATCTTAAATTAATTAGAAATAATATGAAGACATAAACTAAACAACATGACATGTGGTTTCGCACCATGTGCTTTAAAAAAATAAGCAGATATACCATCTACACCAATGGCTGTCTTGGCCTTTATTGATTTTATTGTTATTAGCACTTCATTTTCAGTTATATTGTTTATATCACAATAAGTTAGATTATAGCTAGGAAAATTCGTGTACAATTTGTTCGGCAAGTTACTTGGACTATGTTCAGATTTGCAAAAGTTTCCATGGCCATTCGCTATTGCTTCGTCATTATCAATCAAGATATAAATATGTCCAAAAATTAGTAGGGTTCATGTATGTTGTACTCAATATTTTTTACATGATTATTGTAGCAAATTTTATAAACACATTTTACTTCAGTTCGCAAACAATGAAACTTCTGTATGCGGTACTCACGTAATTGCGATCTGTTTTTAGACATTCCAAAGTAGTGCATTTTTTAAAATCGTTTTGTTTAGATTACTGTTCTGGCGAAATTTAATATTAGCTATTCTACCATTCAACCAGAACACATACACAGAGAATTATATAACAACCATTCCTTACGACATTGACATCTGCCGCAGCCGAGACTCGAACTCGGGAATGGTTCAGTAACTAGCCGTGTTGTCTCACACATAACTCCACTAGTCCACTGCTACCAACTCTGTAATACTTTAGAAACGCCACCAAATATTCATACCTTCGCCAGGATTTGAACCCGGTCTCAGACTTAACGCGTAAGCATTGAGCCACTGAGCACTTTTCTTTTATATTAGATGTAAATTTTTTAAATGGAGCTACACTGCTCCATTCCTTGGGTTATGACTTCGGAATGGCTGAGTGATTCAATGCTTACGTGTTAGGCTTGCATCCATGGAGTTCAGGGTTCGAATCCTGGCGAGGGCATGGATGTTTAGTGACGTTGGTAGCAGTGGAAAAGACATTTTGTGTGAAAGGCAACACGTCTAGTCGCTGTACCAGTCCTGAGTCGAGTCTCAGCTGCGACATTTGGCAGTGTCGTAAGGAATAGTCAATGTATAATTGTCTACGTCTACTCTATAATTGGCAAACATCGTTCCGGTAAAGTGGTGATTAATAAAATAAATAATTTGTATCGGGTCTGTTCAACGCCATTATGTGTTTTTATCTTGAAAATGCTGATATAAAATGAAATATATTTTAAGGAAAGAAAAATAACAGTTTAAACTTACGTGCAGTTATGTGCTTATCATCCATAGAGTGCGTTAACTGAACTCACCTGAAATAAAGGAGAACAAAATAAAGAAACTGTTATCTCCATAATAAGTCGAATGAAATGAATGATTTGTGCTGTTCTTAACACGCTTTTATTACCTCCACCTGTATGTATGTTTGTTTGTTTGTAACAGAATATTTGAATGTGATTCTCACCCACTTCAAAATGTCAGATTAAACTTTGTACACTTATCAAAGACCGATGACAATACAATAATTTTACAACTTTGTCCTCATGTCCTCACCAGGATCATCAGGTTAAAATAAAAATGACTAATCTATTGTCGAGATTTTGTCGAAGGCGCCACTGTTATTTTATATAAGCATCAATACCCAGCGCTCGAAGAGAGTTAAGCAACCGCGGTACAGTGTGTGATCATTGCATATCAGAGTACATATACGTAACTTCGGAATTGTCTGTAACGTATTTGCCGTTATAAGCCCTTGTTAAACGCTAGTTCCAACTTTACTACATACATTATGATGTAATATTAATTATATACTACTAGCGGATACTCAGCGGTTTCGAAAAGCAGGCGGGTATCAGCTGGTTTCTATATGTATCGGTGTTCATGATGCTAATTCAAAAATTTACCTAATCCAATATATTGGTGAGAAACGTGCCGAGAGGGATGAATGGCAAGAGGGTGACTAAATAAAAATGTCATGTCGCTAGCGTCAACCTCAGGGAACCGGGCACACCCTGTTGTATAAGAGCCTTACCCTTCTATCGGACCTCTGGGAGGGTTGACCGTTTAATCGTCCATTACTCGTGGAAAATGAATTTTTTTTTGTCAATCACTTCATTCTTATTTTAAACTTATTAAAAATCATTTATTTATATTGAGTTAGTGGGATTTCTATGGCTGTTGAAAATCTTAACATTCAAACATTATTTTTTACTTTTTAGTTCGGTTTGCTATCAAAGCGTGTTTTTTTAGTTTTTTAAACTATAATTTTTTTAGCAATCTTAAAACAGCTATTTATATAATAAATCGCAAAAGGTATATTCTTTCACTAGTTGTACATAATGTTATTGAACAAACCAAGCTCAGCGAGTGAAAAAAACATCCGTTTTCTTATTTATTCCACATTGAGTAGAAGACACAGGCCGACACCGGTCCGGTTCGTTACAATGCAATATAACCTCGGGAAGAGCACTGCAATGGTGCTCCTCGATATAGACAAAGTCTATGATACCACCTGGGATTACTCTACAAAATGCACGACTACAATCTCCTGACGCACATCATAAAACTTATTCACTCGTTCTTGACGGGTAGGTCGCTGCAGGTTCGAGACAATAACAAATTATCAACATAGCGGGACATTCGCACGGGAGTTCCTCAAGGGTCGTGTATGTCTCCTAAGCTGTACAACAGGTACGTTTCCGACTTTCCGGAGCTCCCGAATACCAAGAACGCCGACGACACAGCCATGTAGGTATGCGTATTCGTATAACGCTCAAGCCGTAAATATGCTGCTGAAAGAACACATGGTTCGTGCCACGGCATACTACGATGGTGGAAGATTCAGGTAAATACCGAGAAGTCGGAAGCGATAGTCTTCATGCACCGGTTCACTGAGAACAGGGTCCTAACACCAATCACGGTGCGGAGAAACCAAATTCCAATCAAAAAGTGCGTGAAGTGCTTGGGGGTTAGGCTGGACCAGAGACCGACGTTTAATATGCACGTAAATGAGACAGTACGGACGGTCTACTTCCTATCCAGGAGTACAGACTGTTAAGTCTGATACAGATCAGACTTAACAGACAAAATAAAAAACTGGCTATCACAAACGCGACGCCGCGCCTGTGTGGTGTAGTACATCGGCTACGACAATGAAATAAGTTAAAGTCCTAGGACACAAATTTATGCGCCTTATCTCGAATTCTGACAGATACATCTCTCAGAGACCTCTATGCAAGCAGCCACGACATAACTCCTATAGCTACATCCAAGAGATATCTCAAAAATTCTACTCTTTCAAACTGGGTGATGATAGTTCCGCTAACCCGAAACATAACACAAATTAGACAGCGCAATGCTCCATTTCGGATCAAGCACATTATTACGTTACCATATGCTGCCCATTTTCCGTTAGATTGAATTGATCCGTGAACGGCATTGTCATGTTTGCCATGACAGGTTTTTCTAATTTAAATATAAATTCCTACATCCATTGCAAACGGTTTCTACTTCTAATAATCTAAAAATAGTAATCTCCATTTTTGATGACTAAAGTGTCAATTTTAATCATTGAAGTATTAGAAATAAATGTAAGGTATTAAAATTTATTTAATTCCCCAGGGAGCGTACTGTAATTATGAATAACGATGAAGCTGTGTTACAAGACATTTGTTATTTTCTTAAATGGAAACTTTTTGTATTATTTTCAATTGCTTTTATTATGAAATACTTTTCGTAAAACCTCTTTCGGGTGATTCTATATCAATATTGGATGTTATCTTCGATATTTAATAGAATTAAATTTATTCTCATTTTAACTCAGTCTGGGACTAGAATAGGATTCTTTAGTATAGATAATCAATTATGGAAGCTTCAGTCCGGAAACTCGTATCCGGTCTGGAAATCCTTTGACGAAAATACCATATGCAACTGTTCTCGTAGATTTACACAGTACATACCTTGGAGACGTACGTGTATATCTCGAGAGCAATCCTCATGAAATGTGGATGCATGTTTCACGTGCCTTCTATATTGATCCTCGCTTGAATGTAACATGTCTATTTTGATGCACAGAAGAGATGGAGTTGTACCATATACAAGGTTTCGGAGTTATATCACGGTATTACGTAAGTCTGCATCTCTAGTCTATTTAAATTTCTTTCATGTAGAATATTAGGTTATCGTAAGATATGTTATTTACTTTGAATCTTTCTGATTTTATCGCGGTTGAGAACTGATGAGTTGGAGTTATCGTATCGGAAAGAAATATACTGTTTTCTTATTTGTTTGCGTAACAGATGTTTGGAATATAATTACAGGACAACTGACAAATAATTAACGTGTAAAATATTGTATATATTATTACCAACTTATTATAAACACCACACAGAAATTAGACAACCCCCAATTCCAGAGGCCAGGGCTTGTGCGGAAGGGGGTTACACATTGAAAAAACGCGGACATACAACCATTTTCTCCGACAGTGCCAGTGCCGGAGCCAGGATTCGAACCCAGTGGTGCCATGTCCGTGTGATTAATAGAGATTGCCACCTCGCGCCTTAACCCACTCGGCTATCGACCAGATATTTATAGATATTATATTAAATATGATTATAAAATGTAAGACATGAAAAGCAATATACCAATGCGTTAAGTACAAATTCTCTATACTGAAATATCAACTTTTTAGTTGTTACTACTATTAATGTCAAAATTACGTACTTTTAATTAAATAAAGTAAATTCTCTTTTCACACAAGCAATAACTTTAATACTTAATTTTCTATTTTTTTTACAGAATTGCAAAATAGAATGTGAATAGTATAAGTCAGGATCTTAACAAATAGATCCCTCTACCAAGATTTATTAGAAATATTCGGTAATCTCTGAATAGTTAAAAAAATTAAGAAATAAAAAAATTTGGAAAAAAATTACCTTATTTTTTAAATAGAAGTGTGCTGCCTATGACTAACCAATCTGACGTAATACGGTGCAACGAAATCACTTCCTTTCTTATGTGGTGTGGGTGTAAAAAGGATTCTCGCCTATAGAGTACTTACTTATTGAAGGGTCTTGTTCTCGTAATTCTAGAACTTCGACTACTTCAACAGGACGATTTACTACACGTTCTCTGTCGGTAAGCAAAACCCGGTGTCACGAACTCATTGCACTGCACTTAAATTTTTTCTCTCATTAGGTTTACGCCTATGTGGAAATTTTCTCCCGTATTTTCGTACAGCCCCTGCAAGACTTTCATTCATTGCACCATACGTTAATATCATGTCGCAGTACTATTGCGACGTGAATTCTGGCATAATCGACATTTGCGAATACAGTTTAAAATTTAACAAAAATGGGAAATGCTCTAAACGGAAGTCGAAGAGTCACTGAACTGAACAGTGAACGCGTGGCGCACTGACCTTAGACAACTAAGACAGCTGATATTACCTGCTAAATAAACAAGCGACACGTGTGTGAACGCGTCGGGATAGCATAACTCACCCATTCAGAAGCGTATCTTTGCAGGTTTTAATGCAAAAAAATATAATAAATTACCTCGGATCGCTTTCAAATTTTACAGAGGCTTTCCCACATAACAGACTTGTATACCATTTTATTTTTCGCATGTTTACTTAAATCACCCTGTATATTAGTAAAGCGGATCCATGATAAAGGATAAATCCTTAAAAACAGAACATTTGCAATTATTATAATATATTAAGTACATAAAACTGATACAGTTACGTTCTGAATAATATTTGGTTGTTATCGAAAGAAATGCTGTAAAAATATTTGCAATGGATATCGGTAAGAGGTTGACATTTAAGAAGGGCACCTCGGCCTCAGCAGTTACGTTCAATGTCATCTACGGAGCAACTTTGAGGTGTTTGCTAATAAAATATAAATTCATCACCAATATTCGTTGTAAATATTTCCACAGCGCTTCTTGTAATAACAACTACAATATTAATACAATCGCAGTTTCATGTCCTTAAAATATTAAGTACTTCTAAAAAAAATTACAGATGACATTAAGTACAAATAATTCGATACCGCCAAATTTGTCCTTTTATTACCCAAATTTTTTCAAGGTAATAATAATTATATCGTTTATCGTGAATGAATTTACATCAGCTATGCCGCGTAATTGTTTTGAAAGGTATGATTTTTTACTTTTAATGGAGTTTGTCGAAAATAAATAAAACTTTTATTTTGCCTCAATTGTTCAATAAACATTCAATTTTTATACTGCAAATATTTTTGAATAAACAAAACTACATTATCTTTTTTGATTTCTCTTTATGCATTCACATTTAATACACCGGGTAACAGGGCCATTGTACACCCTCCTTTTCCTTTTAGTTTTAAAGGTGAACAAATTGAAATAGCAAAAGATATTGGTCATTCATCATTTGCTCATTAATTTGCCAAGTCCTAACCAGACATAGATCGGTTTAGAACTTTTTATGTTGTCATCATTATGCCATAGAATGCATTCTGTAAGTCGGACAGGAATATGAATTTTTCTTACCCTAACCATGTTTCGAGGATACTGAGCACGATGGTGATGTTAAGACTCCTCCTCGACCCCCGCCAACCCCCCTCATAGTATGATAGTATCATATGAGGCTCATACGGCCATAAACCACCCCCGAAAGGGGTAAACCGCGTATACGCCGTCTCCTACCAGCCAAACCTGTGTTACCCCCGTTTTCGAGGATGCTTAGCACGATGGTGATGTTGGATCTTCTCCCCGAGGCGAGCCGACCCCTCAAACGGACAAAAACTACCATTTTGATACGCGGCTTTATGAAGTAAGTTCACAGATCATTGAATACCTACCGGATGATGATTATAGGTATCTTGACTGACAAAAAAAGGGTTCATCCTTTGTGTCTAGGTATTAGATGGGAAAATCAGGTATATACAATCACTGACACAATTTCATTTAAATAATGAACAGTTCTATTGACGCATGCATAATACAGGGTGGGGCAATAGTGCGTCGGACCTCGATATCTCGAGTTCTACGCTAGCTAGAAATTTTTTTAAAAAATTGCAACTAAACTAGATAAAAAAGTCTATAACTGGAAATTATTTTCGAATACATAGGGCGAGCCAAGACGAAATTACAGGACCAAGTGCCTTTCTTTTTAGTGGAATGCTATGTATCTCAGTATATTTTTTTAAGCCTCTTTCTAGTCTCTATTCATTCCTATATTAGCATTGAGTATCTCCCAACCACTTGGATGTAATGAATGTTTTTGTTGAAATAATGCAATCTGCAGATGGATATTAAAAAAATCACCACAATCACAATTATGGGTTTTAAGAAAAACTTATGTGAATACCAGTTACGAGACATCTAATTAATGTTTTTGAATCATTTTCATTTCCTAAAAATGTACAGGGTGGCCAAAAATTATTTTTCAATTAAGAACATTTTAAATTGAATTTTTTCAATTTTTCAAATGGAACACTATGAACATTTTTCGACGATATGATGTGGAAATGAAAGACGAACATTTTTTGTAAGTGCTTACTTAACAAATTTTAGTTTTTAAAATTATTATTCGACCTCTTATTAATTGTTATTTTTTTATTTCCGTCGCTTAACGAACTCTCATTTTATCTTTTATTGTACTTTGATCCAACTAAATCAATCAATGAAGTTTAAATACTAATTTAAATTATGGAAAAATGATAAAATGAAAACAACTTAAAATACCAATTTGAATTATGGCACTTTTATTAAACGAAAACAAATTAAAATATACTGTCTTAATGACGAAAAGATTAAAACTATTGGTAGTACTCCGTTCGGATCTCGAGATAAGACTTTTAATAATGTTGAATTTCTATAAAGGAAAGAAATAAATTCGTAAACTCTTGTTCTCGAACAGATTCTTTTAACAAAGTAAGCAGCCCTTTGAAGTAAAAAGAAATTATGAATTTATCGATATGCGGATACCTAGCAATAATAATCAATAATAAACACCACAGAAATTAGACAATCCTAAATTCCAGAAGCCAGAGGCTTGTGCGGAAGAGGGTTACACATTGAAAAATCGCAGACATACAACCATTTCTTCAGACAGTGCCAGGCCAGTGCCGGAGCCGAGATTCGAACCCGGTGGCGCGATACCCGTGTGATTAATCGCGATTGCCACCTCGCGCCTTAACCAGCGCGGCCAGCAATATACTTATACACAAACATTTACAAAAGTGTACATGTATTTGGAATAGATTAAGCCTAAGCTTGCTAAAGTGAAATAATAGTATTCATGTTATTGTTATTAAAAATTATGACTTATTACATAATACATATTTTCATTGATTTTCGTGTATAATAGAAGATAAAATTTTAATAAAAAGACGCAATGAAAATGCAGTAATGACTACACAATTATGAAATTACAGCGAACAAGCACTCTATTTTTATTTGCAAAATGAAACGGAAGTAGATATTTAAGCCGGAATGCAATTTAAAAATTAACAATTAAAAAGCTAGAAAAAAAACACGTTTTTAAACACAACCAACTAAAAAGTATAAAACAATTTTTAATAAAAATTTGTTTTAACTTTTTAGTTCGAGGCAGTTTTTTATACTATTGATTTGTTTTATTGCCCTTAGTCTTATAATTAAGTCATCATCTTCAAATTATTGCATTGTTACCGGAACTAACATAGTATAATTTGTACAGAAAATAATAAAACGGTACATTCTATATTATGGCGAAGGAGCCGGTCAGATTTATTTAAACTATTAATTTCTTTCATTGTTCTTAAAATTGTTGTTAAAATTAAGTCATCAACCACAAATTATTGTATTTTCACTGGAACTACATGCGCATACGAAATTTCAAGTCAATCTAACTGAAAAGCCTACAATTTGGGCTATCCAATGATATCCGAAGCATTAAAATTGAAGAATTAATAAACGGTTAACAGTTATAAGCAAAATAAATAATTCCACATTGAACATTACAGTAATTTGGAAATTTTTGATCCGGTAAACAGACACTCATATGAATTATATCCTGTTTTTAAAATTATATAATTACGAGCAGAGTGAAAATTTAAATTTGCTAAACGCTCTAACATGAGCTTTAAAGTTTTGACGATGCTTAAACAGGCTACGTATCTACTCGAGACTATCGTTGTCTGCTAGTTAATGTGTAATTAAATTCTGGCTCTACTGAGCACATTTAACTCCAATGCAATATTTTCACTCTGGCATGCAAACATACATAATAATTGCAAGTTGTTATTTTGTAGTTTGATCCATATATTCGGTACGCCGCGTATTTATTACAGTGAATTATAAAAGGGATGCAAAAAATAACATAAACACTTTAAAATATACACGAGTGATAATTTCAAAGATAACTGTGATAACTGTGATTCAAAAGTGATTTTAAAAGTTTAAGAAGTTATGCACCCTTAAATTAAAATGTTCGTTCGCCACGTTCCTTGGAAGGGCGATAAAAAAAAATTTCGGTCCCATTGAAATTTTAATTCTCTAAACTATAAATATGAGTGTTAGGAAACACTTTAAGACAAAATAGAATGGAATAGAACAGAACAGAATAGAATAGAATAGAATAGAATAGAATAGAATAGAATAGAATAGAATAGAATAGAATAGAATAGAATAGTTTATTAACAATAGTAACAGAAACAATGCAATAGTTAATTTTAATATCTATAAGTATAAATAAATCAGTAGTTGCAAAGACCTGTTACAGTCTGGGCGCAATAGTTGATTAATTAATAAATTATCAATTTAATGTGATAATGTATGTACATATGCAAAATACCTAGCTGAAGTAAAAGATCTATATATTTAGCGAATGATCCTAAGAACCTGAATGAATGAAGTTTGGTTAATTTAGTAACATATTCTTACATTTATTCACAAACAAACATATTGATAAAAAAGAAACTTCAGATATTAGTATTAACACCTAAAACATTAAAACCTTGTCTGGTGGATAGCCGAGTGGGTTCTAGCCCCGGCACTGGCACTGTTGGAGGGAATGGTTGTATGTCCGCGTTTTTTCAATATGTAACCCCTTTCTGCACAAGCCCTGGCTTCTGGAATTGGGGATTGTCTAATTTCTGTGATGTTCATTTATTATTATTATATTTCAGTAAAAAATAAATAAATAAATTTCATGACACAGGATCATATAACTCTTCAACTTTGTGCTTAGAGACATAATAAAGACTTAAAGACTTCCAGTATTAACTAATGTATCCATTTATGTGTAATTTATATCCAGCAGCCATTTTCTTACATCTTTTAAATATTTTGTTACAGGATTGATTAATACTTAATACTTCCCGGAAGCCTGTTATATTGTCTAGGGCCTGAGTAGATAAAACATTTTCTTCCTATAGTTTTTTGTGGAACTATAACCTTTGCTTGTTTTCTGTCTTTGCCCCCTTTGTCGCACATATGTTCAACGAACATGTTGTTTTTGAATATATTCTATGTTGATAAATTAATAAACATTGGGAATATCACTTACGTATATTTAATAATTTTGATTCTTCGTATAACAATTTTTGGATTGTTGTTAAAGGATTGTCAATAAGTATTTAAAATAGAGCTATACAATATTATATATTTGAAAACAGGGGAATATATATATATATATATATATATATATATATATATATTTCGTATCACGTGACCTATACATGATATTGTTTTTTTAATCACGTTTCAATAAAGTAAGATCCCACAACTTTTATACGAAACTTTGTTTTCTATTTTCAATAATAACAGAAGTAAAGGCGGGTCAATATATATTGAATAACCCTGTACAAGATAGCTAAGAATATATACGATTTATACTTCATTACAAACTTAATTAAGTTTTTATAAGTACAATATGAGATTCCACTCTAATTTTCATATAAATATTTCCATCCTTTGGTCTATACAATTTCACATTGTTAGTTTTTTAATTTATTTGTAATTCATAAGCAGTTCTTTGTTAGTTGGAATTAAGATGGAAAAGAAATGACACAAATTTTTATATAAGATTTTGGTAGAAAAATGCCGTCTTTGACAACCTGAGATTCTTTAATTACTATATTATCGTCAGATAGCACTATCTATTCTTGCTTACGATCCTTAATCTGATCTGTTCCTATTATATAGAATATACAGAGTGGATCATTAATAATAGGCCATAGCTCAGGGATAGATTCTTTGGGCTAAAATATGAGGATAACCAAATATGCTTTAGTAAAATGTTGCTCTGGAAAAAGATATAGGGTGTCAAATTTCAAATTATTTTTTCGTTTTTTTGGGATATCTCAACAGCCTCTTGATTAATCTTCGCCAAATTTGCTAGAGGAACTTTTTTGTTCTAAGAAACAATAATTTATGTATTACATCACGTTAGATCATAGAGGGCGCTGCAGGACCTGTATCTGATGATGATTTTTTTTCATATTTTTGTTGACGAAACGTTGTGGCACTTCTGACCAAAATATCTGATGAAGGCGTCATTTCTACGTATAAAAGGTACACTTGGTAAAACTTGATAACTCCAACCGTTTTCGAGGAAAGTGCCGTTAAACATTTCAATAATTCTTTGAGAGACAAATTCAAGTTTAAGGTTATATCCTCATATTTTGGCCCAAAGATCTACTCCTAAACTATGGCCTATTATTAATGGTCCACCCTGTATACGTTTTGATCCATATTGTGCCATAAGAGGCAATAATCATTATTAAATTACAGTATTGCAGTATTGTTCAAATTGCTTCACATACAAATTATAATAATATTACCATGATATGAAAAAAAATTCAGAACTGTTCTAAATTCACTCATACGACATTGTCTTTGGTCTATGAAACCTGTTCTGGTACCTCTGACATCTCTTAGGGGTTGCGAATCTATGGTCATTTTAAATTAGCCTCATAATAATCACTTACATTTACATTGTATAAATAATATATCACTATTTGCTTTTAGTGCCTTGATGGTTGGCAGTTGGAGAATATTTAGTTCTTGTTGTGGTATTGTAAAGCGGTTTCCACCTGAACGCCTTCCGGCGCTTCGGACACATTAGTAATTTCCTGATAATGAGCACATAGATCTCTGCGATAAACTAATTTCTTTAGTAATACCCATGTGTCGAATTCCGCGAGAACGAGCGTGTACATAATATCCTTCCTATATAAAAAGATACTAAACAACAAATCTTCTGCTATAATAAATAAATCTCAGTAACGTAAAGCTTTTTATGACTATCTTTTAAATAAATAACTATTTCAACTTTTGGCTGTATTAGTTAGTATATCACAGTAAATACAATAACAGAAATGAAATTTATTGAACCAAAATTGATTCAACAGGCTGTTAATCGGGGTCCTTCTGTCTACCTCGGAGTAAATATTAATGCACATGTAATTATGATTTAATAGCCCTAACTGTGACCTGATTAGCATAATTGCCCCCAAAATTATACGGTCTAATAAAACTCCACAAACAGGAAAACCCAATTAGGCCCGTAGTGTCATACATAAATAGCCCCTTAACGCAAATAGCATAGAATTGAACAAATTAGTCAAAATATAATTAATTTCATATCTATCCATAGTATGAAAAATTCGGTTGAGCTTACCAACAAATTAAAAAATGGTATACTCCCAGAAAATTCAATCTTCGCATCTTTTGATACTTTCAAATTATTATTAGCCGTTACTCGAGTCCGAGTATAAAAATATTACAGTCGATAGATTGTGTACAATAAAAAACAAGTAAAAGGTGTAGTCTATTGTAATTCCCATTCATCTACGGTGCACACGACTATGGCTATAGAGGCCAATTCGGGAGAGCACATGTCGACCGCAGTCAGGACAAACATAGACCTGGTTAGGTCTTGGATTCGGCCTTCTTGCAGCAACATTTCCTTGATAGCTGGCCACAACCCCTCGCCATTCGGTTCTGTCCGCTGCAAGTTGTTCCCATTGCTTGTCTGCAATACCGCAGGATTTTAGATTTTCATGGAGAGCGTCTTTGAACCTCTTTCGTTGACCGCCACGCCTTCTTCTACCGCTTAGCAATTCACCATAAAGTGCACATTTAGGAAGGCGGTTATAATGCATACGATGAACGTGACCTGCCCATCTTAGGCGTGCTCTTGAAATAAGCACCTCAATTGGAAGGCTCTGCTCTCCTGAGTACTTCCACGTTTGATATGTGATGGAACCAACGGATTTTCATCATACTTCTGAGGTGTCTTTGCTGAAAACGTTCTAATTCTTTCACATGACGACGGTAAGTGACCCAGCTTTCACATCCATATAGCAGTGTTGGAATGACAACTGCTCTGTAGACAGCCATTTTCGTTGACAAAGCAAGGTCGTGGTTGTCAAATACTCTCTCTCTAAGTTCCCAGAGTGCTCTAGATGCAGCGTTAATTCTATTGCGAATCTCGCTGTCCATGTTTGCTTTGTCTTCAAATATACCACATAAGGAGTATCTCGAAGTTATACAAAAAATGTTGGGTGCTAAGAACATTAATATAATACCACTGATGGTAGAGAGGTAAGCGCACTTGCCTCTCACTCAAAAGTTTCGGGTTCGATTCCCGGTCGTGGTAGTGGAAAATACTGTGAGAGGGATTTTTCCACTATACACGGATATTGAGTGTATGTCGCTTGTCTCTAAACGTATAGCCTCCTCCTACACAAGGCTCTTCTAGAGCCTTCCGGGATAAAGGGTATCGTAATTACCTGTGGTATTATTATTCTTATTATTATTATAACTATAAGTCATTAAAGAAATAGCACTTAACAACGGTTTTTCAGTGAATATGAAAGATTCTCTAGTTACACAAAAACAAAAAACCGTTACCCAAGGAGTCACTACTTCCACATCCAGATTTAGTATCCAAGTCTTATACACATTAAATTCCAATATAATATTTTATTCCCTTTAATAATAGAGTGGGGGTGGCAATGGGGGTGGTTGGATAATGTCAAAATTTTTTTATAGTCCTTGGTTCTGGTATACGCACTAAATCCCGATTTAATTTTTTATTCCCTTAAATAATAGGGTGGAGGTGGCAATGGGGGGTGGTAGAGGAGGCGACTAATGCCAAAATAAATTTTAGACGCCCTTGGTTCTCGTACACACACTAAATCTCAATTTAATTTTTACTCCCTTTAATAATATGGTGGGGGTGGCAATGGGGTTAGTAGAGGGGGTGGCTAACTGCAAAAATTTTTTTGAGACGTTTCGTTCTTATACACACACTAAATCACATTTTTTTCTCCCTCTCACAATAGTGTGTGGGTGGTATTGGGGGTGATAGGGGGAGGAGTGGCTGATGTCAAAATTTGAGACCTTGACTTTTCGTATATGCCTTAAATTGCAATTTTAAGGACTCTTACCTGCTTGCTTTGCCTATTTACCCTTATTTACCCCATTTACCCCCCGAACCCTCCGACGGAATTAGATCAAAATATAATCTAGCTCCAGATCTCGTTATAATACATAAGTGTACAAAATTTCAAGTCATAAACGGTTCCAGAGTAAACGTGCGCGCAAAAAAAGTTACAGACCGACCGACATTTTTTTTCGCTCAAATTTAAAATATCGGCGTTTCATGATATTTTAAGACTATTTCCACAAAAACAAATGACATTTTTTTTTTTGTTACTATATTTCCACTGGATGTGGAAAAAATACGTTACAATGTGTAAAATTTGCCATAAGCTTAAAGAAAAATCACCAAAAAAACTTTGTTGGCCCCTTGTCAGAAAGAATTTCATATGTATTATCAAACCATGACCTTCAGCCACCTAGCCAAAAAATGTCAAACATCTTTTATAGTGTCAAACACAAAAAAGTAAAAAATCGGGGGTTTGTAAGCCCTCGTGTGAAGAATGCAATAGCTGTTATATAGGCCAAACAGGAAGGCCATTTAACATAAGATACTCGGAACATTTAAAATTATTTGAAAAACCACTGCCCAAGGAATCACTCTATTTCCACATTCAGATTTACACACACTAAATTCCAATGTAATATTTTACTCCATTTAATAATAAGGTGTGGGTGGCAATGGGGGTGGCTAATGCCAAAATAAATTTTAAAGGCCCTTGGTTCTCGTATATATACTAAATCCCAATTTAATTTTTTACTCCCTTTAATAATAGGGTGGGGGTGGTAATGGGGGTGGTAGAGAGGGTAGCTAACGAAAAAAAAATTTTTTGAGACGTCTCGTTCTTGTATACACACTAAACACATTTTGCTTTTTTTTAGTCCCTTTCATAATAGTGTGGGGGTGGTATTGGTGGCGAGAGTGGGGGTGGCTGATGCCAAAAAAATTTTGAGACCTTGACTTTTCGTACATGCCTTAAATTGCAATTTTAAGGACTCTTACCTGCTTGCTTTGCCTATTTACCCTTATTTACCCTCGAACCCTTCAACGGAACTAGATCAAAATGTAATCTAGTTCCCGATCTCGTTATAATATGTAAGTGTACCAAATTTCAAGTCAATATCACAAACGGTTCCAGAGTAAACGTGCGCACAAAAAAGTTACAGACGGACCGACAGAAAATTTTCTTTCGTTCAAATTTAAAATCTGGACGTTTCATGAAATTTTAAACCTATTTCAACAAAAAAAAAATATTTTTTTGTGTTACTATACTTCCACTGGACGTGGAAGTAAAAAGAAAAAGCAACTCAAATTTTGCAAATTACTTTTTAGAAATCAGCCACAATTTTCCGTCTATTGAAGAACTAGAAGTTCTACATTATGCAACAAAATCCAGGAAATTAAATATATCAGAATCTATTGAAATTTATAAACATAGGAAGAATTCAAACATTACCCAGCTTAATGTTCAGCTAGAAATTGGGAACTCCACTTTGTTTGCCGCCCTTTTGTAAGAGCCTATCGGCAATGTTTAATTGTAGCTAATTAACATAATCCCCTTTGTATAAATACCCCCACAATTTAATTTGTAATTCACTGAGCTTGAAAATGTAGACTAGATTCTACGAAACTGCTTTAAAATAAAACAACAAATATAGTGGATATGTAACAAAAAAAATTGTGTTCGTTATTTATTAGAAACTAATAAGTACATAGTTCAAACATTTATTGTAGTAATAACTGCAAGCAAATAAATGTTAAACATTCATGAAGTTATACATACGTATTGAATTAAACCACGGATGGAAGACACCAAACAGTTTTCATTTATTAAAAGGGAAACAACTCTACGCCACATGTAAATTTTGAAACCACCAAAGATCAATATGTAAAGCAGCTTTGCCCACATTTTCATATATTGGTATCCTAAGTCAACACTTATAAATAACGCAAATCAATTCTCGGGTAAGAAAACTCTATGTAAATAAATAGAAAGTACACGTCGTTTTTATTTATTGCCATAAGTTCGATACCAGAACCTGATAATTTTAAACTCGTGCATTGAATATCAGCAACAGGCGTAGCGTGTATTTTAAAGCTAAAGTGTAAAATATATACATTCGTCATAAATTGATGTTCCATCCCGCGAGCATGTGTTACCGCTTTAGGAAACGTGGCTGTTGAACAAATTATATCTTTGGTATTAACTTTAAAAAGAGCAAAACGCAGTTTTATCAAACAAATAATCATCACTGAATAAGCAATTTTATAGCAGAAGGAAATTTTATAAAAATATAAAATATAGGAATTATAATATTCCAACCTATCTGCAAGTGCCTTATATAAATAAGGACTCAACAAATTAAACCAAAACAGCTATTCCCTCTTACGAGCGCTGAATTATATGGTAAAATTTGCGTATTTTGTCTAAACACAGGCACTAAAATACAATGACTTGGAATGCTCGAAAATTCTACGAGGAAGATGCGAGGCCTCCTTCATCTCAGGATGTCGCTAACTGCAGACCGGTTTCGACCTAGTTTTGGGTCTCGTTAGTGCAGTGCAAGTGATACCTTCAATACCTGGAGTTCGCACCTCATAGACACTGTTAAGTTCCACCGCAGTAGAGCGTAACTAGCGCCATCTCTCAGTAGTATTCAGTGATGATTATCAATTTTATGTTCGATTTGGAGTGTTTCGAGACATATGTCAGAGACAAAACTGAACAAAACTTATGAAACAATAAACCAAGTGCGTATTGTAACTATTCTTTTGAATATTTATAATTATTCTATTAATATTTTCCATCGATGTATTCGAGCGAGTATTCAAGTCCAGGGGAGGTGGTTGTGTACCAGGATCCACCGTATATGTTTCGTAAACACTTCCTTATCATCAATGCAAAATTTTTTATCTGGCTTCCTTATTAACGGTATGGACAGTTGACACTTTACTAGTTAAGCAAGAATGTGTATATTTGAAGGACGCTTTGGGTCCTTTGTTGACTAGATGGTTCTCAAAAGCGGTTCTAGCATTACTAAGAAGTATTTGGTCTAGAATTTGACATCACTAGCGTTTTAGAAATATCCGTAATAAACCGAATTTTAAGTGATTTTGTTCTATTAATATTAATATTAATATTAATATAATTAATATGAATGTATTTAGACATGTAATATGTTAATGTGACGATACCCTAATAAAAATAACAATTCACATCTCTTAATATACAAAACCATGTCCCAGATAAGTTACAAGTAAGCACATCACACAAACATATTATATCAGGCATAGAGTGCAAAAGTCCAGGACTACAAACACCTTTGTTACAAAAGCCAATTAGTACGTGTCGTGTTCGTCGCCTATTACAGATTGATCACGGTTTGTGGAGTCAGACATACACAAAATGAAACAACGAGATAAGCCTCGAGCCAATATTAAATGAGCTAAAATGTGTCTAATTTTCGCTATCATCCCCACGGTTAAAAAAAATCAAGACTTGTTATATTATATTTACTATGAAAGCAAATGTTCAATTTATTTTACTTTCAAAGTAATAACGATCCCAATAAAATACCCCACAAGTATTTAAGTTTTTTTTACCAAACGTATTTTGATTTATCCAGATTTAGCTCGTGTTTGTATGGTTACATATATACCTAAGTCCTAAGATGGTGAATATTGCGCAATGTAACACCAAGAAGAACTCGCAGCACAATAATAGACCTTATAGCAGTTCACACCCACCTCACTTGTGACGTCAGGATGTTAAGTACCTAAAGCCGTTAAAGAGGGTGCGTTCAAACCAAAACAGACTTTGAAGTAGATAATCTGCAATCATAACACAAATAATAAAAAGAGAACTGCAATATTTCACTAAAAATAACAATCCAATGCTCCTTTCCATAAACTTAGTGATAAAAATCTCGGTAGATAAGACAGACAGGTAAAATAATTTATCGAAAATGTTCATGTCATAAATCAGCTAAGATATCCATAAAGATAAGGTAGGTAAAATAAATTGGCAGACAAATGTAAATCGGAATAAAAGTCTTTAGGTATATAATCAAGAGTAGGTAATAAAATGAATGTATTATATTAATATTTGTTATCTCATCGTAAAAAAATACACGCAATAGAACAATATAATAATTGTTTATATCTAATAGTAAATGCAACATAACAGAGAATTATTTAGCTGCCTGTATACGAGCGGTTAGACGAATAAATAGACATACGGATGGAGACAGATGAGCAGGTGAACAGACTGACGAGCAGATGGGCAGATGGACAAGCGGACTTACAGACGGATGGACGGTCAGACTGACGAATCATAATTGCTTTAATTAATCATATTTTTACCTAAATAACCCCTAATCTTAATTATCCTTACTTTTAACTTAATTACTATTAATTACACTTATTTGTACCTAAATTATCGTTAATTATCCTTAACTACCCTTATTTGTACCAAAACTACCCTTAATTACTAGAGAGTAATTGCCTCCCACCACCTGACTATTTAACCTTAACACCGTGACCTCTGCTCCCACCACGCTAATTACCACCCGCCACTCTAATTACCTCCCACCACACTAATTACCTCCAACCACGCTATCTCAACACTACAATTCCTCCCCCAACCCTAAACTGAACACTGCTCCTGCTCCGACCGTCATTAGACACCTACTTATAGTCTAGTCTCTAGTATACTTTAACTTGGCGTGTGTATGTATGAGTTAATATTTCCGTACGATTTCATTTTCTCTTGTACACAAAGGTCCACAAATCTTGTCCACGTAGACAATGTTGCTGGACTATTGCTTTAACTTTGTGTACAATATGGGAGAAAATGAAATCATACGGAAATATTAACTCATACATACACACGCCAAGTTAAAGTATACTAGACTATACCGAGATATTCACCCTCTAGAAACAGAAAGTTTAGACCTATCCCACGTGTCGCTCTTACAACAAAATGTATATGCGCTATAAAACGTAAAATAATACAAAATGGTTTTTCTTGTTTCCGCGTTTGCGACCTTGATCTACATAAATCATGTCACCCGGTTTCGAGTATAATGCCTGTTACACTGTTAACCGAACTTGGGTTGGGATACAAATGAATCACAAGAGAATTGAAAACCGGTATAATAAATCACCTTGTGCTGACGACGAAGGTGATAGTCCCATCCGCTGGCGCTGGAACTAAATTGAAACGGAAAATGGACTTTCCACCTGTCGAAGAGGACTCTTTAAGAAATCAGCAGAAACGTCTGTGGTTTAGAAGATATTAATTGATTCCAGTTAGGCCAATTGATTCTCTGGGAAAGGGATCTGAAAGTGGCTGAAATTTATCCATTCTTGAGGCATTTCTGTAGGGTGTGTATTCAACAGGATAAACGCTATTATAAGAAACATGCTAATTTGATGTCTGTCTTGTTATATTTGCCTGATAGCCTCGACGTCTCGACGTATTTGCGTCACTAAGGAGGTAAACAATATTTCTGATAATTCTATAGTTCTTTGTTGTTTAGATAATAACGTACGTAAAGGTTATCATAGAAAATTTAAATTAGAAACTTGAAACTTACAAAAATATTTTAAATGACTTTTAGTAAATATACCCTTTGAAAACATAATTTATTATATAAAAAAACAAAACCCCCATGACCAACGGACAATACAAAATTAATGACCAGACATAAAAATCGTGCATTTAATAAGTACAAAAGAACCAAGACTGAACCAACATGAAAAATAAAATAATTTCGAATTTTGCATCAATAATAATGATAATCCGTGGAAAAATTATACGAGCTTACTATTTACAATAATGTTGCACGCCTACGTCACTGCCTCATTGAATGTGCGAGAAAGAGCCGGAGGAGCCAATATTATAGATATCCGCTTGGAATGAAAAATATCCGGAAACATTTCGATTATCTGAACATTTAAAATAAAAACTTGTAAAAATTTTTTTTTTAAATCAGTTATGAAATTTACCTATTAGGTTTTTTCAAAAAAATATTAATGTAGCACACGTACAAATTATTATAAAAACTTCCTTATTTCAGTAGCTATCTAACTAGGTAGAAATGTTTAATGTACCCTTGATAGTTCTAATAAAAAATTAGTAAAGATAATGCTGGTGGCGGAATTTATTAAACGACTAATCGTTCATTTTCATTTAAGTCAGTCAGTCCTTGACTTTGACGTTTCTGCATATATGTCATTAACTGACATTCTTATCTCCGTGTCCCTTAAGTTTGTTGGTCTTGTTAAATTAGTTATCGAAGATTTTGATTTTGCTCGTAGTTGTTGTTATTGTATTTTCTGTGCCATGGCCGCGTATGCCAACGCAGAATACGCTGATATCTTGTTTGTCTATGGATACTGTGGCGGCAACGCTGCTGACGCTCGCCGAGAATATGGTCTTTGGTACCCTAACCGCCGCTTACCAAATGCACGTGTATTCAGTACGGCATATCCTAATATCGCTGAAACTGGCTCCGTGAAATGTAGAAGAAGTGACGCTGGTGCTCCTTCCATTTATGAACCAGATGATGAGGAAGAAATATTGAGGTATTTTGAGGAAGACCCAACTATTTCAACTAATAAAGTCGCAAGACTAACCGGAGCGTCACAATGGAAAGTTTGGTCTACGATACGTAGAGTTGGATGTCATCCTTACCACTATACCCCTGACCAAGGCTTGGAGGAAGGTGATCCTGGAAGGAGAGTGGAATTCTGCCGCTATATGTTGAATTCAGATGCAGAAAGTGCAAATTTTTTAACAAGTATTTTATGGACGGACGAGTCGAAATTTAATCGCGAGGGTATAACAAATTTCCACAACCTACATTATTGGGCAGAGGAAAATCCCAAGTTAACACGTGAAACTAGTTTCCAAATGTAGTTTTCTATTAATGTGTGCATGGGAGTCATTGGCCACTATTTAATAGGGCCACACTTTCTTCCTCAAAATTTAAACGGGGAAATCTATGAAAATTTTTTAAGAAATGATCTGGCGGTGATTTTAGAAGATGTGCCTCTCGCCGTCAGATAGCGGAATGATGTTTCAGAACGACGGTTGTCCAGCACATTATCGGCTCACAGTACGACAGTTACTTGATCAACGTTTCCTTAACCGTTGGATTGGAAGAGCGGGCCCAATACCTTGGCCAGCGCGAAGCCCTGACTTAACACCCCATGATTATTACGTATGGGGTCATATGAAGGAGATGGTCTATGCCGCACCAGTCAATACTATAGAAAACCTTAGACAAAGGATAGTCGATGCTGCCCAACACATAAGGCATAATCTGACAACCATAGTAACAAGGACGGAAATAAGAAGACGCTGCCGTGTCTGTATATGGAATAGGGGCTCCCATTTTGAGCAAGACATATAAAAAATTAAGTACAACTTTGAAATTAATGAAGAATTGAACTCTACTTTTAAAATGTTTTTTACTGTTTATCTAGAAATAAAATTCGTACTACTTGTGTTATTTTTACTAGTATTTTCTTAAAACTATTAAGGGTACATTGAACATTTGTACCTTGTTAGATAGCTATTGAAATAAGGCAGTTTTTATAATGATTTATACGCGTGTTACGTTAATATTTTTTTGAAAAACCTAATAGGTAAATTCCATAGCTGATTTAAAAAAAATTTTTTAAAAGTTTTTATTTCAGATGTTCACATGATCGAAATGTTTCCGGATATTTTTCATTCCAAACGGATATCTATAATATTGGACAAGTAATCCAGTAAAAAAAAATAAAAAAATGTGAAGTAGATTTTTCGGAAATTAACTTTTAAGACATTAAGATCTACTTTTTTGAGAAAAACAAAAAAATTGAAATATCTCAAAAACTATTGAGTTTTGCATAATGTATGTTAGGGCTAGATTTACTCCTTAGCTCATGCCCCATCACATCTCCAAAGGAATGTATCGAATTACCAGTAACCCTGTATACCTTCAGCCTGTAGGCGTATACCTTGAAGTATGCACGAACAATAATTTTATTACACTTATTATCCGCTACCTACAGTTACGCTCTACTATTAATGAGGGTCTTATCCTGAGAGCTCTTTTTGTTCAATACTTCAAGCTTAAAATTTGATTTTGAACTTCCGACAGCGCATAATATTAAACCCTACAGACTAATCTAAAAACTTTAAACCGTATTAAAAAAGGGTATTAATTAGATAGCAAAGTTACGGTGAATGCTTCATTAACATAATTACCGTTAAATCTTAATTAATGGTTTAGCTACAACATCTCGATCTTCTAAATGTTATTTACCTAAGGTATGACCTATATTCTGATACAGCAGTGTTGAGCTGCTTTTGAAGCGAAATAAATAATTGGAATACAAATGACGAGTAGAGAAAATCTTGGTTGAGAATATTGAAAATTGGCGTAATGGATCACCTGATAGAGTAAAACCGATATGAAGGCCTTAGTCTGCTTTCTAACAAATATCAAGAATGTTATATGATACTCGTGCAACCTATTTCATGTACGTACAAGTTATCATAATGATTTTTATTTTCCTTTTCAAATACAGAAGATGTATACAGTGTGGTGCACCATCAAACAACGAACTATTGCTTCTCTTAATAGTGATTAGTAATTGTGTGTTGTCCATCATAATCTACAATGTGTGAAAAATAAAACTGAAGAAACAGAAGTATTGCTATTGGAGGAAAAAGTCGATATTCCCTGTATCACGGAAACTTGAGTTAAACCGCAAGAAATTATACACAAACGTTTCTCTGACTATAATATATCAAGTTAATACTACAGGAAATGGTTTTCATATGGAGGACTATGATACTAACAAAAACTTCGCTAAGTGTAAAATACTACCCATCTGGTAAATTTGTGTGCTTATAAAGTTTAGTAAAACTAAATGAAACTGTATATTGTATTATATGTCTGTACAGAACACCTGATTCTGACACAAATATTTTTTTATCTAAATTAGAGGAAACCTTAAGTTTCATATTTAATAAGTCTCATATTTCCTTTATGCGGTGATTTCAATATTGATTTCTTATGTAACACCCCCCACAACCCCTGTTGAGGTACGTTACGTCACGGAGGGAGTGGGTTTCAAAAAAGTCAACAAAAAAACAAATCACGTCTCATGAAATCTTTAATATTTAGAAAATGATCCTTCTTAAAAGATTGATGGGTCACGTGATGAAGCCTATTTATTGGAGATTCGATTGACTTAGACTGATCACGTGGTTTTAAATCTTTGAATGTCGATAGTTTCAATTAGATTTCAGCAAGCATTAGAATATTACAGATTATGCTTTTGAAAAATTATTGACAAAATATGATTTAATAGTATTTTTCAAACAATTATGAGATAGAAAAACAATAATCAAGGTATTCAAGAGTGAAATTAATTGAGGTTAAGAAGCGTGATATGTGTATAATGCACGTGCTTATGCTGAAGAAAATGATGACAACAAATTAATTAACACATCAATTTTTTTATTAAAATGAATTTCGACGTTGCTGTGACTATTATTTATGCAACTTTTTTTGAAACCCACCCCCTCCTCCATGACGTAACGTGCCACAACAGGGGTTGTGGGGATGTGACTGGTAAATGGACAGAGAATTATCTTGATGAATGTTTATTTTGGCTAGAATTCATTGTTAATATTGACTTCGAAACATTTTTTGATGCGTAATCGAGTATTATAATTAAGACGATTTTTGGGGTGACGAAAATGGGGTAGAACTTCATCGAAAACGGATGGCATTGATACATATCATTTCTCATGCCCATAAGAGCTCAGAGTGTGAATGCCATCCGATTTAAACGTTTTCAACCGTATTTAACAGAATTTTATTAAAAAAATTTAGAAAAATGTGATTTTTAGACGACTTTAAGTGGTTACTTCTCGGAAGCTGCCCGGCAAACACGGATGGCAATCTTTTGACAACGAGTGGAGGTACAGATCAGTAAACTCTCAAATTTTCAAGCGATTGCATGACAACTTTTTTATTTATTTTTTTTAAATTCGCATATGCGAAAACGGTCGAAAATGTACGTATCGGATGACATTAAAATTTTATCTTATAAACTGGGTATGAACTTTCAGGCAACTGCAATTTTACTTGGTTGCCTGAAAGTTATGTAAATCCAATCCATACTATATGGGATCAATGTTATATAATAAATTAGGTGCAAATACGAAATACTGTAAATGTAAAAAAAATCTGTCACCTTTAAAATCATTCCTTGTGGCAAATACAAAAAAAAAAAGATTTTATAAATTATACGAATTAAAGCCCTGCTATTTGTAACAATTGTTAGTGAATAATACAAATAACAATTACTTGATATTAACCACTTTTGGTAGTTTAGTGAGTGTGTGTGAAATTTTCTGTCTGTCGATCGGTCTGTCTGTCTGAAACTTTTTTGTGCGCACGTTTACTCTGGAACATAACGAGATCTGGAACCAGATTATATCCAATTCTGTTGAAAGGTTCGAGGGTAAATGGAGTAAATAAGGGTAAATAGGCAAAGCAAGGAGGTGAGTTCATAAAATTGCAATTTAGGGCATGTACGAAAAGTCAAGGTTTCAAATTTTTTTTTAGCATCAGCCACCCCCACAATCACCCTCAATAGCACCCCCACACTATTATGAAAGGGAGTAGTGATTTAGTGTGCATACAAGAACGAAACGTCTCAAAAATTTTTTTGGCGTTAGCTACCTCCTCTACTACCCCTCATTGCTACCCCCGCCTTATTATTAAAGGCAGTAAAAAAATAAATTGGGATTTGGTGTGCACAAGAGAACCAAGGGCCGCTAAAAAAAATTTGACATTATTCATAGGAGAGTTAAGATGCGCACTAATGTTACTAAATCTGGTGTAAATACGACTTGCCCCCGAATATCGTGAGATTTAGTAATAAGAGAAGATAGAATAGAGTAATTCAGACAGAAAGGGAAGTCTATATTATTATGAATGATTTTATATAGAAATATAGCAGGGAAAGCTAGCCTTCTGTTTTTTAAGGAGTCCATTCTATACAATTTTAAATTATGATCATAGGTATTACACTGTCTGTCCTGAAAATTTATAATTTAAATAGTGAATTAATTCTGTCTGAACTTTCTTAATTCTATTAATATATTTATTGTAAAGCGGGTCCCAAACTAAGCTAGAAATTCCAAGCTACGACGAACCATTGAGTTATATAAAATTAAAATCGATTTCTCCCTTTTAAAATCTTTTGTTGATCTTAATATGAAGCCCAGATTCTTAAACGACTTTTGTGCTACAGTCTCAATGTGATTCTCAAAACTTAATTTAGTGTTTAATCAAGCTCCTAGACCTTTAACTACCTTGACCTGTTTAAGACTTTCTCTATCCAGTGTATAATTAAATATTATTCTATTGACTTTCCGCGTGAAAGTGATGGAGCAAAATTTATTGACGTTTAGATATTGCTGTGCTAGTATCAAAGAGTAATCAAAGTAGATCAATGATTTTTTGTTGGAGTAAGACACTAGGTTATATTTCTGAATGTTTAAAGTTTAGTTATTTTTTACACACCGGCCTATCCTTGTTATGAATTAAATGTTGATGAGGCACAACACGCTCGTGGATACTGCAAATCTGCTATAAAATTTAAATCATCTACAGGCATGTTCAATAATATATCAATAATATCACTAACAAATAAGTTAAAAAAGTGGTCTTTAAACTTATTCCTAGGAAGACCCAAAGTAGCATACATTACAATAAAATATAAGATATTTTATTTATCTGTATAGTTGAAGAAACCAATGTCGCTGCTACCTGGACACAAATTAAAGACAGTTTAAAAAGTGCGAGTGAGGAAATTCTTGGCACTGCAGCAAGTAAAAAACAGGAGGACTGGTTCAATGATAATGAAGCTTTTATACAAGAACTTCTTGACCGCAAACATACTGCCTTCCAAAACGCTATCAACCACCCCAACGACTCATCAAAAGCAGAAGCTTTTACCCAATCTAAGTATGAAACGCAACGCGAAATCAGAAGAATAAAGAACGAGTGGTGGGCAAGCAAGGCCAGAGAAATTCAAAGCTACGCCGATTCACACGACTACAGGAATTTCTTTCAAGGAGTAAAAGCAGTGTACGGCCCCAGTCGGAAAAATATGTGCCCTATTAAAGATTTAAATGGAAATCTCCTCAAAGAAGACCAGGAAATAAGAGCCCGATGGAAAGAACACTACTCTAGCATTCTTAACCAGCAAAGTCAAGCCGATCACGATATTATAAATCTTATCCCTCAATATGACACCTTCGAAGACTTAGATAAACCACTAACAACGGAAGAGATCTTAACCGCCATTGGGCAGCTAAAAAATAACAAATCTCCCGGCGCCGACTCACTCCCAGCTGAGATCTTTAAAGTTGTGTCGTCAGAGCTCATACCCTACCTCAAAAAACTGTTTGATGTCGTGTGGGAAAGTGGTCAAGCTCCGCAGGAGTTTCGTGATACACTTTTAATCAACCTCTTCAAAAACAAAGGGAGCGCTGCGGACTGTGGAAATTACAGGGGTATAGCTCTCCTGGCTGTTGGAGGGAAGATACTCACTAAAGCGATGGCAAATAGGCTAACACCTGATGGAAAAGTTACTTCCTGAAACACAGAGTGGCTTTAGACCAAACCGAGGCACATCGGATTTAATCTTCACACTTAAACAGCTTCAAGAAAAAGCACTCGAACATCAAGGAGAAATTCACATGGCCTTCATTGATTTAACCAAGGCGTTTGACTCGGTGGACAGGGAAGTGCTCTGGAAAATTATGTTCCGCTTAGGTATCCCTAGAAAATTTGTGGAAGTATGTCGCAGTCTACATACAAACAACAACGCCCAGGTTATGTATAATAATGAGGCAACCGAACCTTTCCAAACTCTCACTGGAGTTAGGCAGGGATGTGTCCTGGCACCCCTACTCTTTAATTTGTTTACCACTGCTCTAACAATTATTGTTGACAACAAACTGACAGTCAGAGGAATAGGTCTCAGATACCGTTTTGATGGCGGTCTTTTTAACATAGGGCGCTTTAGAGCTTTCACGAAGACACGCACACGATTCATTTGTGATCTCCAGTATGCGGATGACTGTGCACTTTTAGCCTCTACGCCGGAAGAGCTTCAAGAACTTTTAGATGTGTATGCCCAAAGCTATGATTCTTTGGGACTTAAAATCAACATTGGAAAGACTAAGATTATGTCAACTCCTCATCAAGTGAACCAAATAGACATTACACTTAACGGAAATTCTCTTGAAGTGGTGGATCAGTTCAATTACTTAGGCAACGTTGTTAATGACAAAGCAAACATGGACAGCGAGATTCGCAATAGAATTAACGCTGCATCTAGAGCATTCTGGGGACTTAGAGAGAGAGTATTTGACAACCACGACCTTGCTTTGTCAACGAAAATGGCTGTCTACAGAGCAGTTGTCATTCCAACACTGCTGTATGGATGTGAAAGCTGGGTCACTTACCGTCGTCATGTGAAAGAATTAGAACGTTTTCAGCAAAGACACCTCAGAAGTATGATGAAAATCCGTTGGTTCCATCACATATCAAACGTGGAAGTACTCAGGAGAGCAAACAGCCTTCCAATTGAGGTGCTTATTTCAAGAACACGCCTAAGATGGGCAGGTCACGTTCATCGTATGCATGATAACCGCCTTCCTAAATGTACACTTTACGGTGAATTGCTAAGCGGTAGAAGAAAGCGTGGCGGTCAACGAAAGAGGTTCAAAGACGCTCTCCATGAAAATCTAAAATCCTGCGGTATTGCAGACGAGCAATGGGAACAACTCGCAGCGGACAGAACCGAATGGCGAGGGGTTGTGGCCAGCTATCAAGGAAATGTTGCTGTAAGAAGGCCGAATCCAAAACCTAACCAGGTCTATGTTTGTCCTGATTGCGGTCGACATGTGCTCTCCCGAATTGGCCTCTATAGCCATAGTCGTGTGCACCGTAGATGAATGGGAATTACAATAGACTACACATTTTACTTGTTTTTTATTGTACGCAATTTATCGACTGTAACATTTCTATACTCGGACTCGAGTAACGGCTAATAATAATAATAATAATAGTTGCAGACTTGTAAATTTAGTAAACCTTTATATTAGGTTGCGAAGAAAAGGGCATCCATTGCAATTAATTTGAATAATTATTGTTTTAAGTTCCTTTATAATTTATATAAATTAACCAATAAACACCTCTGAATCTAACGTTAACGATTGGAAGGCGTACCCGACTAAGATGAACCGGAAACAAATTTTGATAAAATGAAAATCAGTTTTGATTATTTTTGTCATTTTTGTGACGTTATCATCACTCCTTTCAGATGTCTCTGTATATAAGCTAGTGATCTTTGAGTTAGAAGAAAAGCATCCCACGTATGAGTTTAATATTGAACTTCATAAAATACAATGAACATGTTTAAGAACTACTTGTTAATTGAAAGTGTCTCTAGGATATCTGCTAGAGGCTCAGAGTAGCGTCAAGCGTAGACGAATTAAATGCAGTTAAATGCCTCCAATTGTGTACATTTTGATGGAGTACTCTCAATATATCTGCGGCATTTCTAAAACAACCCTATTACAACCCAGTTGTTATTTGTTTCCAAAGTTATATAATTATAGATAATTATTTAGACAAATAATGGCGCCATTTACATTAAAGTACAGTACATTTACAGTAAAGTACGAAATTATTTCCAGTATAAAGTCTTTGATACAATGTAAAATTTAAAGTAGTTTTCGGTTTCTCATCTTCCAACATTATTTTTTCTACTTTAAAAATAACCACAAATATTTTTTTATTTAATTTATTAATTATTAAAAGTTTCGTTTAGCTAGTATAGACAAGTACTACAGCAAAATAATACCGGGTGTTAGAAAAGTATGGGAACGGTGGAAAATCTCGAACAGTTTGCATCAAATCGAAAAATAAAAAAATACATGTCAAAAATTTTTCAAAAAACTATCTACTAATACCGAAGTTACCTCCCCACCCACCACCCTGTGGGTGAAGCGAGGAGCAACTTTAAAACTTCAAATGGAAACCCCTATTGTTTATTGCGGAATCGGATTCTACGGAAAAAAATACGTAAATTTTATTCCGGACATTCAAAAACTGAAAAACACGTATTTGTTATTTTTACAAAATCTATCCAATGACATTGGATTCGAAGTGTGGGTGGAGCGGGGGGCAACTTTGAAATTTGTAATGAAAATCCCTATTTTTTACAGTGGATTCGGATTCTACGGCCAAAAATACGTGAGTTTAATATCGGACATTTTTTTCGACTCTCGCAAGGTGTCGCTGCAATCGCACAAAATTGAAATAAACCTTAAACGTTTATAAGTTTGTAAATATTTACAAACTCTAGCTACTCGTGTTGACAAAAAAACATTCAGTTTAAAAAACAATATCTGTGATATCTTGGTTTTTATGAATGTTTTTCTTAGTGTTCTTAATAACAGTATTTGTTTTGTGAAATTTCTACGAGCACGTTCAGTTCCTTCCAACTTTTGTAGAGGCAGGAGCGCACTTTTGTACGGATAAAGTTATTTAATTTTTCATTAGTTCTCACGTTTTTTTTTTGCATAATGGCTACTTTAACAGAGGAAGAGAGAGTTTCTCTTTTAATGATAGGAGGGTGGGGCGATAAAGAAAGGTCCTATGATGAAGTTGTGATTTTATTCAACGAAACTTTCCGTGTAGATCAAGTGGGAATTTCGAAATCTACTGTGTCCCGTACCATCAAACGATTCCTAGACACAAGGACAATTAAAAATCACCCAAAATCTGGAAGACCAAAATTTGAAACACCGGAAGCTCGACAAATGGAAGTGGCCCAGGCATTTGTTGAAAAGATATAAGTGCATTTTTAGTTCTTAAGAATTTGAAACTTTTGAAATTTCATCCTTGCAAAATTCACCTTCACCAAGAGTTAAATGAAGATGATTTTGATCGGCGACTTGAATTTAGTGAATTAATGATGGAAAGGAGTAACCAAAACCCAAATTTTTTGTCATCTCTACTTGTCTTCTTAGATGAAGCAACTATCGAACTCAGTGGAAAAGTTAATCGCCATAATTTCAGATATTGGAGTGACGAAAACCCTCACTGGATGCTTGAAACACACACGCAGTATCCACAAAAATTAAATGTTTGGGCAGGAGTTCTCAGGGATCGAATCATAGGACCGTTTTTCATAGATGGAAATTTGAATGGAGAAAAATACCTGGAAATGTTGACAAATCAAATAGTTCCCGCAATACAAGAGACTGCTGGTGATGAGTTCGATAATGTTTGGTTCCAGCAAGATGGAGCTCCTCCGCACTATCGGGATATTGTTAGGGACTATTTGAATGGTACTTTCGAAAATAGATGGATAGGTCGAAGAGGAACTATTGAATGGCCAGCAAGATCTCCCGACCTCGTGCCACTTGATTATTTTGTTTGGGGCCACGTGAAGGGTAAGGTTTATTGCACTAAACCTCGTGAATTGGGAGAGCTGAGGCAACGCATAATAAACATTATTGCAGAAATACCACCTCAAATGATAAGAAGTGCTATTGAAAATTTTTACGTTCGTCTCGGACAATGCCAAGAAGTCAATGGGCACCATTTTGAACACCTGCTATAATCTTGAAATTAAAACCTGCTAGTGTAGCAGTTAAGCTGTAAACTAATTGCCTCAACTGGCCGAAATCCTCACCTTGCCTTAAATGGCTGAGTTACCACCTTGCCTTCACTGGCTGGGATCAAGAACTTGTCTGAAGTGGCCGAATTAAGAGGTAAAACCACTGTTAGTTTTGTAAATAGAGTTTTTATTGCCCTGTAAAAAATGTAAATTGAAAATTACTAGCTGCTAATAAATTTACAGAATGTTAATAGTTAGAATGTTAGTTAGTGTAATTTCCGCACGACCGTGTAAAATCACTGTTCTCAAAATACCTCGGGAAATCATTCACTCTGAGATCAGTAGTTTTACTATTCGTATTTTTTTAAGTATGCGTTCAAAACTTTCATGTTTCCACTCAATTTTTTGCGATTGCAGCGACACCTTGCGAGAATCGAAAAAAATGCCCGATATAAAATTCACGCATTGGCCGTAGAATCCGAATCCGCTATAAGAAATAGGGATTTTCATTACAAATTTCAAAGTTGCTCCCGCCCAATCCAATGTCATTGGATAGATTTCGTACAAATAACAAATATATGTTTTTCAGTTTTTGAATTGGACGTTTTTTTATGGGCACAAGACGCTACTCTTGAAACAGTAATGTTTTCTTTTAATTTTTTGCGATTACAGCGACACCATGCAAGAATCGAAAAAAATGTCCGGAATAAAATTTACGTATTTTTTGCCGTAGAATCCGATTCCGCAATAAAAAATATGGGTTTCCAAAAAGTTGCCCCTCGCCCCACACACAGGGTGGTGGGTGGTGAGGTCATTTTGGTATCAGTAGATAGTTTTTTTGAAAAATTTTTGACACGTATCTTTTTATTTTTCGATTTGATGCAAACTGTTCGAGATTTTCCACCGTTCCCATACTTTTCTAAAACCCGGTATAGAAGTTATTATATATATTATAATAAAATTTTCACCTAGTGCAACAGCCCAATTGTGCCGCAGTTTACATTTTTGCTGAAATAAACCTGAAATTGGTATATTACATATACATAATTTTGTTGTAATCTAGTCAGTTTTGTCTGTAAATCTGCCATATCTACAATTTATTTAAAGTGAATCAGAATACTGTTTTACTTTAAAATCCCTTCGTTCAAACCATTTACTAGTGATTTTTTAAGCTCTATGCCGGTTAGCTGGTGAAACTTTTATAAAATTTCGTACGATTATAGATGATTGATGCATTAGGTAACGCTTTAATAGCTACACGTAAAACAGCATTTGATTTATAGAGAATTTCAGATTCTTACTAAAGTGAAAAATGTAACAATAAATAAACTACAAAACAAAGATTAAATTCGGGTACATCGCAGTCTGTTGGGACATTCCGCGATATATTAACGCATACTACCTAGCAAATGATAAGCGAAACGATTATTCTATACTACTTTAAACAACTTTGCTCTCTCCAAAAAATATTTGAAAAAAGAGGCTTACGGATTTTCTTCTTTTAAAAAATATATTTTACAGGAAGCAATATGGTTTTAGAGGTAAAAAAAATGTTCTGAGGATGCCGTTTACGATCTAACTACTGAAGTAATAAATAACCTAAATAAGAATAAAAAGAGTCTTGTAGTATACAGGGTGGACCATTAATACTAGGTCATAGTTCAGGGGTAGATTCTTTGGGCCAAAATATGAGGATATAACTGAATATGCTTTAGTACAATGTTACTGTGGAAAAAGATACAGGGTGTCAAAATTCAAATTATTCTTTGCAATAACTCAACAACCCCTTGACTGATCTTCAACAAATTTGCTAGAGGAACTGTTTTTCTTATAAGAAACAATAATTTATGTATTACATCACGTTAGATAATAGAGGGCGCCGCGGGATCTGTTATTTCTTTCATATTTTTTCTCACCAGAAAATCTGATGAGGGCGTCATTTCCACGTATAAAAGGTACACTTGGTAGAACTTGATAACTCCAACCGTTTTCGAGGAACGCCGTTAAATATTTCATTAATTTTTTGAAAGACAAATTCAAATTTAATCAAACAGAGTGTATTTATTGAAAAAAGTACAAAACGTAAGGAAAAACAAAATCGTAATAACAGCGTAAACTCTTTCTCACTCTTTTATGAACTAATGGATTAGTTTCATGGTATTGAGATAAATACATAAATCAAAAGATTGTCTAAAATAAGGATCTAATCTTATTAGAAGACCAAAAAATAACGTAAAAATTGACTTAATGACACATAAACTTTCCCCCCATGCAGAAACCCCATTGCTGCAACTTAGAGTAAATGTTCGATATGGTTTCCACCTACTTCTATGTTTTTCCTAATTCTATTCATAAAAGATTTTCTTACATTGAAAAATACATTTTCCTGTCCTCTAATAAAATTCGCTGAGTTTTGTATTTTGTTCCACAGTTCTTCTCTTGGGTTGATAGTATTTCCATAGACTAAGGACTTCGTATGTCCCCACACATAATAATCCATAAGGATTATAATCAGGACTTCTTGGTGGCCAGGCAAATTCACTTCCTCGACCGATCCATCTGCATGGGGAAATCTCATCAAGATAATTTCTGATTCAATGGCGAAATGAAGGGAGCTCCATCTTGTATGAACCACATTATGTTCCGTATGTCTAGCATGAAAGCATCACCAAGAGTATTTTGAAGAAAAAACACAGAAGACTGTCCATTTAAATTTGGAGGAAGGACAAATGGTTCCAATAATTGATCGCCGATGATATCACACCAAACGTTAATCTTAAATTCTTGATGAAAATGTCTATCTTTAACGGCATGAGGACTTTTTACTTCCCAGTAATGGGTATTTCTCCAGTTAAAAACGCCTCGACGAGTAAAAGTTTCTTCGTCGGTAAATAAAGTGTTTTTCGATCCCTGTTGTGTTTATTTAGAACAAATTGGCAAAATTGTAGCCTTTGTGGAAGACCCCTTCGAAGTAAGTTTTGTACAGGAGTGAGATGATATGGGTAGAAGCGTTCTTTACGTAAGACTCTTAGGACAGACTGTTTACTCACCCCTGCTGCCGCTGCTAAAAGACTTGAGCTGACTTGAGGATCTTCATCCACACGAACTAAAATTCCTAGTTCTTGATCTGGAGTAATTCGTTTCGGTCATCCTACATCATTTTTCTAGCGAAGTGAACCCCTTTCTCCCAAACGGCGAAATAGATCTTTAAAAATTTTGTGGTCTGGCTGTACTCTATTTGTATACTGCAATATCTCCTCGCTGCAGCACGTCCGCTAAAATTGTTTTGTGCGTAAACACGTATCATATCCCTTACTTCACTATTTGAAAAATTATTATGTCTAGGCATTGTAAACAAAAAAGTTAAAGTAATTAGCTCGAGGAACACAAGATCAAAATAAAATGATTAAATGACGTAAATGACAGAACTAAAACGTAACCAAAGCACACTTTCAATAAATACACTTTGTTTCATTCAATTTGAATGTGTCTTTCAAAAAATTATTGAAATGTTTAACGGCACTTTCCTCGAAAACGGTTGGAGTTTTCAAGTTCTACCAAGTGTACCTTTTATACGTGGAAATGACGCCCTCGTCAGATTTTCTGGTCAGAACTACCACAACGTTTCGTAAAAAAAAATATGCAAAAAATTCATCATCAGATATAGGTCCTGCGGCGTCCTCTATGATCTAACGTGATGTAATACATAAATTATTGTTTCTTAGAACAAAAAAAGTCCCTCTACCAAATTTGGCGAAGGTCAGTCAAAAGGCTGTTAAGTTATTGCAAAAAAAACGAAAAAATAATTTGAACTTTGACACCCTGTATCTTTTTCCACAGCAACATTTTACTAAAGCATATTTGGTTATAGAGGGTGTCTCACCGGGAACTGAATCGATCGATATAGAGAAAAGTACGCAGCAGAAAATTTTGAAAATTTAGATAATTACTAATGTTGGTGTGGCCAATCCAACTAAAATAATTATAAGCAGATGGCACTTCCGCTTATACCGGAATGGAACACCCTATATATTTTAGGGTTTTCGAAAAGAGCATAAAATTCTGAGTCGGAAATATGTAGCATCAGCATCAGAGATATTTGACATCTTACAGAAAATTTGACAGGTGCAACGGTTTGCAAGAACCGTTATAACTTTCTTCGTGTAAAAGATCCTGATTTGCTTCTTGTCACATAAAAAGAACACAAGGAGAACTACGTTCTACAACTGAAATAAATTCAATAATATTATACCAAGTGTTCCGTTTTTCGCGTTACATTTTGTCAACTTCAAACCGCGAAAACTTGTTTAGGTCAAATGGAACTCCCTGTATTTTTTTACGTCAAGTTGTGTAAAATTGAATTCCCTTTTTTCTGATATTAGCATTGTTGGAGTTAAAGTTACAACTTTTTGAAATATTGGCGATTTTATTAGAAATTCATTGTTGTAATCATTTCATCAAAATAGCCATGATTAGAAACAATCAGTCATTATCTTATGTCAAAAAATGCTAGCACGTTTAAGTTAAACCCACCAAGACTTTTTAAATTTGTTTATTATTTATGGAGGATGTGATAAAGTAATATCAAGAACTTGCAGCATATTTGCTACTCTATATCCAGAAAAACGTAAACCGTCACCAAACACTGTAAAACGCATACTGGAAAATTTTAAAAATTATGGCTCTGTCAAGGCAAGAATGCAAAGAAGAAAGCCTATTGTTGATGACGAAAACATTCTGGGATATTTTCATGCATTTCCAAGGATGTCATTAAGACAAGCTGCTCTGGAATCGGGACTATGTAAGGATTCAATTCACAGAATCTTATTAAAACATAAGTTTCACCCGTTTTCATTCCACATGGTTCAAGGATTAAAAGAAACAGATTTCCTAAGAAGACAGGATTTTTGTGAGTTTATTCTAATAAGGTCTGAGGGTCACGATTCTTATTTGGGAAATATTATATGGACAGATGAAGCAAAATTTACTAAAAATGGACTTTTTAATAGACACAATTCGCATTATTGAAGTGACTCAAATCCTCATATGTTCAGAGAGCGAAACTTTCAGGAAAGTTGGCAGTTCAATGTTTACTGTGTCATAAGAAACGATAGAGTGGTGGCATTACAATTTTATCAGGAAAATTTAAACGATAAATTAAATTTTCTCTTCTGCTAATATGTATAGGTAAATTTTTGTTTTTTTTTTTTAGGTGAAAGATATCTGTATATCTTACAAAATTTGAATAATAACTATTTAGAAAATTTACCTCTCGCCGATCATAGAAACATTTTTTATCAGCACGACGGTGCTCCCCCACATAACGCATATTTAATTAATAATTATTTACAAGAAACTTTTTATGATCAATGGATTACCAATAATGGACCTTTCTTATGGCCTCCTCGCTCGCCCGATTTATCAGTTCTGGATTACTTCATTTGAGGAACTATTAAAAATAAAGTTTATAAGAGCCCATTAACAACCATTGAAGATTGTATGCAAAGAGTTAGAAATGCATTTCAAAACATATCACAGGATTCAATTAGAAGAGCTACCCATGAGGAACTAATCCGAAGGTGCGAAAAATGTGTCGAAGTTTGAGGGCGGAATTTGAGCAATTATTAAATTAAAATGAAATCATATTTTAAATTGATCTTATCTCTGCTATTTTAGTTTATGACATATCCTCAATTCGATTAATACGCATGTGTTTTATTTTTATTTTGCGTTTTTGTGGGTATTGAGTAGCAAATGTGCTGCAAGTTTTTTTTTATACATTTATTTAACGTCGGCCTATTTCCGCTACTGAGGCCTAACACCGACGCCTGTAGACGAGCTACCCCCAACCAGGAATTTTGCCGAGCCTCTTCCCTTAAGAAGAGTAGGGATCTTTTACTTGCCTAATATTTAATAGACAAGGGACCGACGGCTTTACATCCCCTCCGAAGGATGGTATATCTCCTATACAACCCTCGCCTAAGGTTGTATAGCTTCCGCGCATACACTGATATACAAGCCACTGGAAGATGTGTGAGGCGAGAACGCGGTTTCCGTTGGAATGGTCACCAATCCAAGTACTAACCGCGCCTGTCGTTCCTTTACATCGCATACCGAAGTATGTACATAGTAAAGACGCACCTACGCTCGCCCTGTGCTGCAAGTTCTTGATATTACTTTATCACATTCTCAATAAATAATAAATAAATTTAAAAAGTTTTCGTTCGTATAATTTAAACGTGCTGGCATTTTTTGACATAAGAAAATCGCAAATATTTCAAAAAGTTGTAACTTTAACCCCCACAATGCTAATATCAGAAAAAAGGGAATTCAATTTTACACAACTTGACGTAAAAAAATACAGGGTGTTCCATTTGACCTAAACAAGTTTTCGCTGTTTGAAGTTAACAAAATGTAACGCGAAAAACGGAACACTTGGTATGATATTATTGAATTTATTTCAGTTGCAGAACGTAGTTCTCCTTGCCTTCTTTTTACTTGACAAGAAGCAAATGAGGATCTTTTACACGAAGAAAGTTATAACGGTTCTTGCAAACCGTTGCACCCGTCAAATTTTCTATAAAATGTCAAATAACTCTGAAAGGGCTAGGTTTAGATATAGGATATGCTACATATTTTTGACTCAGAATTTTATGCTCTTTTCAAAAACCCTAAAATATATAGGGTATTTCATCTGAAATAGGCAAGTTGGTATTGGCTTCCGGTATAAGCGGAAGTGCCAGCTGTCTGTAATTATTTTAGTTGGATTGGCCACAGCGACATTAGTAATTATCTAAATTTTCAAAATTTTCTGATGCGTACTTTTCTCTATATCGATCGATTCAGTTCCCGGTGAGACACCCTGTATTCTCATATTTTGGCCCAAAGAATCTACCCCTGAACTACGACATATTATTAATGGTCCACCCTGTATATAGACTTATAGACTTGGCAAAGGCGTTTGACACATTATACCTAGATCATTATTCGATAGATTGAAAAATGTTAGAGTTAGAGGAGACATATTGCGATTGTTTGAGAATTATTTAACTGATAGAAAGCAAAAGGTAAAAATAGGGGAAACTTTCAGTAACTCTCAGACAGTCTCAATGGGTGTACGCTGTATTGGCACCTCTGCTATTTCTCGTGTATATTAATGAAATTGGAAACATACCAAAATAATGTAACTGTAATCTCATATACAGATGACATCGCTATTTTATATACAGGAGCAAATTGAACAGATGTATACGAGAGAGCTGAAGCATGTCGATACAAAATTGGCTAGATATTAGTTTAAGTTTAAACATCAAGAAAACAACATTTATAGCTTTTTCTACCTCAGCTGCTTATCAACCTTTTCAAAATCCACAAAAATACTGCAATATCAATTGCAACTGCCCTGAAATAAAAAAGGTAAAATCTACTAAATATTTAGGAGTTATTATTGATCAGCATCTGAGATGGAACGACCATAATAATTTTATAGCAACAAAAAAACTATTTCATAAATTTTATAAGGTTCTGAATAATAAATTGTTAATGGTTTTATACAATGCCGAGTTTATATTAAAATACTGCATTGTAATTTGAGGTGGATTATACAGTAATTCATTACATAATCTTGCTGTGTGTCAAAATACTACAATAAAAATAATTTTTAAGGAAGATAGAATGTACTCCAACTTCTGTGAATATATGGATATTTAAAAAAAAAACTCACATGTTTGCATAGTAAATATAGGACTCTTTCGCACACATTTACTATAATAAGTACATGTACCTATGTACTTTTCAAAAATAATTCCTTTTCTCTTTTTTAATTGGTTTCACCCCTTGGGGTCAGGTGGGGTAGCCTGTGGTCGATAGTTGGTCAATTTATTGAAATGGAGTAAAAAAGATCCCAATCTGACAAGCCTTCATATGCCCAGACCCGAAAAAAGCGGAAAAGGGGGTGTTTTTTTGCATAAAGGCGTAGTTTGCGCGAAATTGGGGTGTAAACCATTATCACTATCATATTCCTCACCCTCAAAACCCCGGGGGCTGGAGATGTATTTTGCTACGGTCTTAATACTACAACGGTCTTTGCAGTTCCAAAGGGGACTATAAGCACTTTATTGATAAAAATGTTCATTTGTTAGGTAAAACCAAACACAACCTTTTTTGTTGGTTTCAGATAGATAAATATCAATAATGTCTACAAAAAAAAACCTTTAGACCTATCATCGAAATACCAAAATGGCAGCGTGCGGATCAGGGCAAATTGAAAATAATGTAACAAACATAAAAATATTCACGTACAGAAATAACACTCGTGCCCAGTTCCCAAATAAATTCAACTTCTAAAAGTCGTACAAGTTTTTTGAATTTTACAAATGATTTATAAACGTTTTACATAAGCAATAAAAAATAATTACAAGAAGAAATACGCAACGAAGTGTTGTGACCGAAGACCGAACGCCTGAAAAGAAAACGTATTTTTTACACGTCCAAATGTATATTCTCTGTTTTGTTCATGTTGATTAATATCACTTTCAAGACCATTTTCCGCAAACGGCGATGAATTTAAATAAATACGCGGAAAATCAGACAAGCGTTGCGTTGGTGATATCCTCGCCTGGGTTCTGTTAAATTTCCACGACACAGTTCATAAACATAAGTAATTGATATCCGTGCCTTCTGGATTTGTAAATAAAATAGGCATTTTGTATATGAATCACTGTAATATAATTTATTTACTATTAGTTTGAGACATCACTAAGATATAAATTGTTGATACAAAAAATAAATTATATTATTGATTTTAATGGGCTACATTACTGAAAAATAAAATATGTATTGTATATGCTTTATTAGAAGCCCTATTTGCAATGCAAGAGTAGATTCAATATTTATTACATAAAACTGATGCACTTCTCATTAGTGCTGGGGTTAGAGGTAATTCGCCGAGATAAAATGTTGTCTCGTCTCGTCGATATGTTCATGAACAAATTCTTATATTTTATTTGTTTATGTCTAACATTCAACGGGCAGAACCCACTTACAGGATAAGGTTACGAATTACAATAGCATTTAAGAAAAATACAAAAAAGGGCAAAAACAATAACAGTATTTACTAAATATAAGAATTAAGTGTTTAATACTAGATTACAATCAGTGTCACAGATTTTATTATGATATATCAGATATTTATTGATATAAACGTATAAGGCTTTTAATATTACATAACAAAATATCTAAATCATCTTCATTATTTGAAAATTATCAATCTATCGCCGACCTATCCGTATATCCAAATCTGGTATCTGGATACACGGATAGGTCGGCGATAGCAGAGCATGTCCATAATAACGAGAACTATAAAATCGACTACGAGGACGTCAATATATTAGACAGAAATACGCGCTATTATTCGCTAATCATTAGAGAATCACTGGAAATTATGAAAAACGTAAACAATTTTAACAGAGAGGATGGGTATCGACTTAGTAACACGTGGAGACTGGTATTGCCAAGTACCAGCGCCGAAGTAAGTCACTGTTAACCAAACACGACGAATGAGCAGCGAAGCGAACCAAGCACGACCAATGCCCAGCGAAGCGAGGAGTGTAACAACAAATTCAGTCTTTAGAATCCTTCTGAAGAAGCTGACAGGATGATCAGCGAAACGTCAATTCAAGTTCGACGTCCACGACAAGACCCGGAAGAAGCTACTTCATTCAACTTTATTTCAGTCAAATAAAATGTGCATCATATACTTGTGTACCTAACACTGCATTGTTAAATTTTTCGAAAGCCGGAAAGACTTGAAAGAAACACCTCGAGAGTCGAAATAAGAGAAGAAATTCTCTCGTTTCGTATCAACTCTATGATGTGGATGCCTTTCTAGTCTATCGTCTGGTCTCGATGAGGCGATACCAGACAAGAGATTCTCATTTCAACGGCACCATTTCTTATTCTAGGTTGCTTTGGAATACAATTTAATAGGGCTTGTCGTCTTAAGTGAAGACCGCTGAAATTTTGGTAAGTAATATCTTCGACTCATTATTGAGGCATGGGGTCCAAATAATAATTTTATAGCAACTACTAAGAATAACCAAAGAAGTTTTGCCGAAAAAATTTCAACTAAGATCTGCAAAAAACACAATATCGACAAGGCCTACAATATTTAATTTCAACAGGATTCTATTCTGACAATAGGTCTGTCCATCAAATTTAGTTTTTAATTAGAAATTATAGATTTATGGGTGTTATAAACCTCTACAAAGTTTTAAAAAAAGTATTTTGCTTTCGGCGTTATTTGTAAAAGAAATTACCTCAACGCGTCGAGGCAAGAAAACGCTCCCTTGGCGCGAGGCGGGTGACGTCACATGCCTGTTACGCGATATGTGCAGCAATACTCTAGGTGTTGCTATAGTGATGTAGTTAATTTTGCAACTGTCATGAGCTAGGACGGGCCGGATATTTTTGCCGATATTTGTCATAGCCGTATTTATCTGTGCTTTGAAAGAAAATCGTATACCATAATCAAGTCTACGTTCGGCAAATTACGCGATTCTCCTTTCCGGAATCCCTTCTCCATATTTGACAACAATAAACAAACTTTATTTGACGTTTGAAGTAAAGGTACTGTTACGGCCGTGAATTTAAACTTTGTTCTAAAGAGAACGACACGGAATAAACCTAACGCAGCGTACACATGATCTGGCGCCTGCCGAGCCAGCAAGCATGTGACGTCATACGCGTTTATATGTCTGTAATAAAGCAAGCAATTTCTACGGCCACTGCTGTTGTCCGGATTGACTATTTTCAACCACAGTTCTAATATTGTCATTATTAGGTAAAATTCTTCATTTTGCAATACTTTTAGTGTATAATTTTTTTTTTGTGAACAGATCTATTGACAAAATAAGGTACATTTGTGAAGAACTGCGACCTGTAAATTCTCTCCATACAGTATGTTGTAATGTAATACTATATTATACATCCATTCGTTTAGGTTCTTTAATGGAAGCTTCGTGAACATAAAATAAATGTAAAATTTAATATCCGTCGAGACGCTTAGGAAATAATTGAATTTTTTAGTCAGTTAATGTTCTGCTACAATTAAAATAAACTTAAATTGAAATAAAATATCCTTATGCACTGATTACCTTTTAACGAACCTTGCAGTTAAATGCATAAAGTATGAACGTTACTACTGGCAAATCGTAAATGTCCGTGCAACTCTATAATAGAATATAAAAAACGTTATCGTCAAAATGCACAGATTTAAATTGCACACAGCAAAATCAGGTTTATTTTTATTTAGTGGAGCGCCGTTAGGTTTACATCTCGGGACCTAGTTCCAATTAATGAACTTATGCAAGTGCTTTTAGCATGTATTCTATATACTATACATTAAAAAAAATTACCACTTAAGAATAGCCCCTATTTACTTACGAGGCGGTTCACACCCCTCCTAGAAGGTGAACTAAAAAACTATAAATTTTAAGCAAAAAAATTAATTTTTGAAAAGAATGGATATTTTTCATGTTATAATAATTCGAGGATTGCGATGAAAAGTTGGTAGTTCGAGACGATTTTTCGTAAATAACTGAAAAATTTAATGAAAAAGTGGTATGGCACATAAAAGAAACTTAAACAACGACAAATATTTCGATGATTTTTCTTTTTGTGTGACGAATAGTTCTAAGCATGGTGTTCGAACATTTATTAAGTCAAGTTATAATGACCTAACCCACAAATATCTCAAAAACAATTAATATATTGATTAAATCTCAGAATCGCTTTTTCTTTTTGAGGTTAGAAATTCTTTAGATTCCTCTTAATTATGGACGAAGCGGGCTCCTTCCCCACTGAAAAAACGGAGAGCCAGTCATTTTTCAGTTGAAGATAAGCAAGGCAATTTAAATATCTATAAGGCTTGTGGAGAGAATCCGGATAATCCTAAGATATAAAACGTCGAGTTCGCAGCAGGTAATTTTCACCTTTTATTATACAGGCTACTTTAATTAGCACGTCAAAGTACTTCTTCTCTCACAGTCCCTTCAAATTAGAAAAAATTAAAGAAAATTTTTCCACAGTTATGAGACCTGTAAAAAGTTAAGTATTTGGGTTATCTAAACATGATTTTCACCCACCGCAGTTCCAAAAAAGCGTGGTTTTTGAGAAATATATATCTAAAAAAGGTTAAAAAAAATATACACAGGGTGGACAATTAATAATAGGCCATAGTTCTGGGGTAAATTCTTTGGGCCAAAATATGAGGATTTAACCAAATATGCTTTAGCAAAATGTTGCTGTAAAAAAAGATACAGGGTGTCAAAGTTCAAATTATTTTTTCGTTTTTTTGCAATAACTCAACAGCCTCTTGACTGATCTTCGCCAAATTAACTAGAGGAACTTTTTTTATTCTAAGAAACAATAATTTATGCATTACATCACGCTAGATCATAAAGGGCGCCGCAGTACCTGTATTTGATGATGAATTTTTTTCATATTTTTTTTTACGAAACGTTGTGGTACTTCTGACAAGAAAATCTGATGAAGGCGTCATTTCCACGTATAAAAGGTGCACTTGGTAGAACTTGATAACTCCAACCGTTTTCAATAATTTTTTGAAAGACAAATTCAAATTTAATGAAACAAAGTGGGTTTATTGAAAAGTGTGCTTTGGTTACGTTTTAGTTCTGTCATTTACGTCATTTAATTAATTATTTTATTTTGTTCTTGTGTTCCTCGAGCTGATTTCTTCAAATTCTTTATTTATAATGGGGGATATGATGTGTTTACGCACAAAATACTTTTATGTAGTGGCGAGAGGTAAGTGAAACCTCCAAATGGTCATTTGCTATTATACATCATAGATGTCTCTCCATGGGCGTATAGCGACTTGCGATTCTGCAAGTACCTGAGAGCGGAGACCTTTCAGTCCTAGGTGGACTTAGCCTACTGTTATAATTATTATTATTATTAGCCTTTACTCGAGTCCGAGTATAAAAAAAAATGTTACAGTCGATAGATCGTGTGTAATAAAAAACAAGTAAAAGGTGCAGTCTATTGTAATTCCCATTCATCTACGATGCACACGACTATGGCTATAGAGGCCAATTCGGGAGAGCACATGTCGACCGCAGTCAGGACAAACATAGACCTGGTTAGGTCTTGGACTCGGCCTTCTTGCAACAACATTTCCTTGATAGCTGGCCACAACCCCTCGCCATTCGATTCTGTCCGCTGCAAGTTGTTCCCATTGCTCGTCTGGAATACCGCAGGATTTTAGATTTTCATGGAGAACGTCTTTGAACCTCTTTCGTTGACCGCCACGCCTTCTTCTACGCTTAGCAATTCACCATAAAGTGTACATTTAGGAAGGAGGTTATCATGCATACGATGAACGTTACCTGCCCATCTTAGGCGTGCTCTTGAAATAAGCACCTCGATTGGAAGGCTGTTTGCTCTCCTGAGTGCTGTTATAATATATGATTTACAGGAAACAACTCAACTCAGCGGGCAAATACCCCGACCTGCATTGAATTACACCTTACAAGTCATGAAAGAATGGTAACCAATATCATTTGTCAATTCCCTGATGAGGGTCACCAACAATACCAAGTTAAAATGAAAGATCTTCCACCCATTATTTCGGCAAACTATTGGTAATGTTTCCGCCAAAAATTGGAAAAAGGTCATTCGACATGCGCAAAATGAAGATAAAAAATGTGGCAGGTTGACATTACAATAGAGATTGTAGTGGAGCCACTGATAGATAATTCATGTGGGAAGTAACTCTTCTTCTTCGTGTGAATCAGAGATGGACTAACGGCTGTATGGCATGGTATAATTGTGAATAATTATGTACAAATTCTATTACTATATAATTTACCACCTTAATTCCTCAAAAATTAGTGGATTAACTATTTCTTTTCAGTCAATACAGTATAGTAATTAATAATGAATATAATTATAATTGAATAAACACAAGTATAATTGGTATATCATAAAACAGTCGCGGACAAATAAAAATAGAGGAGAACATCAAAAGGCTCTAAACAGATGCACTAGTAATTTGAAACATCCCAACCGTATGAAATATTTGAATATTCTATTGTCTGGTCGATAGCCGCGTGGGTTAAGGCGCGAGGTGGCAATCGCGATTAATCATACGGGCATCGCACCACCGGGTTCGAATCCTGGCTCCGGCACTGACACAGTCGGAGTAAATGGTTGTATGTCCGCGTTTTTTAATGTGTACCCCCTTCCGCACAAGCCCCTGGCTTTTGGAATTGGGGGTTGTCTAATTTCTGTGGTGTTTATTATTATTATTATTATTATTCGCCCCGCCGTAAATTCTAAAAATGTTGAAATTGAGACAAATAATAGTGCTTTCTGACTAGAGACAATATCAGAATGCATTGCTCCTGCTATCGGAATTTTACAATTCACCTTATCACCATTTTTATATAGCCGCAACAATACTGGTACAAACAAACACAGAATAACAAATATTGGTTCGGCTCAGGACCGACCTTCATTAGAAGACCGAACCATCCATATTGATTGAGTTGAAAGCACATAATACGTCAAATTCAGTTCATTGTTACGACTAGGTCTTTATGATGTTCAGTAAAGTCTCTAAATATTTTGCTGTATAAATTTACCACACACCTCCAACACATAAAATGGAAAATTGAAAAGTCAGATTTGGCAAGAAATAGTTCTTGGAAATGCGCCAAGTGTGGCAAAAAATGGGAACTAACAAATTAATTCACATACAAAGAATCTCTCACTTATAACTCGTTGAGACCGTAACGCGGGATTATATGGAGGATTACATTAACGTTAAGATTATTTTAAGAATGAATGGAAACAGAGATAAGCATCTGGGAAATATGTGCCAAGAATAAGATTACAAACAGACAAGCATGATTAATTTAAAAATAAATATGTAATATGATTTTTTTACAGCTTTTAAGCAATTTAATTTAGACGGCTTTTAGTTCTTGATTTAGTTTCTTTATGAACACATTTCAGATTGTAGTAGCAAATTTATGTAACTATACATACTCAATTTTAACCAATTTCACAGTGTTTATTCAGCTCGTTACTTATCGAATAATAGTTATTTGTGTATCAAGATCGTAAAGTTTATCTTTCTCGGCTGAATCCAAAACCCTCCAAAACATGTGATCAAGACTTTTAACATCATTCTCTGACTGGTGCAATAGAAACAGACTAATACTGAATTCACCGAAAACCACGTATATATTATTTCAAACTAGACGCCAACAATCTCAAATAAAACTCAAAATAAAAGACTTTCAGCTACAAAAATCTTCAAATATTAAATTACTAGGTATTGTGATTGATGAAAAATTAAATTGGAAAGATCACATCAGTGTAGTAAGTAATAAATTAAATTCAGCTTTTTTACAATTAGAAATTTACAAAAATGCTACGTTCTACAAGTGCATAAATACGTTAGATAGTAAGAGTTACAGGATATTACAGAAAAAAAACTCACTTGAGCTGCTGAGGCGTAGCAGATCGCAGACACTACCTAGCCCGGATAAGTGATATAACGTGCCCACGACAAGATTTCTCTAGTTCAGAATCTCAGGGCGTTAAGCCCAAGTTTAACATAAACTATTATAAATTATCAGGTTACTTACTTAAAATATATTCGTAGTGGTCGCAGACGAAATAATGACACCTTCTTTAAACATGAAATGCACTATATTACAGTATTTACAAATAATTTCAGGTTCTCTAACATGTAACCTGGCGATCTTCAATGATGTGGTTGGTTCTGATTAATAGGTTACAGCATAAATAAAGATGCATACCCCTCGTGTAGCTACACTTGGTTTACAACGTGAGGGTAAATTGAAATAAATTTGGTCACAATCGGTCTGATTAGAGAACCTCCTTAAGTAATAATAAATGCGTAAAATCTTTGAATATATACACAAGTTAAAATGCAAAAGTAATTCTAAATATATGTAACCACGCAGAACCACTGAAGGTGATCCCCGGTAATGAAAACAACACACTTATCTAGGGTGGTACGATACTCAGACTTCGGCGATGTAGAAACTGCAGCCCTACGGTGGTGTCTTCGGGAAAAAAGGAATAGACCAGACGATGGGGTTGATTTCCAGCCTCTCCAGCCCTGGGACTTTCTACTCCTTCCGTGGAATTTTCTACTTTTGTATGTGTGTGTGGGCGTTCTAGCCCCGTCCGCGGACCCTCTTATTGTGGAGGGAATCAATCCATCAAAACTACTATAGAAGGCTACAGCTTAATGAATGGGGTCGAGTCCGTCTTTTAAACCACTTCCAAAGGAAAGCCTGTACACTTAAATTCTGCACAAGCAGTTAAAATTCGCTCCCAACAACAAAATATTCTGCTAAACAGAATAACAAAAAAACGGAGGAAATTCTCTTGGTGTTGATAAATCCAAAATACACAAAGATGCCTTGAATAAATCAAGTTTTTGAGGAATTACCAACATGTACGTACACGCCATCAAACATCTCTCTCTCTGGAACAGCTTGAAGTCTCGCGCCACTCGCGGACGGTAGAAGAAACTCTGCTACTCACGTTCTCGTTGGTGCGATTGCTATTATGTGGCCCACAAAACGCAAATGCGTATCGCGTGTCGCATATGCAATAGGTCCGCAACAAGTATTCTCTCTCAAGCTCAGTTGCTCAATGTATACTATAGTCCTTGTCTATAGTCACCTTAAATACCTTGTGATTCTCTGGGGTTCTACTACTGCATCAGATAGGATTTATCTAACAGAAAAGGGTTATTCGATTAATTTTCTCCCTCGGCCCTTTAGACTCATGTAGGCCAACTTTCACAGAATATCCTGATATTAGCATCCATATTAATTCTAGAAGCCGCTATTTTCGTATATGACAATAAAAGTAAATTTTAAAGTAACATTCACTCTCACAACACCAGATCGGTAAATGATATCCACACAAACCACTATTCACTAACACTTTTCACGAAGAGTCCTTACTATACTTGTGCCACCATCTACAATAAACTACCACAAAGAATAAAAATCCAAAATAGTGTCCACAAATTTAAATGAAATTAAAAAAAAATTCTTATAACTAACTGTTTTTATAGTCTACGAGAATTTTATGACTTCAACGATTAGAGAGATTTCTTACAATCATAAGCTATGTAAAATTTTGTATCAAAACTATTTTCCACTATTGTTAAGTTTTATATGAGCTCTATTTTCTACTTCTTTTATCATGAAAGCGTACCATTCTTGTAGATTTTAAACGTTTCGTTTTTGTGACCTATATTATATTTACCATATTTTATTATTACATCAATTTACTATAGTTTGTATAAAACTGGCAGGTTGGCCACTATCATTTGTCTGTTCCATGACCTATGGCATACTGATGAGAACTAATAAGTTCGAAACCGGTCTTTGTCTGGTCAGGGAATTGACAAATGATATTGGCTACCATTCTCTCATGATTTGTAAGGTGTAATTCAATGCAGGTCGGGGTATTTGCCCGCTGAGTAGCTGTTTCCTGCAAATCATATATTATAACAGTAGGTTAAGTCCACCTAGGGCTGAAAGGTCGCCGCTCTCAGGTACTTGCAGAATCGCAAGTCGCTATACGCTCATGAATACATCTATGGTGTATAATAGCAATTGACCATATGAGAGGATTAACTTACCTCTCACCACTACTCAATTCATTATTACATACTGTATACTTCTGTTTAGTTTATAAGTAACCATATTTTATGTACTATTTTGGACCTCTCCTATCCATTGTTGGCAAATTGGAACTAATAAAGACATCTATCTATTTATCATGTATTCCTCTTGGAATATATGGTAATAGTGTTATAAACATAATTTATAAGGGCTTATATCTACACCTGAAAATGAAATCTCCATGATAGGTAAAGTTGGAGATTTCATACGTCGCGTTGGCGTCGTTTAGAGAATCACATAGTACATGAGAGGGTACAACTAGAACATTCAGTTTTTAACTACATCATAATCTTTAATGCAGATGTGATATTGAAACAATCTCTACGATACTACGTTATATAAATGTATTGTCAATCAAATTAGCATAATCGCCCCCCCCCCATGATACCAACAAGGTTGGCGAAACATGTAGTGGATTGTAATGCACAGCGGTTTGATGTTTGTAAAAACCACTTCGCTGTCGATAAAGGTGTTTAATTCTAGAATTCTAGAAAAGTCGATGATTTTTGGAATTTCTTGTTTATACAATTTCCCTGTATACATCTTTTTAGAAATTTTATTATATAAAATATATTCCATTCGATACAGTCCACCGTTCTGTATTAATGTTTTAGGAAGGCACACAAATTTCTATAATCCCTGTAGTTCAGACTAGAGCAAATCAGGAATCAGCCAACACATTTTAGCCACTAACATTGATTAATTGATCGAGAGTGAATACCGGATAACTTAAAGATACATAACTTCATGAATTGGAACAACCGTTGAGAGCATCACGACGCTATAGCCAAATTATTTGGGTAAATTCCGTAATTTAGCATTCATCATTGATTAGCCGAAATACAATTGCAGGATTGAGTGGCGAGTTGCATTTCATTCATTATACGGGTAACTATTTGATACCAGGAGAGTCAGTTTTCATTCACAATTAAGATTGAAATGAAAAATATAACGGGGCTTTTTGAGATACATGGCATTAATCCCTATTCGAAGAAGAATTTCTCGGTTATTTTGTGCAAACATCCACAAAAAATGATGTTATGTAAGGTGAACGCAAGTTAAAGGAGTAAAGTTATCATTGGAAGAAAATAGTTTAGGCCTAAGGGTACGAATATGCCGAACATATCTTGTAATCGCGCGGGTAAGCTGGGTTACGACGCTCACTAAAAGAGAAAAACTGAAATTTTTTTTGGAAATAGAAAGTAATGCGACCATAACAATACTGGAGGGGGAGCATAGGTGCATTTTTACTATGTACATACTTCGATATGCGATGTAAAGTAACGTCAGGCGCGATTAGTAGTGGGATGGGTGACCGTTCCAACGAAGACCGCGTCCTCGCATGACGCTTGTATATCAGTGTATGCGCGGAAGCTATACAAACTTAGGCGAGGGTTGTATAGGGGATACACCATCCTTCGGAGGGTATGTAAAGCCGTCGGTCCCTTGTCTATTGTTAGGCAAGTAAAGGATCCCTACTTTTCTTAAGGGAAAAGGTTCGGAAAAATTCCTGGTTGGGGGTAGCTCGTCTACAGGCGTCGGTGTTAGGCCTCAGTGGCGGAAATAGGTCGACGTTAAATAAATGTATAAAAAAAAACTTGAGAATATATCATCCGAAATTTACGAAACACATATCAGTGATCACTTTGTTACTGTTGTTTTTATAGGGGATCCTAAAAGGTAAAATCAAAAAACAGAAAATAGACGCAAGGAATTTATAAATTACGAAAAGCTAAGAAAGAAACTGAAATATGAAAATTGGGGACCTACAAATGATGTCAAATAAGCTACAGATAATTTTGTAAATAAAATTACCGAATGTATAAAAATGAATATACAAATACTATAAGAATCAAAATAAATAATATAAAAATAAGTCCTTGGGTTACAAGTGGACTAATCTAATCAATTAACAAGAAAAACTCACCATATAAATTAATAAAAAGAAGCTCAGGAAATAGAGATATGTTGAACGATATTAAGCAATACCAAGATAGATTAAAAATATTAATAACAGATACAAAAAGAAATTATTAACAAAAGAAAGTAGAAGAAAACAAATCTATGCATGTGGTCATGTATAAATGAAGTTAGTAACAGAAAGGTAAGTAAACCAGATATTAAAAAATAATTAATGATGATAACTATTGCAAAAAACTTGAGGTTATCCAAAAATGGATATTAAAAATCATATTTAACAAATGTAGAATTTATTCATCAGATCTACCATTCAATGAAACGAGAATATTTGATATTGGACAACTATTTTGCTAAGCCCTTCTATTACATTGCTTCAGAAATAAAAACAAAAAAAATATAATTAAACACTTTCACAACACAAGATACAAGGAAGGGGCGGGGGGCGTTGGAGTTACCCAACATTTTTAAAACCATTGGACAGAGATGCTGAAATAAGACACATTCCAGGTAGAACACTATTATTGAATTAATATTGGTTTATATTATAAAAACGTTGGCTCAATGTAAAGAATGCAACATTGAACCAATAAAAAATGTAAACATTTCTGTATATACTCAATATTAGTTAAGCTATATTCAACAAATATTAGAAAATCATAACATATAATATTTTATTCAAATATAAATTGTTATTTGTAATCATATATTGGCCCAATATTTAATGAAAATTTAGCCTTATGCCCAAAAATGGTAAAGCTATTTCTTGTAATTTTCATACAATACAATTGACTAATGATTCTTATTTTAAAAACGTCAATAAAAAAATCTAGAAGTGATTGTAGTAAAACCCTCAGTTGAAATATTCAACCTGTGTATGGTAGGTTCAACTACATCATCTGTAAATTACTAAAAGCATCTTGGGCCTTTGTTAGTACTTCACCACAGTGAATTTCTCTTCGTCATTATTGAATCATGCACCTACCCTAGAGCTCCTAAGTCAGAAATTGTACATTTGTACAAGCATATTGTAAGGAGAGCCATCTACTGCAACTTATTGCAATCACCCTAGGCGCAGCATGACTATCCAATATAGATATAAATCAGTTAAACAATGTTATTTAAAAGAAACTTTAGTAATACAATCTCAATATGAATATCTCGATATTTTAAAATGAATACTTGTCGTTACCAGTCGATGTTTGTTGTGCAATATTACTAAAAAGTTCAATAACACAATAAAATATACACTTTCCAATATTGTGAAATCAGTATTTATTGGTATTAGAGAATATTGCCTAAACAATGTAATTTTACACATAGTTGACAAATATGAGATAAATATGAGTTTTCCAATATTTTAGAATGAATATTTATCTTCAATCGATATTTGTCGTACAATATTATCAAAAAATGTAATAACAATATAACGCGAATATAGACTTTTCAATGTTGTAAAATTAATATTAAAGATATTTATCAATAGTGTCTGCGTATGTCTGGATTGGAATGAGTTAAAACAATATACTGCAAGCATAGGCATACCAATATTTTATTACCAGTGTTTATTAATATTACAATACGGTTACAATACGTATGCTATAGGGGCTTTGCTTCAACTAAATTTGAAGTTCTATCTGGTGTTCCTCAAGGATCGATCCTGGGGCCGTTACTTTTCAACATCTTCATTAATAACGCTATTAGCCCTTTGAATGTTCCTCATCTACTATACGCAGATAATATGAAAATTTATGTTAGGTTAAACTGCGCTCAGGATTGCATCATCCTTCAGGAAAACCTCCATAGGCCACTTAATATAAACAAATATAAAGTTATCACATACTCATATAAAAAAGATATGTTAATGTTTCCATACAATATCGACGGTATTTTACTTGATAGACCAGAATATATCAAATATTTAGGGGTATTTTTTTGACTCAAAATTAAATTTTATCCATCACATAGATGAAGTAATTTCAGCTGAAAATAGAAGTTTAGGATTTATCATGCGTAATTCCCGTGAGTTTCATAAACCATCGACAATGGAGAACATTATCTTACATTTTATCCGCCAGAGTGCACCAGCTGAACTCGGTTGTTTGGTCCATCAATGTCAATACGAAAAAATATGTCTTTCAATAAACAAAGTTAATTAGGATGTAAAATGGAAACTTGTTGCTGTGTACCAAAGTGCTCTAACACAGTAGGACATTTATTTCCTAAAAATGACCATTTCCGACAACTAACATAAAATCTCTTAATTTTAATAGTTTCAAATATACAATAAAAAAAAAACATTTTAAACAATTGTTTCCATTCTACTGAAGAATTTTTAAACACACGAATTAACATTTAATGTAACATTTTTTATTGTTTTTTTTTTACTATTGTTCCAACTTGTTTAGTGTGTTATAGTCGATATACTCTATGAAGTTGCTCCATCTTTTTTGTTCCTTGTATTTTATAATGTATAATTGTTTATTGGAAATACTTTATCCTTATGTATTTCTAATTGTTTGTCCAAATATTTTACAATGATTTATGTTTATATTTTCATGTTTTATAGTGTTTTGTTATACTGCTCTATTGGGCTCTAGACTTGCCAAAAACTCTATTGTAACTTGGTCAAATAAATTATCTTATCTTATCTTATATGATAAATCTGATGTTTTAAAATTGTAATCTATATCTTCATCTTCAACTGTACTAAGTAAAATATTGTCATAATTGATTAATCTAGCATAAAAGAGGATTTATAAACAAAAAATTTCATAAATGTAATTATATACCTTTCAACCAAATCAGCTTTTTTTCCATGAACTCTATAGCACCTCTTTTTCTCAACTCCGCTTTTAAAGTTTTAAACGATTTAATGACCAACTACCGTAACCCTTATCATCAATTTGGCTCATTTCTACGAATAAGAGATTGGGAAACTCTTGGAAATCGGAAAATTTAAACTATTTAAAGGTTATATATATGATACAAGTTAAGAAAGACATTAAACCCATTAAACCGAGTACGCATGGCGCCATCTATTGGATATAATAGGAACCGGCTTGAATTATTTCTCATTCTTTATCAACTTGGCTCATTTCTACAAACAAGACATTGGGAAACTCTCAGAAATCGGGAAATTTAAACAATTTAAAAGTTATAATATAACATTTAAATTGTTGTTTAATGTCATTCTCAATTCGTATCATATATTATATGATACAAATTGAGAATGACATTAAACCGAGTACGCATGGCGTCATCTATTGGATATATTAGGAACTGGCTTGGATTGTCCCCCATTAAACTGTTATACAACTCATATGTCAGATCCCGGCTAGACATTTAAATTGTTGTTTAATGTCATTCTCAATTCGTATCATATATTATATGATTCAAATTAAGAATGACATTAAACCGAGTACGCATGGCGTCATCTATTGGATATATTAGGAACTGGCTTGGATTGTCCCCCATTAAACTGTTATACAACTCATATGTCAGATCCCGACTAGAATATAATTCTGTCATTTGGTGCCCAAATTACGTAAAATGTATCGATGTATTAGAAAGAGTGCAACGGAGATTTTTAAAGTATCTGTCATATAAAGAGAATAAAGTGTATCCTCCTATTGGCTTTCCACACGATCTGTTACTTAACACACACAACTATAAATCCTTACTGGTTCGTCGTAATATGCACTCCGTTATCTTTCTGTTTAACATAATAAAGTCATGATGCGACCGAAATACTGAGTAAAATCAATTTCCATGTACTAACATATACTAGGCGACGTTATGAAATTTTTTATATAAAGACGGCTAATACTAATATATTGCATTACTCTCCTCTGTATATGATGTGCCGTAATTACTCCACCATGCAAGACAGCACTGATATATATAATTCCAGTAATGTACATATAAAAAGTGTTTTTGTATCTTAAGTTCTGTTAATTTTGTTTAGTGCTTGTTTTGTTATTTACCTTACTTGTTTGTTAGGAATGTTTGTCTTTTTCTCGCATGTCAGTATTATATACCTATGTGTCTGTATTACTATTTACACATTGTCACTGTACTTTTTTTGAAAATTGTGTTATTCTTAATTTCATATTGTTGTTTCCTATCCTGTAACTGGGATATTATCCCATTGGATAGTTGTACAAATAAATAAATAAATAAGTTCAATATTTTTGTTACAATTGCAATGTATCTATATTGATCCAATATTGAACCACGGTCCAGCCAATATTATGTTCTACCTGAGATGTCTAATTGTATAATTTTAAAACAGAAATTAAGTGGTGGATAAAACGATAAACAAGGAAAACATTAAGAGTATGATTGACAAAAAAAAACATCTATAAAAAAACTTCATATTATATTGCTATATAGATAAGGAATATTTCATACCAAATTGTCAAAAATACCAAAAACTCAAGCATGTTAAGAACCTAGGATAGTAATTATGTGTTAGTAAACAACTAATAACTTATCGACCTACCCAATAAACATCTCCAAATAAATAAACTTTACTATATACAAACTGTATCAAAATTTATCCACTCCTTTTTTCAGGTGCAAAATATACATAACTATATTTTATTATAACTTTCATTATGTATTGTTACAGCGAATATTTCACCCATGCGCAGAATTTTCTTTGTGGGTTTTTCCGAATATTTATTTGTATATCTACTAAACTGTTACTATACTAGGTACCATTGTATTATTGTACTACTTATCTTGTACCCGTGTATCTTATTGACGTTTAATGTCTGTATATTGTACAGCTTGACATGAATGAAAATTTGTTTTATTATTATTACTTGTCCATCGATAGAATTCAAAGCTACGACTCTATTTGTTGGTCTAAATAAAAAATAGTGGCAAAAAGTTGAAAATTGAATCATCAAATTGTAAAACAACACATTTATTTAAGTTATATAATATAAATTAATTTATTCTGAAATAAAATATCCCATACGACTCAACTAGTCTAACACCTCTTTGGCTTAAAAGAACCCATGGAACCCTAAAAACAATTTCACAAATCCATGTTTCAACCTGGTTTCCTGGCTATTTGAAAGAGATAAGTTCCTGTACAGATCATATACTGTTCTTCCGTATTTTATTTATTTAAAGTAAATATTGAACTTAAATAAAATATTTGGTTTAAGTTGTGAAAATTCAAGATGGAGGATTGGCCTATAAATATCGAATAGGTCTACATTTATTCAGAATTTCATTGCGAATAAGACAGTGTTATTTATTATTCCGATTCGATCACTAGAGTGCAATATATTAGGCAGATAAAGAAGCAAATTCGTGTAAGCGTATCAGAAAAGTGCATATCACTTTTGAAGCTCCACCCACATTTTGGAGAAACTTTTCGTAATCATGAGGTCAAAATAGATAACAATTATCAGTACAAATTTTTCCTTGAAAGTTGTCGACAGAATAATCAATTCGACCGGCTCTTGACCATAGTGGAGTAAGATCACAGCATGAACTAAAGCATTTACTTAAACTGGCATGAAACCATTTCACTAACAGTCAATGGTAATATAATCATGTCAACATTCTACAAATACGCGAATGGTATTTGCTACAGTTGGAATCATAATCATGAATGCTCACTAACAGTGTGAAGAGGTTTGTGGGACGGCAAAATTCAATACAGAAGAGTTGGTAGATATTCACATAAATTTAGAGAGCACTTTATGTCTACTTTAATTAGAATTAGAAATATACAAGTATCAAGATTAAGCTCACATTTCTATTTAAGTAAAACGTTCTTTTTGCTATAATTTATTGTTAATTGAAATATAGTTCTTGGACAAGAGTTTAAGTTCAAAACTTAAAACTGATACTAAAAAAATGAAACTTTAGGCAAACTTACATTTTATTTGTTGCGAGAAATGAAGTTGTATATTGTATAAAAAGTTAAACTTTCAGATAACTATTATTAAGATTTTGGAACTTCCACGAAGGATTCAATTAATATTAATTTGAAATATCTAAATGGTATCCGAAGGAATGAAAAGAATATATAGGCGTCAGAAACAAATAAATCAATATCAAGATAGGATTGTTTTAGGTTGTGTCGTGGATTGATGAATAATACACTTTAAATCTGGAATATGGTACAATAACAATAAAAGGGTAAATAAAACATAACTGGTGCTACATCTGTTATAACAGTAAATTTGAGGCTAATAGGCAAATCGTGTTCATAAGACTATATTGGAAGAATATGGGGCCAAGTTGCAATAAATTATAATCTACTTATTCTCATTTCTAGGAAGGCAATAATTTTGCACAGTCTCCAATCGGGAATTTGACCGCCATGTTAAAAAACAGTCGAAACAAGTACGTTTTTATATGTTCTTGTTAATATCTTAATCTTGGTTTATTTAGTGGCAAATCATTAAGCTATCAAAAATGAAAATCAAATTCTCGACAAAAAAGATTCTGTTTATTTTGTAAATTAATAAATTGCAGAATTATATTTATTGGAGTGAGCGCTCTTTTTATCTAAAATGTTGAATTGAGCGTATCATCATTTTTAGTAAAAAATATTTTATACTTTTTAATTCGTTGCAATCAAAGCGTGTTTCTTTTAATTTCTTTTATACGTAAAATTAAGTCACCAATTCTAAATTATTGTATTGTCACCGGAACTAATATCACAGCATTTGTGTGGAAAAAATAAAACTGCTGCAGATGTCCCTGATCAGGCGAAGAATCTTTTTATATTCTATATTTTGCCGGAGGTGCCGGTGGACAGTATATTTAAAGTATTAATTTATTTAAGTGATTTATGGCACTTTCTGAAACGTTAAATAGAGTTAGTTATTCGTTTGCTGTCATAGTTACAATTGTGGCAACAATTGTTACTATGAAATTTATTAATAGATAACTTTATTTTACGTTTCAGAAACAGACCCTAAAAGTCTTAAAATTAAGTCATCAACAACAAATTATTGTATAGTCACCAGAATTAAATGCTCATACTGTTACATGGCCTATGTCCATTTAACAGTTTTATATGAAAACTAGTGTTTTGTTTTATTCTAGTACGAGCTGTATAACATTTTTGGATTCAGTTTTTGTAAGTGAAACTGTTTTCAACTAACAGAATTTTACTTGTATAACTGCTAAACCATTTCACACTGTTTTATGTACTTAGTTTTATATCTTAGGAACTCAGTCATGTTCTAGTAACTATTATGTATCTCTGTTTCGTTGTAAGACAGCATCCCAGGAAACAATTGATTAACAATTTGTCTACAAAGACATTTATTTACATCAGATATCTATTTTTCAATTTTTATATTTTTGTTTACTATGTAAGTACATATGGTTATTTTCCGTACCTTTTCTGGTTACTATATATAGTATATCCTATAAGATGTAATATATTTACTGAGTTATGACAATACGTTTTAATATTTGTTTACAGCTGTTCATATTGTTGGTTATGTACAAAATAGAAATTACAAACTGAGGTAAAGGCAAATCAGCTGGTATGGAAATAATAAAAACTTTTATTATAGATTCCTTTTATCGATCATATGCCACTATTTTAGTTGTGAGCAAAGGGAATTGTAGAATTTGCGACCTGCAAATTGTTGCGTTTAACTCAACCATTGACAGATGGTTGCAATCAAAGCGTGTTTCTTTTAATTTCTTTTATACGTAAAATTAAGTCACCAATTCTAAATTATTGTATTGTCACCGGAACTAATATCACAGCATTTGTGTGGAAAAAATAAAACTGCTGCAGATGTCCCTGATCAGGCGAAGAATCTTTTTATATTCTATATTTTGCCGGAGGTGCCGGTGGACAGTATATTTAAAGTATTAATTTATTTAAGTGATTTATGGCACTTTCTGAAACGTTAAATAGAGTTAGTTATTCGTTTGCTGTCATAGTTACAATTGTGGCAACAATTGTTACTATGAAATTTATTAATAGATAACTTTATTTTACGTTTCAGAAACAGACCCTAAAAGTCTTAAAATTAAGTCATCAACAACAAATTATTGTATAGTCACCAGAATTAAATGCTCATACTGTTACATGGCCTATGTCCATTTAACAGTTTTATATGAAAACTAGTGTTTTGTTTTATTCTAGCACGAGCTGTATAACATTTTTGGATTCAGTTTTTGTAAGTGAAACTGTTTTCAACTAACAGAATTTTACTTGTATAACTGCTAAACCATTTCACACTGTTTTATGTACTTAGTTTTATATCTTAGGAACTCAGTCATGTTCTAGTAACTATTATGTATCTCTGTTTCGTTGTAAGACAGCATCCCAGGAAACAATTGATTAACAATTTGTCTACAAAGACATTTATTTACATCAGATATCTATTTTTCAATTTTTATATTTTTGTTTACTATGTAAGTACATATGGTTATTTTCCGTACCTTTTCTGGTTACTATATATAGTATATCCTATAAGATGTAATATATTTACTGAGTTATGACAATACGTTTTAATATTTGTTTACAGCTGTTCATATTGTTGGTTATGTACAAAATAGAAATTACAAACTGAGGTAAAGGCAAATCAGCTGGTATGGAAATAATAAAAACTTTTATTATAGATTCCTTTTATCGATCATATGCCACTATTTTAGTTGTGAGCAAAGGGAATTGTAGAATTTGCGACCTGCAAATTGTTGCGTTTAACTCAACCATTGACAGATGGTTGCAATCAAAGCGTGTTTCTTTTAATTTCTTTTATACGTAAAATTAAGTCACCAATTCTAAATTATTGTATTGTCACCGGAACTAATATCACAGCATTTGTGTGGAAAAAATAAAACTGCTGCAGATGTCCCTGATCAGGCGAAGAATCTTTTTATATTCTATATTTTGCCGGAGGTGCCGGTGGACAGTATATTTAAAGTATTAATTTATTTAAGTGATTTATGGCACTTTCTGAAACGTTAAATAGAGTTAGTTATTCGTTTGCTGTCATAGTTACAATTGTGGCAACAATTGTTACTATGAAATTTATTAATAGATAACTTTATTTTACGTTTCAGAAACAGACCCTAAAAGTCTTAAAATTAAGTCATCAACAACAAATTATTGTATAGTCACCAGAATTAAATGCTCATACTGTTACATGGCCTATGTCCATTTAACAGTTTTATATAAAAACTAGTGTTTTGTTTTATTCTAGCACGAGCTGTATAACATTTTTGGATTCAGTTTTTGTAAGTGAAACTGTTTTCAACTAACAGAATTTTACTTGTATAACTGCTAAACCATTTCACACTGTTTTATGTACTTAGTTTTATATCTTAGGAACTCAGTCATGTTCTAGTAACTATTATGTATCTCTGTTTCGTTGTAAGACAGCATCCCAGGAAACAATTGATTAACAATTTGTCTACAAAGACATTTATTTACATCAGATATCTATTTTTCAATTTTTATATTTTTGTTTACTATATAAGTACATATGGTTATTTTCCGTACCTTTTCTCGTTACTATATATAGTATATCCTATAAGATATAATATATTTACTGAGTTATGACAATACGTTTTAATATTTGTTTACAGCTGTTCATATTGTTGGTTATGTACAAAATAGAAATTACAAACTGAGGTAAAGGCAAATCAGCTGGTATGGAAATAATAAAAACTTTTATTATAGATTCCTTTTATCGATCATATGCCACTATTTTAGTTGTGAGCAAAGGGAATTGTAGAATTTGCAACCTGCAAATTGTTGCGCTTAACTCAACCATTGACAGATGGCCATACCTGTACTATTTTTATATTTTATAGCTTTCAATTTAATTAGGGAATTAGATTTGTCAAGTTTATTTTTTTGGCAGCATTATTTTACAGTAAGTAGGACAAAAGAAGTTTACCTTATCAGTAAAACTCACCAGGAAATCATTTGCTTGCAGCCTTTGTACTGATTCGAACGTATATAATTTTTAACTGTGGACTTCAGTAATTGATATTACAATTTTTATATCCCAGTTAACAAGTGTTTAACATACAGGTAATTTCATTTATTACTCGTTTAAAATTTAATTAATCTTCAAATTTTGTCTTTGATGTAATTTCAATTATTTTTAAAATAAATTTGAATTCAAGATCAATTCTTTTTAATTTAATAAGTAGTTAAAATACTATATGTACCACATGGTTTGAAAAATAATTTTTTCTTTCTTTTTCATTTTTTGGCAATTTACAGTTTTTATGAAATCAGCTTACATGCTTGGATATTTACATGCTTAAATGCTTACATGCTTAGATGTTTAAATGCTTACATTCTTAAATATTTATATATTTCTATATATTTATATGTATTTATATGTTTATGCACATATATACTTATACATTTCTGTATACGTTTCTGCATAGCATCTTCATTCCTGCATAGCTTATCTTCCAAAAAGATAAAATTTCGTTAACTTTTCATAAACCACATAATTGGTTAATTTTCCTACAACTTTCACCCCATTTCATTGAGAGACGTAAATTGGCAAGGAAACTTTAGAATCCATTCTCGCAACAAGAGACAATTGTGGGCCTGGATTGCTGTCCCAGAACCAGTCACCTCAACAATAATCAACCTAGGATACTGGTATAAATTTTTTATAAATATATATTTTTTAAATTTCAATTAGTCTTTATAAACCGATTTATCTATTATGCATGTAATACATTTTAACATTCATTTTAAACAATCTTTTTATTTCTCTTACCAACAATTTCAGTCTGATCTATAGTAGACTGGTTATTCGAGAAAAAGAGACAATTCTACTTATTTTCGCTATAGATGGTGTCCAATTTAACATCAATTTTTATTTGTTTCCTTTTCTCGAAATAAACAGAAATCTGTCATGTATGCCGTACATTTCAGAAAGGGTAAGCTTCTCCACTCTTACGAATACTCTGGACCCACGGCTCTCTGCTAAGACTTAAACCAGCTAGTCGTCCGCATATGTTGCCTCAAGAAATACAATTGTTTCCGATCGCCAACTTTTAATACTTACATAAAATAGACATTACTTATTTTAGATCGTCCAAGACTTAACGAAAGAAGTACTCATACACATATAGAACGATAAGAATATTACTGCCCACTTCATTATTTGTTCAAATGTGCTTTTAGAGGGCGGAATGTACTAAATAGTCAAGTGATCCTCTGGTCGGTCGTCGCATGCCTAACCTGCACTGACGAGAGCCAAGAGCTCGAAACTGCGGTCTGCAAGTGGTGTGTGACGACTGGCACGGGAGCTCCTTTAAGTAGGATCAGTCTTTCGGCTGGTGCTTGTTGCAATCGAAGCATTAGCGTTTGATAGTAATATGCAATTATTACACTTAACGCGCCAGGCTTGTAACTTGTAATTCAGCGCTCGGCGGGACACATAGCCCGGAGAGTAGCTGTTGGTTGCAGTCTGGTTACGTTCCTTATAGTAAAATAAGAATTTTATAGAGGAGTTTGCCACTAAAATTATCATGTTTTAATACATCATTGTTTGTATATATGTAACATATTAGTTTAAAAAACAAATGAACATGATATTCCTTATAGAGAATTTAGTTGACTTTATTTGCGATTACTTAATAGTTTTCTCTAAAATAAAACCAAACTAAGATATTTTTTAAAAATTATAAAAATTCTCTTTCTTGCTTGATTTCTTCAAAGTTGCGGCCAAATTCTGGATCCATAGACCCCGCGAAATAAGTGCGCCTTTCTAAAGCTGAGAGTGAAGAGATTAAAATTTACTGCGGCTTGCCCTCATTTTGTTAAGGAACACGCCAAAACCCTCGATAAATTTTTCGAAACTATAACAAAATCCGACCGTTTTTTATGCAAAAATATTAAAAACTCATCAAGGAATGTAATTTTAGAAAGTATACTAAATGTCGCTACACAGGGACGTAACACGTCGCTTCGACTACAAAATTTTAGAAAGTATCATGAAAACTGACTTTTACGAATCCACGTTGTGTAGCACTGCAACTCATGCATTATGTTAAATAAAAGGGCGAGTTAAAAAAGTTTATAGTCAAAATTTGTCGAGGTTTTTAGCGTCAAGGGTGCCCTTTCATTTTTTAGCAGTCGATTTTGTCGGAAAAACGATGAGTTTTCCGCGTATTTGCCCGAAACCGGTTCCTCAGTGATTCGGTGGCAGAAAAGTGTCTTTACCATTTACTCAGACGTGCATGGGTCTGCCTTGCCTGAACGTATGAATTTATAATTGCCACAATATAATTCAAACTCGTTGCGATTCAAGCATTTTTAAGTTCTGAGGAGCGCCCTAAACTATTATCGAAATAATAAAAATACGTAAATAGACAGGCAAGCAATAGCCCACCAAAATTATAAACATTGAACTTTACATTGAATCTTTTTGTGTAATCGTTTGCTATAAACTAAACATTCGTTTCGAACCCTTTAAGTGAACAATATAATATCCACTTTAGGAAGGGTAATAAAAGTCCTTCAAACGAATTCACAATTTCTTGTACAACAGAACTCTTATCGACTGGTCTATTTCTATTCTGGGAAAATAAAATAGAGGTGAAATTTTTAAGATAGGTCCTTGTGATAATTAAGATTCAGTAATATCACACCATACTATTTTCCTTTTCTCACGCAAAACTATTTCAGAAATAATTTGGTCATTCCGACTTTAATTTAATGCACATATAAATCAGGCTCAGTAGAAATTGCTATCGGCGTTCCAGTATATTCAAAATTTCTCATTATTTAAGATGACAAGACAAGCATAAATGCTTGCTTCCATGTGTTGCATCTACAAAAAAACACAGTAAGACAACTTTTACGCACAAACAAAGAAACAGGATCAGTGAAAAATGTCTAAAGAAGCCTTAAGTTAGAGAATGAATTAGAGCAAATAGGAGGTCATCATCATTTAAGTTAACACAGATCAATCAGCCAACTTGCCGTTGCTTGGTAAGACCATTAAGGGCTTGATAGCGAGTTACCCACCCTTACAGAGTTGAGAGGAATGGGCACTAATGGTTAGAGTAAAGCACTGTTTAGTGTTTAGGCTGCATAAGTAACGGCGCGCGTTTCGCAAAAAAATTAGCTGTATCTCAGGCAAAACAAACAGAATTTTCATAAAATTCAAAAGTTACTGAGTTGTATTGAAATATAAAAGCTAGTTTCATACTAAAACATAATATTTTAGTGGCAAACTCCTCTATAAAGTCCTTATTTTACTATAAGGAACGTAACCAGGCTGCAACCAACAGCTACTCTCCGGGATATGTGCCCCGCCGAGCGCTGGATTACAAGTGACAAGCCTGGCGCGTCAAGTGTACCATCAAAATGCTAATGTTCCGATTGCAACAAACACCAGCCGAAAGACTGATCTTACTTAAAGGAGCTCTCGTGCCAGTCGTCACACACCACTTGCAGTGTGCAGTTTCGAGCTGTTGGCTCTCGTTAGTGCAAGGTAGGCACGTGACGACCGACAATAGCATCACTTGACCATTTAGTACATTTCGGTATCTTTGGGATAGCGACATGTAAAATAGTCAGCATCTAGCGCTACAGTGTCTGTTGCAATCGACAAATAAATAGCCTGACTTGGCTTAGCATCGTTCAAATGTGCTTTTAGAGGGCGGAATATTAAAACATAATATTTTAGTCGCAAGCTCCTCTATAAAATCCTTATTTTACTATAAGGAACGTAATCAGACTGCAACCAACAGCTACCTACATGCCTACCTTGCATTGACGAGAGCCAACAGCTCGAAACTGCAGTCTGTAAGTGGTGTGTGACGACTGGCACGAGAGCTCCTTTAAGTAGGATCAGTCCTTCGGCTGGTGTTTGCTGCAATCGAAGCATTAGCGTTTTGATGGTAATATGCAATTATTACACTTAACGCGCCAGGCTTGTAACTTGTAATTCAGCGCTCGGCGGGGCACATAGCTCGGAGAGTAGCTACAAACGTATTGAGAACATATAAAATAATTTCATTAACCTGACATGATGTCTCATGTACATAGTATGTAAGAATTGTCTTAATAACTTTGAAAAAGTAAACAGATTCGATTTCCAAAACGTCAGGTAAACACTATCTTTATTTTTATCATAATTGGTATTAGTTGAAAAAAAAAATAGCCTCTGACTGATACTTTGACATAAACGTCACAGGTCTATAAGATATTTTTCTAATATACTGATTAATTTTGGTATTTTTGTATAACTTGTGATTTGTGTGGTAGAAAACGCATAAAAAAGAAATGAATAAGTGTAAGAGACATTAGAATTATTAATGAAATTGCCACAAATAATGGCTTTACTGAAAATTTGATAGATAAGTTAATAAAAAATATAGAAAAGAAGAATTTACATATAGTTTTCCGATTCCTCATAAGACGTAAATATTTATAAATGTATTAATTATAAATTCAATTCACTAGGATGTAAAACAATTTCTGTTAATAAAAAGAATTAATAATAATTAATTCATTAATAAAAATGATAAAATAGAAAATTAGTAGAAACAGGTATGAGTTGAATAATAATGATTGTTATGTTATCTGTATTGGCCAAACTGGTTGAAATCTAAAAAAAACACGCCTCGACCATTATAAAAAATCCATTTTGAACAATACATACAGCACAAGCATGTCAAAATATATTGTGTAGAAATATACAATAATTTTGTAAATTTAAAATATATAGAACTCTGCTGCTTAAATTGACAAAAACGTAATTAATCAACACTAAATTTTCACGAATCATACCATTCTAGATAAAATTAGTTTCTAAGAACTCTGTGCTATATTAGCATAAATATTAAATTTTTAAATAAATAAATAATTATATTAAAACTACAAAGTTTGGAATAGATACATTATAGCTGTTTTATTATACAAATTGTAACAACATTTATACAGAAATCAAAATACATTTACAAAAGATAAGCTTATTCAAATTGATGCACCTAAACTTCCATATTTGTTTATAATTTTTCATAAGTAAAATTTATAATATTAGTTTCAGTTAACCTTTATTTACTTACATAATATATCAAAATGTACTTGTATATTTAGAACGGTATAAATAACATTGAATAATCAAAATGTAATTAATACATTTTTTTTTTCTCTTTTGCAGAATTCATGGGTATATTTCTCATCCATTTCTTAATCTCTTAAAAAGATTCATATTCTCACGCATAAAACTTTTGATTCTCTTTTTATACTTATTTATATTGTTTATATCTTTTATTTATTTTAGTAATATATATATATATATATATTCATAGGATTCACTTACCTCTCACCACTACACCATTTACATTAGTCTGTATAAGACTAGCAGGTTGGCCACTGTCATTTGTCTATTCCACGACCTATGGCATACTGATGAGAACTAATAAGTTCGAAACCGGTCTATGTCTGGTCGGGGAATTGACAAATGACATTGGCTACCAAATGATTTGTAAGGTATAATTCAATGCAGGTCGGGGTATTTGCCCGCTGAGTAGTTGTTTCCTGCAAATCATTTATAATAACAATATATATATATATATATATATATATATATATATATAACTTTATAACATTATAATCAATGAATTTAAGGAAAACTGTTTTATTCGGTTTTGACATAGCATAATTTTTATTCACTTTTGACCGCAGTGAGTAGTCATGTAGTATTTAACTGTCAGTTTTTTTGGACTTCTGAATAAAATTTAGATATTGATAGATATTATACACTGTGTCCCCGGATGGACCTAACTATACTTGTAATTTTCCTTATTCCAGAAAAGTCACAAAAAGTTTTGCTTATCATGAAAAGCCATTAGCCACACTCAGACTTTCAAAACAATATACAAGGTGGTTAGCAAATAAGGAAACGTGAACTTATACGAAGAATAAAGTATTAGTTTTTTGAGAGTAATATAAAAATTTTACTGAAAGAAGTTGTTTCTAATGTTAATAGTAGTCCAGATATAAAATATGAACGTCGTATCTCAAAGTTGATATTTTTGCGAAAATTATGAATACAGTAATTTTATAAATTCAACGAAAGCACATAATTTAATGAATAAACTGATAACAAAACTATTCTATGTGTTGTCCTCCTACTGCTACACATTTTTCAATATTTTTTCTAAATTTTTCATAAACTAAAATAAATGAATTGCATCCTCGTTTATGTCGGCTATTGCTTCTGATATTTTCTCCTTTAAAAGATCCCATTATTGGATTTTTAGATTATATCTCGGAAACGGATGACTCTAGAAACCATATGTTCTCAATAAAAATGAGAGCTAATTAAATTTCCGATAAAATTGTTTCCATACATATTTGTCGAATTTCCAACGGTTTTCGAGATATATGTTATTGAAAACCGATAATTTTCGAAAGAATCATTTTTACCTAACTCTGTCTGTACACGATCGTTTTTCAGAATATCGGTTCAGGATATGTGTGGACATCAATGTCAGTTTGGAAAGTGAAATGAAATTCAAACAAGAGGATTTCTTTTCCAACTTTCATAATAAGAGTCAGCTGATAAACCTGCTGATGATGCAACTGCAGAAAAATTGGATAAATACGCTGCAAGCTTCAGGTGATGCTGTCGTTGATATTGTAAAGACAGCTATCAACAGATCGTAAAATTTCTCGGTAGCAGTATTGGAGAGGACGCCGACTTGGCTGTTCTCTTGGTAGCCAAAACCGCAACTGATCGTGACATTCTGCTGGTAAAACCTGGAAGAGGAAAGGTCAAGACTATTGTATATTCCTCACAACAGCTGCAACAGGAGTTGAAAATGAAGGACAATGCACATTTGTTATTCTTAGATGCATTCACAGGCCGTGACTCGACATCCGCAGCGTATCGCAAGAGTAAAGTAGGTTTTGTCAAAATGTACCAGAAGTCCAAAATCATACAACATACAGCTGAGGTATTTGTCAGCGGTTCTTCTTCCCCTGACTCCATTGAGACAGCTGGGATCATGAGTACTCTCTTATGGTATGGCGCTCCAGCCACAGAACAATCCCTCAACAAGTTCCGCTACAAATCATTTGTCAAAGCAGCTGCCAACATGAAGCCTGATCTCTCAACTCTGAGGAGCTGTTAAGCAGCATACATTCCGGACGTACCACCAAGTACACCTGTGGTTAGGGGAACAACATAATGGTGGGGCCGAACTGAGGTTGGGAGAGGAGGAATGACCAACTAGTTTCGAAACTGTCAGAGTTGGATGCTGCTCCTGACGAAATCTTGAAGATGATTTTTTGCTGATGCACGAAAGGATGTGACAGCGGGAGGTGTGGTTGTAGAAAAGCATCGTTAAACTGCTCTGTTGCATGCCCGAATTGCAAGGGCAGTTGCAACAACGGAGTCGGAATATCAATCTCTTTGGACAACGTCTCCACTGCTGACGAAGATGAATGAGCCTCGACTCTTCCGCCTCAAAAAAACCAAGATGTCACTTTGAATGCTTGTTTTTTCAATTTATAATTACTATCAGTCCAGGTAAATACTTTCATTATATGATTCGTAATAATATAATAAAAGCTATAATAATTATAAAAAGTGTTGTATGTCAATTGCAACTACCTTATTTCTACTGTTAAAATGTTTTTAGTCATCATCCCCCCCTCCCACCGTAAGCTCACCTCCCATGGACGGGGACTTTTAGTATGGTTACCTACTAACTAGTCCTAACGAAGTCCTGGAGTCAAAAAGTCTCGCATATTCCATGTACTCTGCACCCCTTTTTTGAACACTCATTGACTGGAGTATAAATAATGAATTATTTTGATTGATTGAAAATTACTTTAATTACATATTTTTGTATAACTTTTATATGATATAAGGCAGATTCATATGCCCCGCCTCATATCCACTCCATAATTTAATACAGATTCAATTAAAGCCTTATAAATGCTTATTAATGATTTAATAGTACTAGAACTTATACAGGGTGTCTCACCGGGAACTGAATCGCTCGATATAGAGAAAAGTACGCATCAGAAAATTTTGAAAATTTAGATAATTACTAATGTCGGTGTGGCCAATCCAACTAAAATAATTACAAGCAGCTGGCACTTCCGCTTATACCGGAAGTCGATACCAACTTGCTTATTTCAAATGGAACATCCTAACACCCTATATATTTTAGGGTTTTCAAAAAGAGCATAAAATTCTGAGTCGAAAATATGTAGCATATCCTATACCTAAACCTAGCCGTTTCAGAGATATTTGACATTTTATAGAAAATTTGACAGGTGCAACGGTTTGCAAGAACCGTTATAACTTTCTTCGTGTAAAAGATCCTCATTTGCTTCTTGTTACATAAAAAGAACACAAGGAGAATTACGTTCTACAACTAAAATAAATTCAATAATGTCATACCAAGTGTTCCGTTGTTCGCGTTACATATTGCCAACTTCAAACCGCGAAAACTTGTTTAGGTCAAATGGAACACCCTATGTTTTTTTACGTCAAGTTGTGTAAAATTGAATTCCCTTTTTTCTGATATTAGCATTGTGGGGGTTAAAGTTACAACTTTTTGAAATATTTGCAATTTTATTAGAAATTCATGAATTGTTGTAAACATTTCATCAAAATAGCCATGATTAGAAAAATCAGTCATTATCTTATGTCAAAAAAATGCCAGCACGTTTAAATTATACCAGCGAAAACTTTTTAAATTTGTTTATTATTTATGGAGAATATGATAAAGTAATATCAAGAACTTGCAGTACGCTACAGGATATCCACAAAAACGCAAAATAACACTAACACTGTAACATGCGTATTAATCGAATTGAAGATATGGCATGAACTAAAATAGTATAGATAAGATCAATTTGAAATATGATTTCATTTTAATTTAATAATTCTCAAAATTCCGCCCTCGAACCTCGACACATTTTTCGCACCTTCGGATTAGTTCCTCATGGGTATAGATCTTCTAATTGAATCCTGTGATATGTTTTGAAATGCATTTCTTACTTTTTGCATACAATCTTCAATGGTTCTTAATAGGCTCTCATAAACTTATTTTTAATAGTTCCCCAAATGAAATAATTCAGAACTGATAAATCGGGCGAACGAGGAGGCCATAAGAAAGGTCCATTATTGGCAATCGATTGATCATAAAAAGTTTCTTGTAAATAATTATTAATTAAATATGCGTTATGTGGGGGAGCACCGTCGTGCTGATAAAAAATGTTTCTATGTTCGGCGAGAGGTAAATTTTCTAAATAGTTATTATTCAAATTTTGTAAGATATTCAGATATTTTTCACCTAAAAAAAGACAAAAATTTACCTATACATATTAGCAGAAGAGAAAATTTAATTTACCGTTTCAGTTTTCCTGATAAAATTGTAATGACATCGTTTCTTATGGCACAGTAAATATTGAACTGCCAACTTTCCTGAAAGTTTCGCTCTCTGAACATATGAGGATTTGAGTCACTCCAATAATGCGAATTGTGTCTATTAAAAAGTCCATTTTTAATAAATTTTGCTTCATCTGTCCATAAAATATTTCCCAAATAAGAATCGTGACCCTCAGACCTTATTAGAATAAATTAGAATAAACAAAAATTCTGTCTTCTTAGGAAATCTGTTTCTTTTAATCCTTGAACCATATGGAATGAAAACGGGTGAAACTTATGTTTTAATAAGATTCTGTGAATTGAATTCTTGCATAGTCCCGATTCCAGAGCAGCTTGTCTTAATGACATCCTTGGAAATGCATGAATATACCCCAGAATGACTATTTCAATGTTTTCGTCATCAACAATAGGCTTTTTTCTTTGCATTTTTGTCTTGACAGAGCCATAATTTTAAAAATTTTCCAGTATGCGTTTTACAGTGTTTGGTGACGGTTTCCGTTTTTATGGATATCGAGTAGCAAATGTGCTGCATGTTCTTGATATTACTTTACCACATTCTCCACAACTAATAAACAAATTTAAAAAGTTTTCGTTGGTATAATTGAAACGTGCTGGCATTTTTTGACCACACCAACATTTGTAATTATCTAAATTTTCAAAATTTTCTGATGCGTACTTTTCTCTATATTGATCGATTCAGTTCCCGGTGAGACACCCTGTATATTAGTCGTCTCATTTTATTTGCTAATAACTGTGTATGCTTTTGCCAGTTCAACAATTGGTCAATAACTATCCCCAAATATTTTATACTGCTTGTAGCTTCTATCTAACTAAGGAAATTATTACAGTTTTTTAGATCTTTACAACGGTGAAGCTGTAAAAATCAAATATAAATGATATTTGATTTTTCCACAATATTTAACGAAAATGTAATAAATTTTGTTTTTGTTTTATTCAAAGTTAACTTATTTTGGTCGAGCCATTTTGCTACTTTATTCAGACCCAGTTCCGCCTTCCCAAGTATCATAGAATAACAATGCTGTATATAATTTCTAATTTAGTATTTCTTGAGAAAATCTTAATAAACCAAGACACATGTAGGGTTTCAATAAAATTGTGAAACATTATATGGCACTTTTTCTATGTATTTAATGTATCTATGTTTGTTATCAATTACGAAGACTTAAATAACAAAAATGTCCACAAACAAGACGTAAGTTCTTAGACATTGAAATGTAGTATCAATTAAGTTAATTAGTTTTTTTTTTTTAATCTCATTAGTTATGTTGAAGGAAACCCCTCAATAAAGAAGGTACATCTACTGAAAATGAAAGTTAAAAAAATAAAAAACAAATTTACTAATCTGTCATATTACTAGGAAGTTGCAAGGAAAACTGCAAGAAATGCATTTTCTACAAAACTTTCAGGTTGAGTAGTGACCTTGACCTTGACCTATTTGCGCCTTCCAGTTCCACTTGGCAATACCAATAGATTAACTAGACTAAACAGAAGGTCGCAGTTTGGATTGGCACACTGCAGAAAGGAGAGAATGTTGATAATGGATTAATAAATCACCTGGTGCTGATGATGCAGGTGAAAGTCTGGACCACCGTTGACGAAACGAAATCGAAAGGGGCTATGTACAGGACATGTGGCATGGAACGGGCTGTCCGCTTGTCGAAGAGGACCCCCTACGGGAGTGACGGGGTCCGAAGACCTGCCAGGCCGCTCGCACCAGTGCGGAGGCCCCCCCGCCGCTCCGTAGAGCGAGTGCGGTTGAGGGGCCCATCCGCCGGCCCCGTACGGATCCAGGACGCACGCACTTTGACCCCCAGTCCCGGCACTCTCGACACAAAACCTGTTCGGTCAATATGAACGAGGTAAGACGTCTGTCTTGTGTCTAAGGTTACGACACCCTCGAGGCATCAACCACCGGGCGAGAAGCGCTACACCACACTGATGCTGTGAGTGAACGGGATGAGCGCGGCGCACGATGCTACGGCGCCGGCGGCGCGTCGGTTGCTTGGCGACGTTTCACACCAGCCAGCCCGCTGCCTGCTGCATCTCGCGTAATATGGCCCATTCACTACGAGTAATGTGCCATGGTTCGTTTTTATTACAGGGTTCGCACCGCATAAAAAAAATTAGAATCCGTTGTGGCATGGTCCAAAGAGCAAACTGCCAACTCAAAAAGTTCAACTCGAAAGATGATTTTGTATAACATTAATTAACTATAAATTTTCATTGCGTTTCACATCATTCCGAGGAAAATTAGCTTCGAGGTTTATTACACAAAAATATTATTTCGATGGAATTGATCCAGCCCGTGTTTACACAAGGCGGCTTCGTTATATAAAGCAAACTTTATCTAAAGGACTCGTATTTCAAACTAGAACTGTATTTGATAAAATTATAAAATTTTAGCGGCCGGGTAAATTACCTTACATTGATCTGTATGTTTTATAAAAATATTATTTTTATGATACAAGATGATATTTAAATAAGTTCCGATAATCAAAGCTGTTATTCAGCATAAATGTGCATATACGCTAGTAATAAGTCTTTATTTAGCACTTGGCTAGTAAAAATACAGATTCCTATATCTAGTACCTTCGAAAGAATTTTGGAAAACTTTAGAGCACATGAATAATACTAATTCTAAAAATATAAGCGAAATTCCTCCACACCTTTCATGTCCTAACGATTTAAATGAATATTTTGCGTCGACATGTAAATACAACCCTACATGTGATCAGTTAATAAATTATTTTGATCAAAATGCCTTCAAAATGTGTGATCGATTTTCTTTTGAGGAGGTCTTAAAAGATGAAATATATAAAGCGCTTAATTCAATCAAGTCAGATGCCGTTGGTACTGACTTCATATCTAAAAAGATGTTGCTGTTATTCTTTCCAGATTTACTTGTCTATTTGACTTATATAATAAATCAATATATTGCGCAAGGTGTGTTTCCAGACGCTTGGAAAGAAGCAGTTGTTAAACCTCTTAACAAAGTTAAATTCCCCACAGAATTTACTGACTTGCGACCAATAACTTTGCTACCAGTAATGTCAAAAATAATAGAAAGACTCGTTTGATCAAATCGTTAAATATGCTTCTAAACATCAAATAATTCCAAATATTCAGTCTGGTTTCAGAGTTGGTCACAGTACTACAAGTGCTCTTCTGAAAGTATCTGATGATATAACTAAAAGCTGTGATCCAGGTAAAACCACCGTTCTTATATTGCTTGACTACTTTAAAGCATTTATTATGATTAGTCACAATTTACTGCTATCAAAATTGAAATATTATAATTTTTTCAAAAATGCGTTAAATATTCTTAAATTTTACTTTACTAATCGTAATCAGAAAGTTGTAGTCAAAAATACTTTTCTCTCTGACGCAAAGGTGTTTGAATCTGGTGTACCGCAAGGGTCCATTTTGGGGACGTTGATGTTTATATTGTATACTACTGATTTTGTATGCTGACGATACACAGATTCTTAGCACCTTTAATTTATCATAGGTTTTCCGGTACATTGATAATATAAACAAAGATATCAAGAATCTTGTTATTCGAATCGCTATTCTGCTAACCTGCTGTTATCTTATTTGGAAAGGAAAACAATAAGCAATTTATTAAGCATAATACCAATATTCTCATTGATAATCAGAAACTAACATTCGTGGATGGCGTAAAAAATTTGGGCCTACTTTTCGACCATAATTTCAAATTCCAACAACACGTTAATAGCCTTATGAGAAAATATTACTGTGCATTAAAAATTTATATTCTTGTTGTCATATTTTAAATGAAAAATTAAGAACGCTTTTAAGTGAATCGCTAGTTTTATCATATTTCAACTATTATGATATTTTTTACGGTACGTGTCTTAACCAAATTAAAGCGTATAGGATTCACAAGGTCCAAAATGCATGTATATATGGTTCATATTTAACTTAAAGAAGTACCATCATATATCCCTGAAGCTAAAGTCTCTTGGATTCAAATTCCATTACAAAAGATTTCTTCAAGACCAGTGAACAAAGATCAGCACCAAAAAAATATATTTTTTTGTAAATACCATTATTTTGTAACTTTTTTTGGGTTGAGTATTTGAGACGCTTTTAGGCTGGACTCCGCCATATATATCTCAATAAAGGCACTTTATTAATATTAATAAATTGCACTCTTATTTATTGCCTAAATAACTGAACACTTCATGTTTAAATACATTTAGATTTGGTGAAACCTTAATTGCCTCAGGAAGAGCTTTAAAGAGACGAACTCCTTCGAAAAACAAGGATTTTTGTGAGGACGTCAGTAATTTTGCTTAGGGCGAAAATTACAGTTGTGAATGTTTAGTCTTTTAACGAGACATTCATTTAAGTATGTAGGTAATTGTTTATGTTCTATTTTGTAGATTAGTATTAAGTTCGCCCTTTTGACACTCTCCCAAATTGTCAACCACTCTAATGATTGCAATATGTCTTCTACAAGCGTATATTTATTACAATTTAGTATAATACACATTGCTTTATTCTGTTGAAACTGTAATATATGTATATGTATATAGAAAAGCGAATCTTTTGGGTTTTAAGTCAAAAAATGTTTATAACTAATAAAGGCCCAGACTAACTAAATCTATTTGTTATTTGTCAAGCTTTCGGAAATGTTAATGTTTACATTAACTTGAGATTCGTGTTATAAAGCTACAAAAATTCAGAAATTTAATTCCCATCCTCCACCTTGTATTCGTACAAATACCACGTTTTGATATTATAAAAAAAATTCATGAAAATATATATAAAATATTCATTACATTGCTTAACAACACAACAATATTAAAAAACAGCTGATTAAATGCATAAAAACGATTGCAATCTAAATGAATATTTTACTGTTAAAAAACAAACGTCTTTCTAATAAAAATTTCTGTCTTATCATGATTATTCATCAACCTCTTGTAGAACCGTAGACACTTTACGACTTAATATTAAAGAACCGGAATCAGCAACAATTATTGTAGTGTCATCGGCGTATATGAAAATATTACTAAAAAGATATGATTGGGCAGATCGTTCATATATAATAAAATTATCAACGGCCCCAATACACTACTCTGTAGTTTCAATGCAACGATCTCTCTTATCGGATGTAGTAGTACCTATCTTTACTACGACTTTTCTGTTTGACAGATAAAGAAAAATCCAGCTAGTTAAGGGATCGTGTATTTATACATTATGCAATTTTTGAGCTACAAAATCTCTATCTATGGCGTCGAAGGCTTGAAAGATCAAAAAATACACCACAAACGCGTTGACCTGAATCCATTTTGTCATAAACAAATTGGCTGAGATCTGTTATACTCTCTGCTATACTCTCTTCTGTTATAAACCTGGTCTAAATCCACACTGGCAGCTACTTAAGATAGAGTATTAATTTAGGAATTCAAAAATTTTATTTGCAACCACTTTTTCTATTATTTTAGAGATTACACTTAAAAGGGCAGTAGGCCGATAAATGTTTATGTTTCCACTTACCCTCTTTTCAAAATCAGGTATTAATGCTGCTTCCTTCAGGCTGGGAATGCACCTAAGAGTACCGATACATTAATGATGTCCGGCAAGTATAGGTGCTAGCTCATTTGAGCATTATTTTACGAACCACCAGAAGAGCTCGACTCTCCAGGTGTTTATAGCATTCCATGTTCGTGTAGAGCAATTTACATAGGAGAGATCAAGAGACCTTAATTACCAGGCTTAAAGAACATATTAAGCACATAAAAAAGGAAAACATCACTAAGTCTGCAGCTGCGGAACGCTCAAAGGAAATCGGCCACTGGATAAAATTTGACGAGACACTACTGGCCCAGAAGATACAGAGAAGCCAAAGAAATACACAAAAATCAAAATAATTTCAACCGTGACGCCGGACTACAGCTATCGTTGACATAGATCCACTTACCATGTGACATGACTGGAACCAAGCCACGCCTCCTGACGATGCATATAAATAGAGGAGCTCAGGCCAACAGAGCTCACTTCGCTTCCGAAGAAGGCCTCGACAAAATGGCCGAAATGTCAAGTATTCAAGACTATCAACGCAAAAGAGAACCCGAAAACCTAACTATGGATCAGCCTTAGAACTAAAATTCTTTTACAAGTTTAATTAGTTTAATCTAGTCCCGTAGACTTTTTATTTGGTAAATTATTTCATGCTAATTTAACAGGACTGAAGGTCAGGGACATTTTTCTGACGTTTCTTGTATAATGCATTTGGTGGAAAGGTTACCATTAAAGTGGGAGTCAAGTTTTTCATGAATAACGGTAGAAAAATAATTACCAAAAATATTCGCAATTTCCTTTTTATTTGATACGTTAATCATTATATCTACTGTAGTCAATTAAACCGTTGCGGGAATTTTTGCCATTCAAATTATTTACAAAACTCCAGATTTATTTAGATTTTTTAGTGGAATGTTTAATTTGTGAATTATACTATGACTTCTTTCATCCCTAATTTTTTTTTGTTAGTTTGGTTTTTATGCTGTATATATTTATTTTCAAATTCTTCATTATATGTTTGCTTATGTAGCCAGTTAAGGTATTTTAAATCATCAAGTTCTTTGTACAGACTGCTGGAAAAAGTTATCTTGTATCTATATATCGTTATATGAGATTGCAAATCTTAAGGAAAATTTAACATAAATTATGCTCCTCCCTGTATGTTTGCCATTGGAGTACCATATCATGTATTATATCCTGGCATAGCCACTTCCTTGGAGTCTACTTCGGGTGTAACATGTGTCTCTCTTACATATACAATCATCGGGTTTCTATTATTCAAGAACTGGCTTATTTCTGCAATATGGGATATAAGCCCATGGTATTAAATCGAAATAGAAAAATTAGCTTTTTGATTCTTAGATAGTTTTGATACGACTGTTTTTACGGTGTTCTCGATATATTGACATTATGACAAGAATTGTTGTCTATGTTTTACCCTCGCTTATGTAATCGTGAAAAAATCATTCTCCGAGATTTCTGCGGTTTTTCATGTTTCATATTACGAAAATTAAAGTCTTTCAATTCCATCAGCCTGTCGCCTATCATCTGTCTTTTAGCCCTATATCTAAAAAGCCGTTTCGATGGAGGAATTAATATTTAGCAGCTACTTGACGTATTCTCAAAGAAATAGAGTTCTCTCTCTCTCTCTGTCGGTTTATTTTTAAGATACAGTAATCACCCAGGGCTCAAATTAATGGCCCTTCTATAAATTTCTTGCGATTTGTTGTATAATAATAGTAATAATCTTTATTCTCCATTAGATTATACAAGAAAATGACATGGGACAAATCAAATAGAACATTAGCGTATAAGATAATAACAATACAAAGTCACAATGTAAATTACAAGCAATCAATTTAGTAAAAGCAAAATGCAATAAAAATGGCACAAACAAATTTTTTGTACAAACACACAGGGTAAAAACAGTTGAAACACAATAGTCAGTAAAGTATAAAAACAATGATCAAGCAGTAAAAGTTTTACAGCATTTTTAAACGTTTTAATGATGGTAATTGCTTTAATGTGGTCTGATAATTTATTATATAAATTTATATCCATATATCTAGAACTCTTCTTATACAGCGAGGTCTATAAATAACGAATAAATCCCGCGATAACTTTTTTATTGTTCAATCGATTTTAATCATTTTTGGATCAGTATCATATTATTTCAATCCAGTTAGGTCAGTGTATTAGAACCTTGGATAACATTCTTGGGGGCTCGGGGGCAGAGCACCTATTGCCTTAATAAGTTGAAAAAAAAATTTCAGCCAATTTTCTCTTATTTCTAAGGTTATTTTCAAATTTTTGATCCATTTTTACGTAAAAAACGTATACTTGTTTGATGTCGGTAATACGAACCGTTTTCGAGATAAATGCACCTAACGATGAAATTGCGATTTTAAATCGCACAAATAATAGTAACTTTTAAAAATAAATAAACAAAGACTATTTACTTAGTATGACCTTCCCGTCGATTATTTGAAAAAAAAAAAATGACAAAAAATGGTTCCGCACATGCTGAAGCCCAAGGTCTGCGGTCAGCATTGAACGTGTTAATATAAATTTTTTTAAATATTTAAAAAAACAGCTACATCGTCTTATCTATGTAGATAAGACGATGTAGCTGTTTATGTACAAAACCAAACGAATAATAATGACAGTGTATGGTTGCCATGGATCAAAACATCAGATAATTGGAGTGACATAATTTTTCAGTATTAGCTTAATCCGACATTATTAAATAATTAATTGGTTGAAATATGGCTTACACTAACAATGAACACGCAGATATGTATTTAATGTATGGAATGGCTTCTTGTAATGCCTCGAAAGCACGAAGACTATACGCTCGACGGTATCGCCGGCTGAGAGAAACTGGTAAAAAATATAATTTTTTTGAAAACTAAAAATCTAAGAATTATATCTCTACTTAGGTCGATTTGCGCCAAATGACGTAAACAGGAGTGCTCCAAGGACAACACGTATTGTTGAAGTAGAGGAGAACGTATTGGATGCAGTCGTTGCGAATTCATCTGTCAGTATCAGATCATTATCATTACAAATGAATGTCCCAAAATCGATCGTTGGAAGAATTTTGAAAGAGCAACTGCTTCATCCGTACCCTATACAGAAAGAACATGCTATTAGCCTAGATGACTTTCCTGCTAGGGTATAATTTTCGCAGTGGTTTATACAGAAATATGAACAAAACCATGCCGTCATTCGATCGGTTTTGTATACGGATGAACCGAGTTTTGGAAGAAATGGAGTCATCAACTCCCACAACTTACACGTTTGGAGCGAGGAAAATCCACATGCCGCACATCAAACGCGCCATCAAAGGCAATTTCATATTAATTTTTGGGCCGGAATTATTGACCGATACTTGTTGGGCCCATTCGTGTTACCAAATCTATTGAATGGGGAACTTTATCTTGAATTTCTCCAACAGCAGTTACAACTTTTAGAAGACGTTGACATTGCATCTCGAGAGAACATGTGGTTTATGTATGATGGGGCGCCCCCGCATTTTAGTTTTATAGTGAGAGGGGTCATTTGAATAGAGTATATCCAAACCGGTGGATAAGTCGGGGTGGGCCTGTTCCTTGGCCTCCTCGATCACCCGATTTAAATCCTCTTGGTTTCTTCCTGTGGGGGCATTTAAAGAGTCTCGTATAAGCCACATCAGTAGAGACAAGAGAAGAATTATACGAGAGAATTATGTACCATTCAAATGCAATTAGAGAAAACGAAGGAATGTTGAGGCGAGTCCAGCGATCGTCAGTTCGTCGTGGACAAGCGTGCATTAGAGAAGGAGGTGCTCATATCGAGCATTTGTTATGAAATTTCATAAATATTCATTTTTCCATGCCCCTAATTAGTTTTCTACAGAAAGGTATCAAATTTGTGTTTTGTGTGTTCAAGATTTTTTGTAGTTTAGGTAAGTACTTACTACCTCATAGAGAAATAAATGTTGTGTTGTACATAATCCTCGTGTTCATTTAATTTTTAAAAATTACTGTTATTTGTGCGATTGAAAATCGCAATTTCATCGTTAGGTGCATTTATCTCGAAAACGGTTCATATTACCGACATCAAACAAGTATACGTTTTTTACGTAAAAATGGCTCAAAATTTTGAAAATAACCTCAGAAATAAAAGAAAATAGGCTGAAATTTTTTTTCAACTTATTAAGGCAATGTTATCCAAGGTTCTAATACACTACTGACCTCTGGATTGAAATAATATGATACTGATCCAAAAATGATTAAAATCGATTGAACAATAAAACAGTTAACCTTCAACTTCAAGAGCGAATATCTTCGAAGGGGTACCTCGGGAGAAGATTAGATTAGATTAGATTAACGAAGGAGCTGGTTGTTTAGCCTTTACCACCGCGACCTCTTCAGGTCTATTGTGATGCTCCCAGAATATCTTCCTTATAGTACCTCATCCAGCTTTGTCCTTTGTACTAGACTCTACAGCTTTGATAAAGGCCCTTTTGTATAGCTGTCCGCCCATGGTTTTTCTTCTCCGAGTACTTGGAATCTCAGCCTCACCAGGCCTTCACAGTGGCACAATACGTGAACTGAGGTTTCCTCTTCCTCTTGGCAGAATCTGCATGTCGCGTCCTCTGCCAGGCCCATTAGACTCATGTGTCTATTGAGCCGGCAGTGGCCAGTTAGAAGGCCTACTATTACTCTGATGGCCTTCCTATTCCGGCTTAGTAGATCTTCCGTAAATTTGGCCGAACGTTATTTAATGAACTCCTTGGCCTGTCTCTGTCTTGGGAGATTCCTCCACCATTCCAGAGATTTATTTTGCACCCATTCCTTAATGGCTGCTCGTATGCATGGCTTTGCCACGCCACAAAAGGGCTCGGGTCCTATTGGGGCTTCAAGTGCGCCTTCCTTGGCCAGTTGGTTAGCCTTTTCGTTTCCTCTGTGTCCCTCGTGTCCTGGTACCCATGCTAGGGTCACTCTATTCTGACTTCTCGGCTCTGTAAGGGCCGTCAAGCAGTCCCACGCCAATCTTGAGTTGATTTGCATGTAACTGATTGCTTTTATTGCACCTCGGGGGAAAGAAAAATATACGAACTTGTGACCTTATTTTAACTAGTTCTACCCAAATCCGAGAGATTGCCCACCATTTTCGGGACACCCTGTATATCCAATTTCTTTTCATCGTCTAAACTGCGTTTCCTACCAGATTTAGGAATATCTGTGACATCTACAAATTCACCAAATTTGTTTTCTACGCTTCTGACCGTAGACTGAGAAATGCGACTGTCAGGATACTTAATACTGAAGATTTTGCATACCTGCTTCTGCGTTCTTGTTTTATCACCACATCCTAATAATATCAAAATTTCAATTCTTTGGGTAACCGAAAGGCTTATTTTTAAAATAATGAACAACTTAACAATCAGCGATAAATAGCTAGAATCATAAGTTTGCACAGTTGTAGCAAATAAAGAAATTATCATTTTTTCTGATATGTAAAAAGAAACTCTTTTTACTTTTTTCTTTTTGTTGGGTATTTTGCCACGTGCGTATCAGAAAAAACGATACATTTAAATTGAATGTTATGTCACAAAATTAATTAGAAAAGTTAGATTTGACAGATAGTTGGTAGGATACATTTGATTGTATACATTTCCAAATTTTCAAAAGAACTATCACAGGCATCCTCGTTTCATTTAAAAATTTTAAAGGATTCCTAGGAGAAAACCATTTAAACACTGAAGTACACGGGCTGTTAATTAAAATACAGATCCATTTCAATAAACCAGTGTGTTGAAATATTTACCTCGGCTTGAAGCTACTTCTTTGGAACGCAAACGGTTTGAAAATACGTACATAGCATTCAAATTAGTAGATGTGTGATTACTATGTAGTTTATTAATATTGTTTCAATGAAAGTATCTCCTGGTCTCGTAGCTCAGATGTAATTAAAACTTTGTACGAATTAGTAATTTGATCTTCCAGTGACCACTAGTTGCGGTACTGTAACTACCTAGATACACAGCGGACTAACTTGTGGAATTGCCTCTGCATACAGCGTATCGGTAATTGGTAAATTTAAATTTCAAAGCTGACTGTCGAAAAAGTTTTACTTCTCCTAAATTTGTAGAAATGTGTATTGTTGTTTTAAAATGGTCAGAACATACATTTATTATTCTAGAATAATATCTATACAGTGGAATACGTAAAATTAATATGCCTTTCCAGGCCACTGTGATTGTGTGAGATATGTTATATGATGATGTATTAAAACATGCATTGACTGAATTTATAAAATTTTATATTTACCGATTTATTTCCGAGTCATTTGTATACGTAGAATAGGAGTGAGATCATGTTTATTCTTTTCCATTATTTGGGTTTTCTACCACATGTATTATTATCCTCTTCAAAACAAATCACCGAATCTACAAAATAATAGAATTATTGGAAAAAAGCCTCTGCGCCCGTGACGTTTACGCCAAAGGAATAGTCAGAGGTTATGTTTTGCAAATAATATAAATCGGAATAAACACAGAAATAATGTATTTGGCTGACGTTTCGGAAAGTAATCTCTTTCCTTTTTCAAAACTTTTTTGGAAGAACTCTTATTTTGCTGTGTATGTCAAATACACAGCTTTAAGATTCTGTTTATGTTATTTCCATAGATACTTACTACTTACACAGAACATAGAACTAATGATATTTTCTTTTAGATAATGTTGAGTTTGTTAAGTTCTTCTTTTAACATTGGTAGCCAGGTTGTACAAATATGTACAGAACAATTCGATACGCACTTATTTTCTTTTAATAAGATTATTGCTGATTCTTTAATTTTTCTTTTTTTGGTTTATTCTATGTCCGTTTCCCAAGCATGTTCACAAATCTTTGATTTTTGTGCTTGGGAAAACGGACATAGAATAAACTGGGACTCGGCAAAAATTTTAACAAAAGAAACAAATACCAACTACTCCTTTGGCGTAAACGTCATGGGCGCAGAGGCTGTTTTCCAATAATTCTATTATTTTGTAGATTCGGTGATTTGTTTTGGAGAGGATAATAATACGTATGGTAGAAAACCCAAATAATAGGAAAGAATATTCGTAGAATGCCACAAATAACTTTCAGACAATATCATGTTTATGTCTAACAGCGGGAAGCACATGATGTGTACCGGAATAAAGAATAGAAAGTGGAAGTATCTTGTCTTTTTTGTTTCCAAAGTTGTTCTTCTTGTCAGTCTTCTGTTTCATCCGTTTTTTATTCTACCAGGCCATATATTATTGTAATTTCTTTACTTTCCTTATACACTATGTATAAGTCAGCACGAAAAAGGATCAAATGTGGAACCATTGACCTCTCAAATATGACTTACGGATTGTCACTTTGGTTACCTACACAAAAAAATACTTATAGAGACTAAAGATTTTTTGATAAAAATGAATTTGCCAAAGATGCTTCCTTTGTTAACTGGATGTTTGTGCATGAATTACCTGATATAGAAGAGAAGGTTAAGTTTTTGAGTAAGGATGTTATACCTATACTATGTTTGATATACACACACCTTATCGCACTATTGAACTACGAACGCCTGATAGGCCATACATAACAGAAACAATTAAGGAGATTACTCGACTTAAGACTAAGGCTAATAATTTTTTTGTCCATCCCATGTTTCATCGACACCTTTACTATTTGAATGGAATTGATATCTCTGTATCTCAGGATTGAACCTGCAACGATCTACCCTGTTCCTGTTCCTCCAGTAATGATTGTGTTTATTCCTGACCCAGTCTTGAATTGCCCCTCTAGCTGAGCATTTGGTAATGCCCAGCACGGGCTCTGGGCCATATTATGTGTTAGCTGCTCCTTGTCTAGCAAGTTCATCAGCTTTTTCGTTGCAGTCTATTCTGGTGTGTCCCGGCACCCAGAGTAGTTTAACTCTGTTCTGCTCACCCAGAACTTCGAGCCCTTTATGGCAGTCCCACACCAGTCTGGAAGACACTTTATTATAGGCTAATGCCTTTAGTGCCGCCTGACTGTCAGATGCGATGCAGATGCAGTTCACATGTCGTCGTTTGACATTCTCACATATACACTCAAGTATAGCCAGAATTTCAGTTTGAAATACAGTGGCGTGAAGTCCAAGAGAAAGGTTTATACTTGCCCTCGGTCTTACTCCATGTATTCATGCTCCATCCTGGACCCGTCAGTATACCAGGCCAGGCCTTTGCGTAATAACTCAGGAGCTCCTGTTGACCAGTCCACTCTCGAGATAGAGAATAGAGATACTGAAGGGCAAACAACAGATTTGCTCCGTGACGGGACAAATCGTTTAAAATTCCCTCTCATGCATGGCGTACTATTGAGTCAAACGTGTCTCCAGTATCAGTCGACAAGATCGAAAACTTTTAAATCTTCTACGGTCAAACGCTTTTGGTGCATATGGGATTAATCTGAAAATGTTAAGATTAATCTTTCCCTATTGTAAATATGCCATTAAGCACATTATAAATTATCCACTAGAAGAAGCAGCTTTTCCTACGATATGGAAATAATAAATTATAATTCCACTAGCAAAGGTTAACATAGCAAAGGAACTGCAACCAATCAACATATTAGCAGCAATGTATAAGCTCTTGGAAAAGATGGTAAGCATTAGACTAACTGAACATTTAAAAATTCAGAATATCCTTCAAAGCAAAGTCTTTGATTTAATTGATCATGATTTATTTAATTGTTGAACTGATTCAAATGCTATCTTTCCAACTGATCTTAAGTCGTTAGAGTGGACAATGTGCCTTCATCTGAACAAAAAGTTGGTGTTCCTCGGGGAAGCATTATGGGACCATTAATGTTTACAGTTTTCATTGCCGATCTTCCTACAATATTACCCACAACTGTGGAGTCCATCTTTATGCGGATGATACTCAAATCTACATATCCTTTAGTCCAGTGCAGTCCAGTGAAGCAGTACGAGTTTTAAATGAAAATTTGACAGCATTCGTCAAGTGGTCTAATGACAATGGTTTTATATTTAATCTGGCGAATTCAGCCGCGATGTGTGTAGGGACCAATTCCATGTGTGATAAAGCTTCCTATCATTTAAATTGTGATTTAGTGTTGAATCAAAATGTGTTAACTTTTGAATTCAGTGCTAAAAATCTTGATATATCTTTGACAATCATCTGCGCTTCGAAAAATCATCTAAGTGCAAAATGTCGGCAATCCTATGCAAAATCTAAAGCTCTTTGTAAATTTAAATATGTTCTACCATCAGATGCAAAGTGAAACTTGTAAACTAGGTAGTTCGAAGCAATTTTGATTACTACAGTGGTGTATATTATTGACATTTAACTAAGTCTTTTCAAAATACAGATCTTACAAAATAGTTTCTTAAAGTAAGGATATAATATCAGTAAAATGCAACACATCACTCCCTATTACAATAGACTAAATTTATTAAAAATTGAAAATCGAATCACTACGTTATTCTCTTGTTTGCTTTATAAGATTGTTCATCAACGGTCACCATTATCTTACGGCATTCCTATACATTGCACTAAAAAGTTTGAATCTTGTTACTCCACTATGGCCCTAAAATACATAATGAGTTTCATGATATTTTTGTTTCCCGCCCTTCAATGTATCAATTTAAACAAAACATTAAACAAAAACCCTTGGCATAGCAATACGCTATATAAAATAGGCTACTTGTATTTTGTTTTCTATTCACCTGTTTATATCTACGTTAGATATAGATTTTAGGGGAAGGGGTGTGTGTGAAAAATGCATTCTTGCAATGTCTTCCCCTTTTGTAATTATATATTTATTTATATATTTTTTCAATAAATATTATTATTATTATTGTCAATTCCTATTGCATTCAGAACATTTCTGGTTTATTTGTACTCCCCACAACTGTTTATCCACGAGTAGTAGTTTTCCTATTTTAGGTTTGTCGGTGTTCAGTACTAGGGTCTTCTTCAGTAGATGTGTTGGATTTCTTCTCTGGACCCGTCCCCAGTACTTATTAATGTTAATAATGTCTGTCGTTACTGGCTCCATGCTGGCTTATATTTCTCGGAGAAAAGTAAAGTTACCTTTGTAGGTCTACATACTATTTTAATTCATGCCTTTACAGGTTGCCTTCTTTTTAATTGATTTGTCAAATATATTACCAGGTACTTCAGTTTGTGTATCGTTCTCAGAATGCTACCGTATATTTTTGTATTCTTTTTTAGAAGTTAAGAATGCCTTGCTCCTCTTCCGTAACTATTGGCGAAACGTCGACGTATGCTAGAACAACTGGATTTCTTAATGTGCCCTATATTTTATGAAAAATTCCTTAAACTTTTTATTTCTTTTCGATAATACTCGAACAATATTTTATCCATAATTTCTCTAGATTGTGGCAATGTTTCTGTTTGAATATTCAGTAATTTCCACTATACAATATGTAGTATATACTAACCCCAAAATAGTTTAATTCAAATATAATTATCCAAGCGGCTTCAACAACAGCCTCAGGAGAGAAAACTGAGTACATTAGCTTCATCTTCATACATCAACAACTTAACGTGCACTTGAGCGGAGTATAGGGACCATATCAGTTTACGAGTGTCTAAAATATGGGCGTTAAAATTTATCTAAGATACTTTAGTTTATAGCGCCCAAAGAAGTTCAGTAATTAGGGAGAGAGTTTGTAGGTCGTGTAAATGAATCTGAGAAGTGCCTCGATTCTAAGTAAATCTTAGCTTCCGAGTATATAAAGGGTGTCTCACCGGGAACTGAATTGATCGATATAGAGAAAAGTAAGCATCAGAAAATTTTGAAAATTTAGAAAACTACTAATGTCGGTGTGGCTAATCCAACTAAAATAATTACAAGCAGCTGGCACTTCCGCTTATAACGGAAGTCGATACCAACTTGCTTATTTCAAATGGAACACCCTATATATTTTAGGATTTTCGAAAAGAGCATAAAATTCTGAGTCGAAAATATGTAGCATATCCTATACCTAAACCTAGCCGTTTCAGAGATATTTGACATTTTATAGAAAATTTGACAGGTGCAACGGTTTGCAAGAACCCTTATAACGTTCTTCGTGTAAAAGATCCTCATTTGCTTCTTGTCACATAAAAAGAACACAAGGAGAACTACGTTCTACAACTGAAATAAATTCAATAATATCATACCAAGTGTTCCGTTTTTCGCGTTACGTTTTGTCAACTTCAAACCGCGAAAACTTGTTTGTTTAAGTCAAATGTATTTTTTTACGTCAAGTTGAGTAAAATTGAATTCCCTTTTTTCTGATATTAGCATTGTGGGGGTTAAAGTTACAACTTTTTGAAATATTTGCGATTTTATTAGAAATTCATGAATCTGATTAAAACATAAGTTTCACCCGTTTTCATTCCATATGGTTTAAGGATTAAAAGAAACATATTTCCTAAGATTTCTGTGAGTTTATTTTAATAAGGTCTGAGGGTCACGATTCTTATTTGGGAAATATATGGATAGATGAAGCAAAATTTACTAAAAATGGACTTTTTAATAGACACAATTCGCATTATTGGAGTGACTCAAATCCCCATCTGTTCAGAGAGCAAAACTTTCAGGAAAGTTGGCAGTTCAATGTTTACTTAAATGTTTAAAAATGTTTTCTTAACCGTCTCTCAAAGTTACCGAGGTAACCCCCTGGAAGATCTCAAGGATCTTGTGTTAGGTAAAGAGAGACTGTGCCATAAGAAACGATAGAGTGGTGTCATTACAATTTTGTCAGGAAAATTTAAACGCTAAATTTTCTCTTCTGCTAATATGTATACGTAATTTTTTTTTTTTTTAGGTGAAAGATATCTGAATATCTTACAAAATTTGAATAATAACTATTTAGAAAATTTACCTCTCGCCGAACTGAAGATGTATGCAAAGAGTAAGAAATGCATTTCAAAACATATCACAGGATTCAATTAGAAGAGCAACCCATGAGGAACTAATCCGAAGGTGCGAAAAATGTGTCGAGGTTCGAGAGCGGAATTTTGAGCAATTATTAAATTAAAATGAAATCATATTTTAAATTGATCTTATCTCTGCTATTTTAGTTCATGCCATGTCTTCAATTTGATTAATACGCATGTTGTGTTTTTGTGGATATCGAGTAGCAAATGTGCTGCAAGTTCTTGATATTACTTTATCACATTCTCCATAAATAATAAACAAATTTAAAAAGTTTTCGTTGGTATAATTTAAACGTGCTGGCATTTTTTGACATAAGATAATGACTGATTTTTTCTAATCATGGCTATTTTGATGAAATGATTACAACAATTCATGAATTTCTAATAAAATCGCAAATATTTCAAAAAGTTGTAACTTTAACTCCCACAATGCTGATATCAGAAAAAAGGGAATTCAATTTTACACAACTTGACGTAGAAAAATAGAGGGTGTTCCATTTGACCTAAATAAGTTTTCGCGGTTTGAAGTTGTCAAAATGTAACGCGAAAAACGGAACACTTGGTATGATATTATTGAATTTATTTCAGTTGTAGAACGTAGTTCTCCTTGTGTTCTTTCTATGTGACAAGAAGCAAATAAGGATCTTTTACACAAAGAAAGTTATAACGGTTCTTGCAAACCGTGGCACCTGTAAAATTTTCTATAAAATGTCAAATATCTCTGAAACGGCTAGGTTTAGGTATAGGATATGCTCCGACTCCGAATTTTATGCTCTTTTCGAAAACCCTAAAATATATAGGGTGTTCCAATTGAAATAAGCAAGTTGGTATCGACTTCCGTTATAAGCGGAAGTGACAGCTGCTTGTAATTATTTTAGTTGGATTGGCCACACAGACATTAGTAATTATCTACATTTTCAAAATTTTCTGATGCGTACTTCTCTCTATATCGATCGATTCAGTTCCAGGTGAGACACCCTGTATATATCGGGAAATTTGCATAGGCTTTGAAAATAGATTAATGACACTACAACCAAAGTACGAATTTCTAAAAGATGATTTGACGAGACAGAAATTTTTACAAATATTACAAATTATTGAATTTTAAAAACCATGCATAACATTTTTTATAATCTTTTCATCTTATCAGAGAGAGAAATTTCTCAAATAATCCAATTAATTAATAAATACCGGCTAATAAAACTTAAGCAGACAAGCTCTAACTCCTTCAGATTGCTGGAAGTGCACTTTCCTTATTAATTAATATTCTGAAACTCTAAATTACCCAAAGTTTAAAATAAAATAAACGAAAAGAGTACTCGAAGAGAGAATTTCAATGCCTTTAGAAAGTTAGCAAATATAAAGTTTAAGAGTTCTTGTTAATAATAATTGGAAGGAAATAAACAGGTTGTAGGGTTAACGAGATTAAGACATCGCAAAAATAAGCAGCACAACAAAGAAATTGCTTTATATGAGATGGTCATTTTATCAAAATAAATTGAGGCTGATGTGACATCGCCTTTATCTTAATTACAGCAACTCACTTTGATGTTGCGAACATTTTTTATCATAAAGGTCTGTTTAATTCAATTTAAACTGTAGTTTTATTCAAATCGAGTATTAATTGCGTATATTATTAACCGTTCTAAAGTAAACATAAATTTGAGTAAATATACAACGATGTAGTTCAAGGGAGAATACACCATCAACAAATTATTATGTTGTTCCTTAAGTTTTCTTGAATGTAAAATTTCCAACATCTGGCTTTAATCATTTTGTAGAAAATAAAATCTGTTAAATCTTTTTAATCGCCATGCTCCTCAAAAAAGAGTTACTTTCTAATCTAAAAAGCATCCAGAACAGTGGTTTACAGAGACTTTATATGAGCGTAAAAAAATTAAAAGAAAAGCAAGGTTAAGATATAAAAAAAGTAGAAGTGTTGCTCACAGGCAATATTTTGGTTCTATCGCAGTTAAATTATACCGATATTGTATACGGTCCCTGTCATACTCAAGAAGATAAATACCGTTTACAAAAAATTGAAAACTGCCGTGTAAAATATTTTACAACTGCGCCCCAATGTGGTCATATTATTCTACATTTATGCGATTTCAAACTATTAAATATGTGTGAAAGGAGATTTATACACGTAGTAGGATTCGTTTTTTAATATTTTCCGACCAGGCAAACATAGTTATTTATTTCATAAAATACAAAGACAAGATTTGAGACATGTTGAAAATAAAGTGTATATTCTCCCCATAAAACTTCACTTTTTCGAACGTCTTTTTCCTTCATAGCAGCTTACATTATTAATAATCTGCCAATTCAATATCACAATATGTCAGTGGCGGCGGTTAAACGTAAACTAAAGGAATACATAATTCTCTCAAGATTGAAAATTTTGATATACTTACATGTGTTCTAAATTAGAATTATATATTTATTCGTATTCCCCCGTTACTTATATTATTACATGTGTGTGATTAATTCTATATATATGTATAGCAAACGCCACGAGTCTTGGCGAGTGTGGGGGAATCTGTATGTAAATAGTGGTATAGACCCAGCGTACGCATCGCTATCATGATTGGTGTCACTGTCAGTGATAAATTATTACAGCACGTGATCGTGCTGTTCTCCGATAGGTCAACTATATTTCCCTACAGTCCCCACCGCTCGCCAACACTCGTGGCGTTTAATGTAGATATTGCGACAAATAAGTTCATGATTAAATATAAATATAAAATAAAAAATTGCACAAAATTAATATGCTCTAAAATGAACAATGAACAGAAACTAAAGCCGTGGATAAGTCAGCGGTTAATAAAATCTATACAACACAGGGACAAATTAAAACAAGCATTATTAAAATATCCCAATAATTTAGAAACAAAAATTAAATATACAAGGCACAGGAATATGATAAACAAATTAATTAGAAAAAGTAAGCCTGAATATTATAAAGTTCAATTCAAAAAAGCTAGTCAAAATGTAAAAAAAAGTATGGGAGCTAATAAAAGAATCAACAAATGAAAACATAAAACAAAATAAAACAATAATAAATCAAATTCAAACAGAAAATAAGGTATTAACAGAACCCAAGAAGATTGCTTGCGAATTTAATACTTATTTTTCTGAAACTGGACACAAAATGGCTCAAGATATAATAAACAATAATGAGAATGAAATTTTGACAGAAAATACAAACGTTATAATAAAAAACCCAATATTTTTGTATCCAGTTTCAGAAAATGAAATTATAAATAGTATAAATAGTCTAAAAAACAATAGTGCACCGGGCCTTGATGCTATTCGGGTAAAAACAATCAAAGAGTCGCTGATTTATATATTAAGACCATTGCAACACATTATAAATTTGATATTCCAACAAGGTTATTTTCCACAAGCATTAAAAAAAACAATTATAAAGCCGTTATTTAAACAAGGCAACGCAAATGTTATCTCTAACTACCGTCCGATATCTCTTATTAGTAATATTGCAAAAACTATAGAAAAATGCGTTAAGACGCAGCTTTTAGAACATATTGATAAATATAATATAATATCAAATTTCCAATTTGGAATTAGAGGAGTGTCCACTGTCGATGCAATGTATAATGTGACAGTTATTTATATCAAAAGCTAAATAATAATCAAAAGCCACTGGCAATATTTTTAGATCTAGCAAAGGCTTCTGACACGATTTCTCATCAAAATCTACTAAAAAAATTACATATATACATATGGTTTCAGAGGCATATGCGGTGATTTACTCAGAAACTATTTAACAAATCGGAACAGATTGTTAGCATAGACTCTGAGAAAAGTGAAGAAAAACTAGTCACGTATGGAATACCTCAAGGAACAGTTATAGGTCCAATTCTTTTTCAAATTTACATAAATGACATGCTTAATTTAGGTATTTCAGGGGAAATCATATCTTATGCCGATGACACAGTCTTGTTATGTCAGCTGGGAGGAAGTTAAAATTAAAGCGAAAAAGGGATTTCATAACGTAAAAATTTGGTTAACAAGAAATTTATTAACTGTAAATAAAACAAAAACAAAATTTTTAACATTTTTTTTAAGTTCAGCAGGAAAATCCCATATTAATAAACTAAAATTGCATAAATGTAAAAACCTCAATCTCATTACTTGCGACAGTTGTGAAGATTATATTGAATCAACTGAAAACATCAAATACTTAGGCTTATATATTGATCAGTTTTTGAAATGGGATAAACACGTGGAAATATTAACAGGAAAAATTCTAAAGTTAGTATATAAATTTTATCAACTTAGACAATACATGGATTTACATTCTCTCATAAATATTTATAAAGCCTTAGTAGAGTCTATAATTAAGTATGGTTTAATAATTTGGGGCGGGGCATATGACAGTACTCTAAATACCCTTAAAATAATTCAAAGATATATTTTAAAAATTATTTTGAACAAACCTAGATATTATTCAACACAATCATTATTTGAAAATATTAAAGTATTGGATATTGACAGTTTATACATCATAGATATTCTGAATTATGTACAAAAAAACCCAAAATAAAAAATAAATCAGACCATAACTACTTAACTCGCTCGATGGCAAACAAAGAAAATACAAGACCAAAACCAACAGCCTTCTCAAAGTATATAGATTATACGGGAATTAAATTGCATAACGTCTTACCTGTATCAATAAAAGACATAAAATAATCTAAAAAATATAAGAGAATAACTAAAACATATGTAAATGAAAATATAGATAAATTTAAGCAAATTTTGACAAAATGGTATATTTGGTTACCCTCTGTCCTCGATTCATTCTACTAGTATAGGTACTTTTTATTTTATTTCTCTTTATTTTCTTCTATTATATTTAGATGTATTAATTAGTATGATGTACAAATATATATATTTTTAGCGCTCGGTAATTAAATACATTAAATAATTAGGAATAGATAGACACAAGACAAGCTCCCAGTGAGCTTAGGTGTCATATTTGAACCTTTTAGTTTTAGTATATAAGTACTATGCTTAATAAATAACAATATTTAACTGTTTTTTATGAATAAGTTACCAACACAATTATAAGAGCTGGCACAATATTTAAACTAATAATATGTACTATTATGTCAATTAATTTCAAATAAATTTATTATGATTATTAATAAGATATCATATCACATCACATCATATCATATATTATATTTACATGTAAAAGTTGTTTTGTTTATGTACATGCTATATCCTTTTTTATTTCTTTATTCAGGCAATATTGAAAAACAACATTGTTGATACACCTTCCTTTGGGAAAATTGGCAGTTGTAAGTACTGCTTATTTTTTTCAATAAACATATTGTAAAAATAGCAATATCTTGACTGGAATTGATTCAATTCTTGGGATACCGACCGCAAGAGGCTTTTCCATTTGCTAAATCTTTTGCCATTTCTCATTGGATTGTCAACATTTTTCTTAACGTGCTGTATATGAACTTAAATTAAATTTGATGTAACTTCGAATATAAATTCAACCGAAATAATGAGTACATATGCCAAAGTTTACAAACATATTGATTTAAATTTTTTAACGCCATATTTCAACATATCACACACACAAACAACTATTTCCTGCGCCATTGCCATTTGACATATCTGAAATTCGAGCTTAAGGAGAGATATACAGCAGCTACCCGTGTTTTCTGTCATCCGCGATTTAGCCCACTACACATCGTTTTGATTCCTTGAACGAATCTATTTGTTCCCTTATGAATAATTGTTTTTAAATTAAATGAATTTCAACGAATCAATTTTTTTACATGTCCGATATTTAAAAATATTTAAACTTTCAGATACAGGGTGTTTTATACAGTTACTTAAAGTCTTTCTTGGTATCGATCATTCTCCATTTACAAAAATCAAATGCCTTTATTATTTTTCGAAATAATGGCCTTTTTTTCTCCCTCTTTTTACTGAATCACCTTGTACCTAGGTCATTGATTGAAAGGGAATACTTGCATACAGCATTTGAACAGTTCTCGTAAAAATATGGAATACATTAGTTCATATCAAGAAATAACCAAGGTAATATTATCCAGGATAAAAAAGAAAAGGTAAATAGCTTTAACAATTTCCTCATAAATATTGGTATCAAAATGTCAAGTACAATTTTTCCTAATAAGTAGAAATATAAACAAAAGAAAAAGACAGATAAAACCATATATTTAAGTCCAGTAACCGAAAATGAATGAATGAAAATTAATCATATAAGCTCGTTCAAAAACAACTCAGCTCCCGGGGAAGATGGTATAACTGTAAAAGTCATTAAATACGTGCAGAAATATTTATTAAAACCCTAAAAATATATAATAAACTTAATTATTTGCACAAATATAATATCAAAATACTGGAAGACATCAATTGTTTCACCAGTGTATAAAGCAGAAGATTCCCGGAAATTAACAAATTACACACCCATATCTGTAATAAACAACTTTGGAAATTATTTGAAAAATGCATAAAAGACAGACTTGTAGGTTTTTAGAACATGAAAATATACTTTACAGTTAATAATTTGGTTTTAGAACTAACAAATGTTATTATGAATCATTTTACTAGAAAACTCAATGATGTCGGAATTAGGGGGAGTTCGTTGCAGATATTTGAAAACTACTTGACAAACAGAATTCAAAGAGTAAAAATAAATAACACTATCAGTGGTGATCAGATAGTTGTAGCGGATGTCCCACAAGGTACTGTCTTGGGTCCAGTTCTGTTCCTGGTATATATATATATATATATATATATAAAGCAGAAGGGTAGTCTTGACTGACTAGTTAAGAAAATCCAAATTAAACACACGTGGTGTATCTTGAGGTTGCAGTCAGAGGTGAAAAGTTTACGGCCACAAAACAGAAAAAGAAAAACTCTTTTGTTACTTTGTCAAGCTTTCGGAAATTATTTATTCCCTTTATCAAGACATTAACTTGAGGTTAAAAGTTAAGGTCACATGTATTATAAAATAGTCGCATTTTTTAACTTAATGTAGACAAATTCATACACAAATTCCTTTACAGGTACACAATTTAAGGTAAACAATTACTGATTATTTAAAATTAAGGATTAAAACCATGATTAAAATAGATATAACAAAATGAACATGAATAACTATCACATGTGAGTGTAGAACTAAATTTCTTTATCAAACTGTTTGATAAAGAAATTTAGTTCTACACTCACATGTGATAGTTATTCATGTTCATTTTGTTATATCTATTTTAATCATGGTTTTAATCCTTAATTTTAAATAATCAGTAATTGTTTACCTTAAATTGTGTACCTGTAAAGGAATTTGTGTATGAATTTGTCTACATTAAGTTAAAAAATGCGACTATTTTATAATACATGTGACCTTAACTTTTAACCTCAAGTTAATGTCTTGATAAAGGGAATAAATAATTTCCGAAAGCTTGACAAAGTAACAAAAGAGTTTTTCTTTTTCTGTTTTGTGGCCGTAAACTTTTCACCTCTGACTGCAACCTCAAGATACACCACGTGTGTTTAATTTGGATTATATATATATATATATATATATATATATAAACCAAAATTAAACACACGTGGTGTATCTTGAGGTTGCAGTCAGAGGTGAAAAGTTTACGGCCACAAAACAGAAAAAGAAAAACTCTTTTGTTACTTTGTCAAGCTTTCGGAAATTATTTATTCCCTTTATCAAGACATCTATAAATAAAATTATTATTTAATCAGAGTCATATAATATAGTTCGCTAAAATACTTACTAACTTGAGGTTAAAAGTTAAGGTCACATGTATTATAAAATAGTCGCATTTTTTTAACTTAATGTAGACAAATTCATACACAAATTCCTTTACAGGTACACAATTTAAGGTAAACAATTACTGATTATTTAAAATTAAGGATTAAAACCATGATTAAAATAGATATAACAAAATGAACATGAATAACTATCACATGTGAGTGTAGAACTAAATTTCTTTATCAAACTGTATACAAAAAATTTTTAAAATGACAGAAAGGTATTACAATTGGCTGGCTTGTACTAGGAATTAAGTTAGGAACATTAATTCCAACGTGAATGTTACCAACTGTGATCCAGCGGGAGGTTTGAATTTTGAAAAATGCGAAAATTCTCTTTTTCTAATTTGAGGATGTATGTATAAATCTTACTTAAATTATCGATATCGGATTTTTTATTTAAGCTATTTGTCTCATTATTAATATGGATCATTTCAAGGAATGATCTTTTTCTAAAGTTACTCTCTACAGCCAAAACCTTAGCACTTTCATAATTCATTTTATGACTGGTGTTGATGACATGTTCTGCTAATGCACAAGATTTTACGTTTCTGTTACAATCACTTTTATGTGAAGTTATACGACCATTAAGTGTCCGAGAGGTTTGACCAATATAAGATTTATTACAGTTGTTACATTCTATTCTGTATACCACATTTGATTTTTCTTTATTTTTTAATGGGGTTTTCACCCGACTGAAAAGTTTACCAACAGTTAATATGTTTTTTAATGCAATTTTTATGTCCATGTGTTTCACTAAGTTACAAGCCAGCCAATTGTAATACCTTTCTGTCATTTTAAAAATTTTTTGTATACAGTTTGATAAAGAAATTTAGTTCTACACTCACATGTGATAGTTATTCATGTTCATTTTGTTATATCTATTTTAATCATGGTTTTAATCCTTAATTTTAAATAATCAGTAATTGTTTACCTTAAATTGTGTACCTGTAAAGGAATTTGTGTATGAATTTGTCTACATTAAGTTAAAAAAATGCGACTATTTTATAATACATGTTGACCTTAACTTTTAACCTCAAGTTAGTAAGTATTTTAGCGAACTATATTATATGACTCTGATTAAATAATAATTTAATTTTGGTTTTCTTAACTAGTCAGTCAAGACTACCCTTCTTCTTTATATATATATATATATATATATATATATATTAACGAATTGGGAAACCTTCTTGATGATGGTAGTGTCATCTCGTATGCAGATGACAGAGCTATTCTATTCCAAGCTGACACTTGGTTCGGTGCAAACATGGCTTTGTTTCAATCTCTCGAGTCTAAATATAAGTAAAACTAAATATATACAATTTTCCTTCACGGCTGCTGATTAACCTCAAAAAAATTGTATTAAAATACTAATTGCTTAAATATTATAACCAAAAATGCACAATGCAACTGCCCATACATAGAAAGAACGAATGTTATACAGTATTTAAGGGTAATGGTTGATTAACACCTAAAATGGATCGAACATGCAGATCACATCTCAACAAAAATCAGAAAGCTTTATTATAAATTCTACCGGCTAAGAGATATTTTAAACAATAAAATTATAAGGATATTATACAATACCTTAGCTGAACCAATTTTACGCTGCTGCATTGTCATCTGGGGGGGGGGGGGGGGTTATATGATAATTCTTTAAAAAATGTATTAGTTATCAAAATCGGATGAATTATTAAAGTTACCATTCTATAGGAAATCTCATAATCAGCGATATATTACCTACTTTGCTCCAAAATTTTATAACTTACTACCTATTCAGATAAAGTCTCAACCACTCAAGATATATAGAAAATAATTAATAAAATATGTTCAACAAAATCTTGATGTACACTTAAATAATTTTTAAAACTAAGTAGAGTCTATCTAATTAATTGGATGGAATTTGCGGTAGGTTCTTGATGAAACATATTCAATAGAATAATTATAAATATTCAAAAGAATAGTTACAATACGCACTTGGTTTATGATTTCATTAGTTTTGTTCATATTTCTCTGACATATGTTTCGGCCTTGCGACTATTATCAAAGAGTCTTAAAAACTGACCTGAAAGTGGTGGTTCACAGTATATATCTTACAAATCCTCTACCCACCTAGAGGGGGATAATAACTTGATTTGCTATTTCTTAAAATTTAACAATACAGGCCGGAACTACGAATTTAATTTTAATAATATTACTGTGTCTAGTACAGGATTGTTCATAAATTCTGTTTGTGTATTTGTAACGTTTTTATGCTTTCTTAGGGCGTTTACAATTTCAAAAATTTTAAGCATGTCTAGGATTTTTCCTTTGTTTGCATTATGCAAAAGTTTAACACTACTACCGTTAAAAACATGATTTTGCTCAATGCAATGTTCGGCGAAACCAGTTGATTTTTTATTATATAAAATAGACTGTGTTTTCTTAACCTCACATCTATGCTACGGCCACACTGATCTATATATACGGCATTACAATCGTCACACTTTATTTCATATACCCCCGATTTTTTAATATCTTCTGTCTTTTCTTTATTATTAACCAACAAGCGACCTAAATTTTTTCTATTCGTTGATATTGTATTAATACCTAATTTATTTAATCTATTACATACTGAGTTGCTAACCTTATTTACATAATTTATACTATGCCACTATTTGTTTTCTATATTTGGCACGTTATAAAAATGTTTTTGTAATAATTTTCTCTGTTTATTTTTTATTAATTTGTCAATAAGTAGCTCGTCATAGCCATTCTTTTTTGCCAGTATAAAAAATTCTTTAGAGCTGACCAAATTGGAAAACATAACCTTACCCGAAAATGCCAAATTAGTTTCCTTTGATGTTAAAAGTTTATTTACCTCTATCCCTATTCATGAGCTTAAGGATATATTACAACATGTTATCTCAAGTAGTGAATTGAATCAAAATGAACCAAAAGATTTACAAACATTAATTATTATGTGTATCAAACAAAATTATTTTAAATTCGATAATAAAATGTATACACAAGTCAACGGCTTATCTATGGGTAGTCCGTTAAGCCCATTATTAGCTGAAATATTCATGTCAAATTTTGAAAACAATATTTTTACCACAAACAATAATCTCCTTAAATACATACATTTTTGAGTAAGATATGTTGACGATGTGTTTTGTATATGGATCGGTACTGAGAGACAATTGTCACATTTCATCCATTTTATTATCTCCTAACTAATTAATGAAATGGAAAAAGAACGGTCAATAAAACTTTTTAGATATTACGCTAACACGTAAAGAACATGGGCTAGAACTTGATATTTACAGAAAGCCAACTTTTACTGACACTATTACACATGCAAATTGTAATCAATCTTGGAAGATAAAAATGTCACCGTTTCATAGCTATGTACACAGACTATTATCTCTAAATTAAATAGGGTTAACTTTGAAAAAGAAGTTAGAATTCTTAAAACGCTAGCAAAAACAATGGCAATGATGAGTTACTTATAGAAAAATGAATAAAAAATAAACAGGGAAAATTATTAAAAAAACATTTTTATAACGTGCCCAATATAGAAAACAAACAGTGGCATAGTATAAATTATGTAAATAAGGTTAGCAACTCAGTATGTAATAGATTAAATAAATTAGGTATTAATACAATATCAACGAATAGAAATAATTTAGGTAGCTTGTTGGTTAATAATAAAGAAAATACAGAATATATTTAAAAATCGGGGGTATATGAAATAAAGGGTGACGACTGTGATGCCGTATATATAGGTCAGAGTGGCCGTAGCATAGATGTGAGGTTAAGAGAACACAAAAAGTCTATTTTATATAATAAAAAATCAACTGGTTTCGCCGAACATTGCATTGAGCAAAATCATGTTTTTAACGGTAGTAGTGTTAAACTTTTGCATAATGCAAACAAAGGAAAAATCCTAGACATAATTTTAGAAATTAAGAAGGCCCTAAGAAACCATAAAACGTTACAAATATACAAACAGAATTTATGAACAATCCCGTACTAGACACAGTAATAAAATTAAAATTAAGTTCGTAGTTCCGGCCTGTATTGTTAAACTTTAAGAAATAGCAAATCAAGTTATTATCCTCCTTTAGGTGGGTAGAGGATTTGTAAGGTATATACTGTGAACCACCACTTTCACGTCAGTTTTTAAGACTCTTCCATAATGGTCGCAAGGCCGAAATATATGTCAGAGAAATCTGAACTAAACTAATGAAACAATAAACCAAGTGCGTATTGTAACTATTCTTTTGAATATTTATAATTATTCCCCCCCATTGCTATACTTAGTTTTCACTTGGCATTTTACTATCGTTTTTGAGAGGGGAAATTCACACACAAATTGCACTCTGTAGTAAGTTAGGCGAAATTCTTTCTCAACTATAAATTAGTAGGGAAATATTTTACAATAATGTATAGTATTATAGTAAAGTATTATCGTTATAGTTATTATAGCCTATTAAGTAAGTTACTAGGTGTTTCAACATTTAATTTGTAAATTTTGCTTAACAGAGAAAGAATAAATTAATTGAAATATATTTATGATGTGTTTCCTTATATTAAACAGTTACATGAGTGTAAACTCTTTTTACTAAATTCTTATTAATACCGGTATTAATTCCGACCATAGTTAAAAAGTTGTACCAAACAAATTAAACGCTCGACGAAGCTTTTTCTTCTATGTCGACAAGACGTGTTAAGCATATAGTTAACAAACTAGTTAACTCTCTCGATTGCAATGTACATCGGAGAGGCAGAAATTTAATGCATTACATAACAAAGCTAATTTTACTTGAAAATTCGCCAAAACTTTCAAAGAAAACCTTTAATTGACGCTAGTTTAAACGAGTACATATTTTTAATTCTAAATTGCTATTAGTACTTTTTGTAGGTCTTGCACAACTGAAATACATGATAAAGGCACTTTTAGAAAAGTTGTAAAAGTTTATAAATCTGACGCTAATGGGAAAATACTTTGTTCATCGTCGGTAATACTTGGCAAGCAGTGGCTACTAGAAATCTTTTCTGCAATAGCGCAAAGTCTCAAGGGTGAATGATTTCCCACATTAACTGTGAGGAGCCAGTAACATTATTTTAGACCTCAGTCCGGCCGTTTAGTGTTGCATTGGCATATTGTGATGGGATCCACTGCGAGAAAAAGGTATTATACAACAACAAAGGTACTATACAAGAGCAAATACACAAAATAGAATTTTGGTGTGCGCCAAACAAATTGGATATGAATGAATCGAAATGTAAAGTAGTAACGTAACGGGTAAAATAAGTTCCCTAGAAAGGACTTAGAAGTATTTATTCGACTTAAAATTACTAGGCTTTATAATAAGAAATTGTAAATAATTTTTCAATGTAGAGATGCATTTAAAACGTCGTATTTCTCAAAAGTACTGTAGAAATTTTACTTCATGTGGATGAAAATCCAATAGTCAACTCAAGTCGTTTACCAGCGGCAACAGGAGTGAGTGAACAATTTGTTCTATGCTAATCACGCAAAGAAGGTTTACACGCATATAATTTCACTCCTGTACAAAATTTACTTCGAAGGGATTTGCCGCTAAGGGTCGTCACTGTGAGAGGTAAAAATGAGGTCATGATTTCTAACCTCATGCAAAATGCCTTAAATATAATATCCAAATGGTGCTCGTCAGAGGGGCTCAATGTCAATCCGAGCAAAACAACTATTGTCCCGTTCACTAAAATCTCAGAACTTCTATACTGAATGGAACGATACTAAATTTTTCCAGTGAAGTCAACTATCTAGGAGTAATCCTGGATCAAAAACTTACCTGGAACTCCCATCTGGAAAGGACTCTTACTAAAGCAACAGCGGCAATATGGACGTGCCGTAAGTTGTTTGGTAAGACTTGGGGTCTAAGACCGAAAATGACACATTGATCTTATCTTTCGGTTGTCAGACCTATGGTAACCTACGCATCATGCGTATGGTGGCCAAAAACAGAAGAAAAAATAGCACAGGGAAATGTTACGAATTTTATTTATATTTGTTGTTTTTGGTTAACCCTGTATATAATAATTAAGAAGTTAAGTTAGTCAGGTAAATTTTTATCGCTACTAGTTTTGTTGGTAACTAACAAAGGGAAAAAACGATCATATGTGTATCGACTGCTGAGTCCGGCAGTAAGCGATAGAGAGTCGAATGAGAAATTAAGAGGATAGGTGCCCGATGAATAAATAAATCTTTTGAATTGTACGTTTAAAACGGCTGAATCATTGGGCATTCTGAAAGAAAGATATAATTTATTTATAGTTGGAGTTTGATTATATCGTTTCAAGGCAAATGTTGGATATTTCTTAAAGGAAATTTAGTGCACGTAAAAACGTCTCTTTTGTACATAGGGCATATCGTACGGGAGGTGAGTTCACTTAATGTCGGATGCATTTATGTAGTAAAGCACCAGCATCAAAGTCTGCTTCTATACCCTTTTATTTATTTTGTGTTGTAGGCGTTTTTCTATTTCTTGGAGTTAATTGTCGATTTCATCTATTTTAAACTGTTGAAATTTGGGAAGGAGGCCCGTAAAATAAGAATGTTGAGTATATTTGAGAAGTAAATGTATGGTGAGAGGAGAGCACGGACTTTAATAGCCGCCGCCGCGCCGTTCGAATGTCAAATCCCCGTAACCAGCGCCGTCGATCTAAGGCTAAGTACCACATAGTGGAACATTTCTACTTGATAATTTTCCTGAAAGCGTTATGAATTTTTAGCTAGAAAGTTAAAATAGAAAGAAAATTTTTGAACTTTATTACTCTTTATTTTTTTTTATATTCATCTGGACCGGTTTATTAATCATCCATGTGACAATCCCTAGATAAAGGTATTTTGTGAGTAAATGCAGGGTAAATAGATTACCTTTATCTGAGATTGCACTCTCGAGAGTCAGGTGCGGGGCATTATTGTTATAAAAAAAAAGGGGAATTATTCCACCATTAATATATACAAGGCTTCCAAATATTTTTTTGCTGACCGTAAAGATACGGTTTTTTTTTTGTATATACATAGATGTGGTTCAATAAATATTTTTGATATTTTAATTTGGTTGTGTATTATTCATTGAAGGCCCACTGGTATCTACTTTTCTTGCTGATATCAGTTTTAGTAATTTCAATCTTAGATAGGGTATGTGGAATTAAATTACTTGGCGCCTCATATCTTTATTTATTCATATAAAATAATAATAGCAAATTAAAAAAACCCACTCCCGACTCCACTGAGACTTTAGTCGGACATACCTTATTGTTACCAACGCAAAAAAAGTACGTAACAGAAAGTTGCAGAAACTACAACGCCTTGCCTGTATAGGGACTACAGGAGCAATGCATTCGTGTCCCACAGCAGCTATGGAGGCTATGCTTGACCTACTTCCCTTGCACTTGCATGTAAGGAAAGAGGCAGCACTCAGTGTCTTACGACTGCACCAGGCACATAAATTTAAACCAGGCGATCTGGTTCGTTACTTAAGGAACCTGGAGTTAATCCATTTGAAGTCCATGACCAAACCCACTGACTCAATGCCAATCAAACAAGACTTTGACTGCCCGTTTGACGTGCTAATTGAAAGCCGTCAGACGAGCAAGATGGAGGCACTGCGATTGGAACAAGGGTCACTCATCTGGTATACAGATAGATCTAAGATGGCTGAAGGGGTAGGAGTAGGCGTAGCAGGGCCTAAATGTAGGCTATCCAAAGCCCTCGGTAACATCCCAACCATCTTCCAGGCAGAAATTTACGCTATAGATCTGTGTGCCCAGGAATGCCTACATAAAGGCATCCGAAGGGCAAAGATCTATATATTATCTGATAGCCAAGCAGCACTAAAAGCTCTAAGGTTCTATGCCGTTGAGTCTAAAATTGCCTGGGAATGTAGACAATCCCTGAAGCAGCTGTCCATCAACAACAAAGTTACCTTGATGTGGGTGCCAGGGCATGAGGGAGTACAAGGAAATAAACTCGCTGACAGCCTTGCAAAAAAAGGATCAGCACCATTCATTGGACCCGAACCGTTCTGTGGCCTGGCCAAGGCACACATAGCGGAGGAGATCCAAGAATGAGAAAACGACCAGAAAAAATTCTACTGGAGGAATACTCCAGGCCAAAGGCAAGCGAAAAAGTTTATAACTTATCCGACAAAGAATGCCACAAGGCTTCTCGAACTTTAAAAGTCCGAATTAAGGCCAATCACAGGCCTTCTAACTGGCCACTGCCCTTGAGGTATCATCTCAAGAATATGGGCAAGGCGGTAGACAACAAATGCAGATATTGCGATACTGCAACTGAAACTGCGGAACATATACTTTGTAAATGCAAGGTGTTAGTCCGCACTAAGCTAAAATACCTAGAACAGGCGGAATTAACGCCTGAAGACATAAGGAAATTATCCCCCAGGAAAATCACAAGGTTTGTAAAAAGTCTTGGAATCCTGGGCAACAACTAGATGTAGGGTAAATCAAAAAAAATCTTTTAGGTCGAAGTGAAGTAAGGCTGTTCGAAGCCAAACGACCCCATAAAACAATCTACAAGGGTAGAATTTCGCCAATTTGTTATCAATAACCACAACAGAGATAGGCATTTTATTAATAACACTTTATTTACCGATGAAGAAACTTTCACTCATCGAGGCGTTTTTAAATGGAGAAACAGCCATTACTGGGAAATAGAAAATCCTGATGCTGTAAAAGAAAGGTATTTTCAGCACGAATTTAAAATTAACGTTTGGTGTGGTATTATCGGCGATCGGTTATTGGAACCAGTTGTTCTCCCTCCAAGTTTAAATGGTGAGTCTTATCTGTTTTTTCTACAAAATACTGTCCCTGATATATTAGATGATTACTCATTAGACATAAGGGACAGAATGTGATTTATGCAGGACGGAACCCCCCCTCGTTTCTCCATTTCAGTCCCAAATGACACATTTCCTCACAGATAGGTCGGTCGAGGAAGTGAATTTAATTGTCTGCTGAGGAGTCCTGATGTAAATCCTTTAGATTATGTGTGGGGGACATATGAAGTCCTTAGTGTATGCAAATTCCACCAATTCAAGACAAGAATTGTGGGAATAAATACAAAACGCGTTCAATTTTATTAGAGGACAAAAAATGTATTTTTTAATATAAGAAGATCTATTATCAAAAGAATTAGAAAATGCATAGAAGTAGATGAAGGGCATATCCAAAATTTACTCTAAATTGCAGCAAGATAGGTCCAGAAGTAGTTAAGATATTGCAAAAAAAGAAAAAAAATTGATCCTTTTCCACAACAACAATTTACCAAAGCGTGTTTGATTATATCCTCATATTTTGGTCCAAAGAATCTACCCATGAACTATGATCTAATGGTTCACCATGTATAATTTGGACCTATAATTGTTGGGGCCACTACTGAAAATTTATCAAACACGTTCATTTTTTAGTTTGATAAAATATAGCCAAGTTACTGTTTGGTGGGTTTCTTTTGCATTTCGTTTAAACATCATTCATTTTCCTCTGAAGAAGTCATTTTACACAGTTTTGTAGACTTGACAAAATTGTTTATAGTTACACAATTAATCTGAAATATAAACTTATTATTTTAGTTGATGAACATGTTCTCCTTTTTGTATCGAGTAATATTAAAATGTCAACCCATGCGCCATTATTAATGAACAAGCAATCGTACTTAACGGTGGTCAGACAGCTGTTATTTTAAGATAGCTTCGGCGTACATTCCGGCCTTATGTTTGATTAAGGTTCGTATTTAGCGAGACATCCCTAATAAGTTTCTGGAAGGCAGGATTATAGGACTAATCAAGTCAACCATGGAAAGGCTAAATGATATATAGTGATAAATGATAGTACGTGACGTTATCTTTAATACTCAACCTAGTGTGTTAAATCGATATACGAGTAATATAAAGACCTTTTTAGTCGTAATTTTGAACTTTGATGATACAAATCTACACTCTGTGGCGTAGTGAACGTGTGTAAACGCAAAGTTCTGCAGATTTATAATTTTAATCAAATTGCAGTTAGTCTAGGGAATCGGCTTTGTAAGCATAATTAAGTCATACAGTACCGCCGGTCACTATATCTGTTTAAAAGTGATTATAGTACATAAGACAAGCATAAAGCTATTTTGCAGCAAACGTTTATAAACTAATAAAAAATGTCACGTTTGTCGATTTGGATGAAATAATTCAGAGTGGGCTGAAATTTTGGGCTTATGTTACGGTACTTTTCAACATATCAAAAGTTCTCACCCGTAGATGCAGGCGGAAGGGAGAGCGGGGGAGAAAATAGGTAAAAAAATCGTTTTTTCGCAAAAAAATCGGAAAGTATCAATTTTACTATAAAATATGTACATGAAAATTATTGGTAATAAAAATCCGTACGATTTTGATTTTTTTTAACTTCGTACGACCTATTGGAGCCGAGACAAATTTTTTTGACATTTCTGACGGTTTTGCGACTCGACTGAAACGCGCGCGTTTTTCGCAAAAATTTCGAAAATGGTCATTCGGATTACAAAATGATTCAAATGAAAGTTGTAGAGAATTCGATTATGAACACTTTCCTTTTACTTTTCATTTCCATTCGATCAATATTGGTAGATTATGAATTTTTAAACATTTTTATAGCGCGCTATCAGAACACTTGTTTCATGATAAAATCGATAAATACTCGAAACCGATAGATCGTACGCATATAGTGTATCTAATGAAAGTTAAAGAGAATCAAATTTTGAATATGTCGGTGTATGTATGAAATCGTTTTGATAACGAGTGAATGGAGATAGAGGGGAAAAACATGAAAAATTGTCATTTTCAAGCGCATTTCGACAAATAGCTATTTTCTGATTGGATATAGGCCATAATGACTCTAAAGGTTTCTTGAAGAGAATTAAATTATCTGTAAAATGAGCTCAAAGTGACCTTTATACGATAAATGGTTCACGAGTTACAGCTGCGAGCTGAGCAAAAAACTCCAATATTTCATTACTTTCCTAGATCAAATATATTCTGTATTCAACTAATATAAAGTGAAACATACACATAAATTGTAGACCATAATTTTTGTCGTTGGCTTTATGTATGTAATATTATGTTCCCTTTAAAAATATAACAAATATGTGAATATACATATCGACTATTACTGGAATCTTTTGATAAAAAAAACTTGAACGTTCAGTTCGGTTGGTAGCGTCATTATCGAAGGAAAGATTTTCTTTTATAAAATATCACAAAACACCATTTTTACTTTCTTTCTTTTTGCGGACCTTTGTGTAAAGTACAAGTTATGAGAACTTGAAAAATTGCTTTATTTAATGTTACGAGTGACTTGATAAGTACGTGTTGAAGCATTGATTTACAGTAAGCGAACCCTTAGATAAATACTTCACTATAGAAAGTGTACATGATTTATTTATTATCCTTACACTTAAAAATATTGTTAGACTTTATGGTTCATACAAACCTCAAAGTTAAATAATGCTATAGGAGGAATATGAAATGAATTATATCATACACTCGATGGCGGTGCGGATCCTATTGCACAGTCTCACCCTACTCTAGATGTTTACTATCAAAACATACGTGGTTTAAATACCAAAATGCATGACTTTTTAAACAATATATATTCTTCTAACTACTCAGTGATATGCTGTACAGAAACTTGGTTACAACCAAATGTCTTAAACTCTGAGTTTATATCTGATAAGTATGTAACTTTACGAGCTGATCGAAGAATAAATGAATTGACTACTAAAAGAGGGGGCGGAGTACTATTAGCTGTTGATAATTCTTTTTCCTTGACTGAAATTGACCTAAATTTTATTCGTAATGAACTTTCTTCAATAGATATCGTTGGGGGTAAGTTAATGATTAATTCTATTCCTATATTTACATTTGTACTTTATATACCTCCAAATCAGCAAGCATCTTTATATAACCGGCTCTTCGAACTTCTAGAAACTCTAGATTGTATGCTGAGTGATCACATTTATTTTGTTGGAGATTTTAACATACCTGAGTTTAATAACCTTAGCGAATATGTGTCCTCAGATAAACTACTGTATCTAAACATGTTCTGCAGTTTTTTTGAACTTGATCAATATAATAGCATATCAAATGTTAATGGTAGATTTTTAGATTTAATTTTAAGTAACAAATCTTGCACTGTTGCCACAGCTCATGACATTTTATTGCCTGAAGACCCTCACCACCCTGCACTATATATAGCTGGCACAGAGATTTCATTTAAGCGTGCCAAAAGTTTACCGGTTAACATTGAAAGTTCTTATAATTTTCGTAAAGCTAATTTCTTTCTTCTATACGAACAGTTAAGTTTAATTGATTGGTCATTTTTGGATCACCTTACTGACTGTAATGAGGCTTGTGAGCAATTTTATAAAATAATTAATAATATTTTTGATATGTGCATTCCTAAAAAAATTTCTAGGCCTAGCAAATATCCACCTTGATTTTCAAAAAACATTATTCAAGATATAAAAATTAAAGAAAAGTTATGGAGAGCATATAAACATGGCATGGATATGAATTTGTACAATGATTTTAAAACATTACGGGCTAAAATTAAAAAAGATATTTCTACCGCATATAAACTTTTTCTAAACAACGTCCAAAATAATATTCATTCTGATCCTAAAAAGTTTTGGTCATATGTTAAAGGAAAGAAAGGTGTGAATTCCTTACCTGACTCACTGACATTTGAAAATTCGGAGTTTCACCAGCCTGCTGATATTGCAAATGCTTTTGCTTTGTTTTTTAAGTCAGGTTTTTCTATCAGTTCCGTAAATGGCTTGTCAGATAATAGCAGTACAATAAATACTTTTTCTATTAAGTATATTTCTGAACACGATGTTTACGAGGCTTTGAGAAAAATGAAACCTAAATTTACTGCTGGCCCCGATGGTATACCTGCTTTTCTGCTACGTGACTGTGCTGTAGTATTTGCCCTCCCGCTCATGAAAATATTTAACATCTGATTAAATTCTAGTTCATTTCCGGATATGTGGAAAATATCTCGAATATGCCCAGTTTTCAAGAAGGGCGACAAAAACCATGTGATTAATTATAGGCCAATAACAATTATTTGCAATTGTTCCAAGGCTTTCGAAATAGTATTACACAAAATAATTTACGCTAACACTTGCGGGCTAATTAGTGACTCTCAACATGGGTTTATGCAAGGGCGATCAACCACTACCAATCTGTTTTGTATGACTCAATACATCTCAGAATCTCTGGATTCTGGAGGTCAAGTTGACGTCATCTATACTGATTTTAGTAAGGCATTTGACATACTAGATCATGGTATTCTACTGTGTAAACTTCGTCAATTTGGATTATCAGATAAACTGTCAGATTTGTTTGCATCGTATCTACAATGCAGACGACAATACGTAGAGTATCGTGGTTTTAGATCTGATGAATTTATAGCCTCTTCTGGGGTGCCCCAGGGCTCAATTCTTGGCCCCCTTCTTTTCGTTATTTTTATTAATGATATTGTCAGTATGATTGACGTTGGCTGTCTTCTTTATGCGGATGATTTAAAGTTGTATTGTGATATTAACTCTTTTGCGGATTGTCTTAAATTGCAAATGAACCTTGATCGTATCAATAATTGGTGTATTGCAAATAACTTGCCATTAAATGTGCAAAAGTGCCATGTACTTTCTTTTACCAGAAGAAATGAGCAGTTACATTATGATTATACACTCAATAATACGTCCCTGAATAGAGTAACTGAATTTAAAGATCTAGGAGTTATTTTTGACTCTAAACTTAGTTTTAACCAGCACACTCTTTCTGTTGTACTTGCTAGTTACAAAAGTCTTGGTTCTGTCATAAGAAATTCACACGGATTTAATGATATTAGTCTATTGTTCCTGTTATTTAACACATTCGTTTAGTCTAAACTTGAATACTCAAGCATAATATGGAATCCAGGGTATCAAACTTACAGACACAGTTTGGAAAATATCCAACGTAAATTTTTAAAATATGTATCCTTCAGGGCTGATGGTGTTTACCCCGATGTCGGTGCTGATCATTATCAATTATTGGCCAGGTATGATGTATTAAGTTTATCTGATAGAAGGGATATGCATTCTCTTATTTTTTTATCTAAAATTATCCATAACAAATTAAACTGCCCATCGATTTTAAGCCAATTAAATTTCAATGTTCCGGTAGTCGCTACTAGACATACCAATACATTTTATTTGTTAACCCCGAGGACCAACTTACTCAAATTTTCACCTCTCCTCTGTTTGTGCAATATTTATCATCGTGTACAGCACAATTTGGATATATTTTATTGTACCATTAATTCTATCAAAAAGCTGTTTTTAAATGCTCAGTAGTGTTTTTGTTGTTTTGTATTATTGTTTTTATTTTTTCTTTTGTATTTTTCTGTAAATTTAATCTACTATTTATATTTATTTTTTTTGTAAATGTGTAGTTTTCCCATCCTTTAATTGGTATGTAAATACTGTTGGATGGTGTAGTGCAATAAATAAATAAATAAATAAATATGTAGAATAATTATTATTGTCACTAAAAAGCAGATGGTGAAGTAGTTTCTACAAACACAAAACACATGAGTACCACACTCGAATACTATACTGGATGTGCGCTTGGCCAACATGGTTGGTTGGCCATGTTTCAATCTCCTTCAGATTTAAGAGTAGCCCGTAGCTATTAATAGCATATACCGATGTAAAATATTCAGGTCTGATTAAATGTATATAGAAACCAATCCATGTGAAAATAATTTCCACTTTCATTTCTATCTGCATCGACATATTCAATACACTGCACTGTGTACAAAAAATTAAGGTTATTTTATATTTTCATGGATTAGAGGATTACATATTAAAAAATATTCATTATGGGGAATGACAACTTCTTTGTTAACCTTTTTGCATAATTTGGCCATAAGAAAAGGAGGAAAAATAATTTATTTACCTACAAAAACCCCACAGAATTTACATTTCATTTACAGGGCCCGTAGCATACAAACAGACTATGATAACTTGAGATACAAAGTAAAAATAGAATATACGTACTTATTAGAGTTTTAATGAATTTTTTGTAAGAACTCCCGAGCAGCTACACGAGAAAATAAATAATTATGATCTTGATAATACTCTTAAAAATAATAAAAATTATCCAACAATGTTTTTAGAACCAGTTACAGAAATTTCGCAATTATGGAAATGAAAAATTCGAATGCAACTGATCTCGATGGCATATCAGCAAACATTTTAAAGAAGTCTGTTAATTTTATAGTATATCCGATTACATTTTTAATAAATTTATCTCTGGAATTTGGAATTTTTTCTAGTATATATAAAACAACAAATGTCACACCTTTATATAAAAACGGAGACAAAATTAATATTGCAAAATTATCGTCCAATATATTTCCTATATACTGTATCGAAAATATTAGAAAAAATTGTATACAACCAACTAAAATCTTTTATATCTAAGCATAGCATATTAAATCCAGCTCAACACGGATTTATAAAAGGGAGAAGTACTCACTCAGTTATTTTAGCTTTCCTCACTAATTTGTATAAAAGCCTCGATGCAAACAACAAATCCATGACCTGAGCAAGGCATTTGACTTGGTGGGTCATGACTTGCTCAAGGAGAAGCTTCTGGTGTATGGTTTTAGAGGAAAAAATGTTGATTGGTTCTTCCTACCTTTCGAATAGAAATCAAGTAGTCGAAGTAAATGAGGGTAGACCTGATAAACTGAACATTAAAATTGGTGTACCACAGGGGTCCATCTTGGGTCCTTTATTATTTCTAATTTTTGTAAACGATTTACCAGAGCTGGATCCTCAGTACAACCAAACAATGTTTGCTGTTGATAACACGCTTCTATGTACTGGTCTGTCTAATATTGCAGTGCTACAAAAAATGCAAGATAATACTGTGTTTATGAACTTCACTCCTAAAAGCTCCGCAATGCAAGAGAGTTATCTTTTAAAAGTAGAGCATAAATCGATAGAACAAGTACATACAACACGATTCTTAGGTGTGAATATTGACAATAAACTTTACATACAGGAAATTTGTCTAAAAAATTATGTTCTATTTGTTTTGCCTTTTATAGATTGAGAAATGTTGTAAACATGAAGGTGATGCTATCTTTTTATCATGCGGTATTTTTATCAAGAGTAATATATGGATTAATTTTTTGGGGTTCTTCCAGGCATTTTGATAGAATTTTTGTTATACAAAAGAAAGAAACATAATAGGCGCATCAAATCGTAAGTCTTGTCGTCCCATTTTAAAAAAATTGCAACTTTTACCACTTGTTTGTATTTATATATCAGAAATAGTGATTTTCATAATTACAACACTAGAAATAATACAGAATTAGTAGTGCCCTTACACAATAGCACTCTATACGAAAAAAATCCTAACTATATAGGCATTAAATGCTACAACCATTTACCATCGATAATTAAGATATTCAAAATATAAGACAATTTAAACATGAACTAAAAAAATTTTGGAACGTGGAACATCTTCTAGATGAAAAACATGGGATTAACGAAAACTTTGAAATTTGCATTTAGAAAAGAAAGGATTAAAACGAACGCTATAAGATCCCTTAGAATTTAATAAACTTCCCCTACGTAGGACAAAATGGAACGAAACAATCCAGGATATTGTAATTCTCGCACCTTTATCAAAATAATGTTTGGACCACCGACCAATCTAGAAATTACACATTCACGTTTCAAGTAATAGTATCTATTCATGAGTTATCTCTATACCTTCTAATTAGCGACCTACGTGACGAGTGGAGCATTAATTTACACGCTCTGCAAAAACATAGAGTAGCGACCAGGCCAAAAGTCCCTGCGACACCTTCTCAAATCTCGATTAAATTATGCGCAAACCCTGGAATTATAAAATGTTATGGGTGATAAAGTAATGTCCCAGTCCCGAGTGAGTCTGCTTAAGAAATAATGATAGTCTCCAAAGAGATTACACGAGATGCGAGCAGAAACTCAACGATGACTTAGTCCGAGGGACAGAAAACTTTTATAGAAAGTTCAGCCGTGTGGTGTGGGAAGACTTTCAACCCTTTCGTCACTTTGCAAACAAATACGCCTTTTTACTGGGGCCACATCTCAGATGTTCAAATAAAACTTTATAATTTGGTTTCCGCCAGTGTAGATATTTAATTTGAGTTTCTGGGTAATTAAGAAAACGTTATATATAAAGGGTATCTCTCAAAAGAGGCACAAAAAGAGTACGAGTTGATTTTGCACCATAAACTAAGTAAAGACGTACATATTTAACTAATGAGTTGTTGGACTAAATTTAAAATTACTGATGAATAAAATTGGAGAAACAAAGAATGAATAATAAGATGAAAGTCATATTTTATCTACGACGTTTTAGGTATAATTGCAGAGAAATTATAGTACATAACAATACAAATTGCTATTATTTAAGATATTTAGAGAGTAGAGAAGATTTTAATTTGGTTATAAATGTATCACTAGCAACACAATTTTGTAACGCATATTAAAAGTTGTTTCCTAAAACGCATTCAATTATACTTATGGGTGATATTAACATAAACCTATTATGAGAAGATGCTCCAGACTCAAAAAATTTTGCTTCTGTAATTTCAAGTTTCAATTTATCGCAAGTTAATCGACAAGTCAAGGATTACAGAAACAAGCGAATCTTTAATTGATGTAATTTGTGTTAGTAATAATTTAATTGTAGACTCTACTGATACATTAGATATACTGCAAATTATAATTTGAGGTAGACAAATTCAAACAAAAAAACGATTGTTTATAGGAATTATAAAAAATTTGATACGCATAATTTTTCAGTCGACGCTACGTATATTAACGTTATATTAACTCTATTGAAAACGTAAACTTAAGAACCATAGCTATGAACCAAAGTAGACATATTATCCTTATTTTATGTGCATGCTCCTATTTGCACCATAAAACTATAACTATAAAAACTATAAACCGTATATAACTTTTACCATAAAACAGATGATTACAGTTAAGGAAAGAACACACAAAAAATATTTGAAAAATAGAACCGATACTAACAGAGAATATTGTTACATTAAGAAATTATGTTAAAGAACAACAAACATAATAAAAAAAATTATGAAAAGGTTTATCAAATTTGAACATGCACAAAATCAATTAGAGATAATATCCTACCTGAAGAATTATCAAATGCAGATGACATCAACAATTATTTTCTAAATGTAGTAGGGAACATTAGTATTAACATGAACCTCTTGTCATACTATGATAATAATAAGGTAAATGACACTGTTTTCTCGTTTAAAGAAATATCGAATGAAGATATCTATAAAGCTATAAGCTGTTTAAAAACAGAAGCTACGGGCTGCGATGATATTAATTTAAAAATGATAATATTAGTGTTACCATATTGCATTAATACCTTGCGTAATAATTTTAATGATTCTTTAAAAACTGGTATATTTCCCAGTGTACGGAAATCAGCAAATGTAATACTCTACCCAAAATTCTCGCTACCAGCAACTGTGAATGACTTGCGACCCATCTCAATCCTACCAACATTTTAAAAATTATTTGAGAAAATAATCCCCATACAAATACAAGATTATTTGGATACAAACAAAATATTACCAAGTATTCAATCTGGATATCGACAAAACATGGCACAAGAACTGTACTTTTAAAGATTATTGATGGCATATCTTTGAAATTGGATAAATCAAATGCATCTATCATGATACTCTTGGATCAAGTAAAGCATCCGATTTGATAAATAGTGATGTTAATTTCTAGAATGAAAAATATGGGTTTCGATAATGCAACATTAACTTGGTTTAATAGGTATTTGAAAGATCGTACACAAAAAGTTGTTATAAATGATAATTACTCACAAATTGGCACAAAATGGTGTACCTCAAAGTACCATTATCCCATATTATTCTCTATGTACACTTTCGACATGATATGATCCATTTCATATTGTAATATTCACCTATACGCAGATGATATTCAATTTTATAGATAGTGTCCATTATCGACGTCATTAGTGACATTCATTTAGATTTAGAATCATTAACACAGTGGTGCGCCGACAATGGACTTAGAATCAATCCCAATAAAACTACTGTACTGTGCCTAAGTAATGATCGATAAAGTATGTCAAAATCGACTAATAATTAATGGCGTTGTCATTACCTGGGTGGAGCCGGCAATGAACTTGGGGTTATTTTAGAACAATATTTAAATTTCAATCAACACGAACCATATTACGAAAACATTGTACCTTAAATTGAAATCCTTATCTAAAAAAATAAAATAAATGAGCAGACCGAACTTCAGCTGGTAAAATCATTAATTTTTCCCCACACATTATTGCAGTGCTATGTATTTTTATTTCTTAACAAATTATAATCAACAAAAACTGCAAAAAATCGAAAAAGCCTGTATGAGATTTGTGTGTTGCATACCTTTATAGAAACCATGTATCGCCATATTTCAATAGATTGTGCGTATTTAATGTAGCAAATAGAGTAAAATATCAATAGATTATATTTCTGTAGTTAATAACGCATAATAATCCCCCATATTTATTTAATTTGCTTAATAGAAAATCTGATACACATGATATCAATATTAGATATAACTTATATTGTACACCTTTTTAATCTGTTTGTCTCAGAAGGAGTCTAGGTTTAAGTTTTTAATTGTTTTTTAACCGAACCAGACCCGTTCCGCCCGACCCTGCAATCCGCCATCGTGTAGCGCGGTGGTTGCACGATCGGTCCCGGGATGGGTTCTGGGGAGGTATTTATTATATTATAATGTTAATAAAGTTATGTTGAATTGAATTAATATAGTACAACGCAACACCACACAAAAAAGTTTGAGGGATCCTTTTCGTATAGGGCCCCTCAGCTTCTAAGTGAGGTGCAAACTGAATTACATCTGTCTCTAACCAGTTTTTAACTGCATGGTCTGTCTTAACCTTTACAGTACGGTGTGGGTTATATTTCATACCCCAGGCATGATTTGTTCTTATAACTTTTGAAATAAATTTTTTAACAGTTTCAGTTTATAAGTATTTGCCTAAAACATATTGATACATTTAATTTCAAAATATCACATAAAAATATCCAATATTTTAAAAAAATTTTGATAATTTTGGACCGGGGTTTGAGATATACCCCCCATCGGCTTCCATGTATTGCTTCGCAATTTATGAATTTCTATTATAGGTAAATTTTCGCGACCTTACCACAACTAACTATGATAAGGTGTAAAAGAGATGGCTATATAAAAATGAGAAGTTAATTGGTTAGGTATGTATAAGTATCTCTTTTACACCTTATTATGGTTAGTTGTGATAAGCTCGCGAAAATTTACCAATTATAATCTCACTTATTTGACGTTTGTCATTTATTGTTTTGTGCAGTGAAGTGTGGTTCAATGGGATCTTTTTCCAAATAGTGTATCTCCAAAGTGTATTCCCAAAAAATAGTGTATTTCTAAATAACGTATCCGAAATGGCAGGAAAGTTTTTGTCCGATGCAGAATTAGCGAAGATATTAGAAGATTCTGGAGACGAAGGCGGTCAAAGTTTATATGCTGATAGTGATTTGGACGATTTAGAATTCGAGGAATTGACTGTCGAAGAGCAAGACCATAGCGATGTTGAGGATATCATAGAGAGAATGGAGGAAGAACCAGAGATTATAGTAAAAATTCCAGAAAACGAAGAAGTTACGATAGATAACAAGCAGAATCTATCGGAAAATAGCTTGGGCGATGATAGTGATGATGATTTCACTATATATAGATCTAAATCTGCATTCTCCTGGTCATAAAAGCCACCCAGGCTATCTAAACGTAGAGCACACAATAAGGTGAATGCAAAACCCGGTCTAACAAACACAAGCAAAGATATAACTTCTATTCGTGGAGCTATTGATCTATTCATGCCTCCATCGATGATGGATAAAATATGTGACGAGACAAATCGTCATTGCCAGAGGTTATTGGAAGGTACTAATAAAAATATTCCTCCAACAACTTCAAACGAATTATATGCTTTTGTGGGTATCTTATTGGCTGCTGGAAAATGTCACGGACGGGAACTCACATTAGAAGAATTATGGACTTGTGACATATCCTATAGACAGCCTTTTTTACCGCTGCCATGGCACGTGACAGATTTGATGATCGTCAGACTAGAGCCGAACGCATCGAGCAAACTAAAGATGAATTAGTAGCAATCAGAACTGTATTTGATCAGTTTTCGGAAGCTTGTGTAGCTAATTACTCGCCAGGATTGAATGTAACAGTTGACGAATGTTTAGCAACATTTAGGGGGCACTGTCCCTTTCGAGTGTATATGAAAAGTAAACCCGGACGCTATGGCATCAAAATATGGATAGTATCGGATTCAGAAACTGCTTATATATTACATCTTCAGGTTTGGCATACAGGCTGCTTATTCAATATAAATCCTTCTAATTTTTTTATTTCTTTTCGGTTTACACTGGCATGGTCAACGGAGTCCGAGAGGTAAATCAAAGAAGACAAGTTGCAACGGATTTAGTGAATCGATACTACGTCTCCTGGCGGGGTGTAATCTGTGACAACTTCTTCACATTTATTCCGCTGGCAACAGAATTATATGCAAACGAGCTAACAATAACAGGCACACTCAGATCAAATATGACAGAGATTCCAAAGGCTTTCCTTCCATCCAAAAAAAGAGAAGAGCTTTCAAGCTTGTTTGGATTTACTACTACTTGTTTTATACGTCCCTAAAAAGAATCGAGCAGTTGCATTGCTTTCAACCCAGTTCAATGATGGGAAAATTGATCATGCAGATGAAAAGAAAAATTCTGAGATTATAAAGCACTATAATCAAACGAAAGGCGCGGTAGACACTGGGGACAAGATGACCAAAGAATACACTTGCGTTAGAGCTACAAGACGATGGCCGTTCCGGATTTTTATGGAGATGATTGATATAGCTGCACTGAATGCTTATATTATTTGGACCAAAAAAAATCCATCATGGAGGAATAAGTATCGAATTCGCCGCGGAGTGTTTATAAGGGAATTAAAGCTTAGTTTGGTACGACACAACGTTGAGAACAAAATAGAAAGTGGCACTCATTTCCATAAATATCAAAAAGATGCAATGAATTTTGTTTGCCCAGAAGCCGAAAACCCGACTGGAGAAGCTGGAACCACTGAAGCAGCTAGACAAGACAACAAATTATCAGGGAGATGCAGGTTCTGTCCTAGAAGGCAGAACAGAAAGTCAAAATTTGCTTGTAGTTCATGCAAAATTTTTTTTTGCGTACTCCACAAAGAGGTTTCATCAACAATTTACTGTGTAAACTACAACCCCCAAAATAGAGATAATTGAGTGATTTTTATTCAATTGTTGTAATTCGTTAAGTGTTTTTTATATTTTTTGTTAATATTAGTATTTTATTAATAAAAGAATTGCAGAAAGTTTTATTTGGTTACCTAAAGATTAGAATTTATTGTTTTTGTTGTATTTTTGTATTAAATTTAACTAGCAATAATCTGCTTTAAATTTTTTTCACCTTATTCCGTAAGCTAAAACCTACATTTAACAGAAATACTGATTTTGGAAGCAAAAAAACCGCATGGGGTATCACTCATACCCCCAACGGAGGATTAGTGCACCAAAAACCCACCGTTCTTGGAAGGTTAACGTAACATTTGGGTTTATTTGTTATTTATTATGTTGTAAATCTTTGTAAAGTATTTTTATGAATACTCATTGTAATTAATATATGAAGAGTGGAAGAATGGTACAGCCGAACTCTCACTATTTGTATGTATTTCTTCTTTCTTTCGCACAATAAACATTTTTATTATCATTATTTCTTTATGAAGGGGAGGTTTGTCTGTTAGTTATTTGTTTTTAGTCGTAACTCGTATATCTGTTCGTGTGCTTGTATTATAGTTACGTATATTGGGGTTATATACTGTTTTCGATATCAAATATGTCGGAGGCAAAAATAACTTCATCTTATCAAAATGAGTATTTGGTATTCTTGGTAACACTGCACTGACAACAAATCAAGGTACAATGCTGTCATAATGAAGTGTCATGACACGCCTAGAATAACCCTCATGGTCCTATTTTGCATTTTTGCATCGTTTCTATTTAATTTTTGTTAGCTAAATACAAAATAGATGCTGCGAATGGCAAATGAGGAAGAATTAAAATAGTAAAGTTATTTATTTAAAATTTACACGATTAAAAAATCTATTCTGAGACACCCTGTCTATTGTCTTTACATCGTTTACTTAGTGAATCAATAGACCTTACATTGTTGTTGACTCGTATATCGTTATGTGACCTACTTTAGTCTTCCGCCAAATACTTATTCATAATCTATCTAGGGTTTGTAGCTCGTAATCCTTAATAATGTGGAATGTTCTAAACGTAAAATTGGAGTGAGACAATGAAAATTTCCTACAATGTCCCCAACGCTATAAATTTAATTTTCTTTAATTGAGCAAAAAAATTGTTTGGTATAAATATTGCTATAAAAATTCTGCCCCCTACAAAATTTAGAACAATTACTTTTTCTGAACAACCAACAGGAAACGAGTTATTCTGAAAAAAGTGACTTTACCACCCTTTATGACAAGATGGCGGTTAAAGTAACCTCCTCCTCTGAGAGTCGAAAACTTGAATCCTTAATGAGAACACCTCCCCTTGTAATACTCTAAATTCCTCTATATTTAGTGTTTCTTCAAATCTATTTTTTGATGGGACTAAATGAAATAGTCACAACAATCAAAACGAGGTACGATAAATTGAGCGGACCTATATAACTGTGTTCTCTCTTGATATTCCACTACTTGCATTGGGTTCTATTAGTGAATTTTTCTAGTCTTAGTTGACTGTGTTTTTACTATTAATTTTAACGTTTTCTTTCAAGTTTTATCAAGTTCTCTGAACATTTATATATATTATGCTCTAATAAATCTGCTACGTAGGTAGGAGTGGGACCTTTATTAAACAATTTCTAATACTCCGTCTTGACCTCGCTCTGTTTAGACCCTCAGTTGCCAAGGCAGTTCGGAATCGTGGACATTTAGCTAGATCAAAATGGTTGTGTCCGTGTAAATTTCCTATATATACTTAATACTTCAGGTATTAGGGAATTTTACCTGGAAAAATTTATGGTGGTTCTGGAAATAGACTTACTTTATGTTTTTTGACTCGCTGAATCCAAATTTTTAACTTCCCACTAAAACGGCAACTCAAAATTTTTAAAACAACGAAAAGTGACAAATTTAGGTTTAATTTTTTTATGAGAAACTAAGATTTCGCAATATGATCAGAAATAATATCAGAGTTTAAAGTACCGCAGGCCTGAACAATTTCATTATCTGTGATAAAAATAGGGTCAATTAGCGTGCTAATGCGATCGGTAATTCTCATTGGTTCATTTAAAATGTGCAAAAAGTTATAAGATTGAAAATAGAATCTTTCAGGATTAGACCCATTAAAAAAGTTAATATTTAAATCACCCATACACAGATAACTTCATCATAGGTAGGATAAACGATGAAAAATTGTTTATCAAAATCATTAATATTAGTATTAATATTGGAATTAGGTGGTCTATAAAATGCACCTATTAATAATAATAATAAATTAATAAACACCACAGAAATTAGACAACCCCCAATTTCAGAAGCCAGGGCTTGTGCGGAAGGGGGTTACACATTGAAAAAACGCGGACATACAACCATTTCCTCCGACAGTGCCAGTGCCGGAGCCAGGATTCGAACCCGGTGGTGCGATGTCCGGCGATTGCCACCTCGCGCAAGCAAGCAAGCAAGCAAAATAGATTTATTAGAATTAAATGGTAAAGTATAAACGAACTTAATTGAAACCGTATAAAAACTAAAAGCCGGCAAAAACAGTCGGCATCTCTTTATTGTACATGGGCGGAGGTAAACACAAATGCATGTCATAAGAAAATGATAAGATTTTCGGGCGTTATTATATTATCCTCTGTTTCAAATGGTCTCCAGAAAGCCATGATAAATTAGTAAATAATTAAAATATTTTACTTGTTATATAGTAGTAAATACTTATAAATATGAACAATAACTAACTAAACTCCTACGCTTGATATTATAACAGGTATTTACGCACTGCACTAGCACATTAATAGCACAGCACATGTCCACCGTTGACTACATTTACGAGTTTTTTTATGCTAGTAAGCCTGCCCGTTTTATTATCTTTAAACCAGTGCAGTCGTAGATGGTTCATTCAGGCTGATTACATTGCCAGTCTCGGACTCGCCTGCACAGTTTCAACTACCATTCGAATCTCGATACCATTGCTAAATATGTAGGACAAAATATCAAGTTCAGAGCGCAAATCCAATATAAATATGCTATGGATGGGCGAGCCAGCATAGTACAGACGAAACTAGCGGACATAACCATAGCCGCAAAAGAGATTGTCCGTAGATAAACTACAGGCAAAACAATTAGGATCTACACAGATTGTACACAATCATTACTAGCCCACAAAGCCCAAGTCACAAAATTACCACAGGAGCAGTATGGGAATGTCACCAAGCACTTGTGGGTGCCTCCAGCATGAATAACATACTGGTATGCTGGGTGAAAGGACATGCACAGTGTAGTGGCAACAAAGTAGCCGACAAACTGGCCAAGAAGGCAGCAGGCCTAAGCATCTTTGGACCGGGCCCGGTTAGTCTGTTACCGATCACGGCGATAATACAAATAATTAAAGAGAACACTCACAATGAATTCAAGAAGCTGTGGGATGAAACAAAAAGCTGTCAGCTTGTTAGGGAATTACTAAAATACCCCAACAAGAGTACAGCAATGGACTACCTGGCAATGTCCAGAAGGAACCTACGTTTTATACCGGGAATCCAGACTGGACACTGTCCGCTAAGAAAACATCTCCATAGTATGAGATTAAGCGGAACATCTTGGGAGAACGCTGGCCTACTTTGACCGAAGTAAGGGAAATGCCCCTAGGCAGCATCATCACCTATTTCGCAAGATTAGGTTGGTTGGAGGCCTAGGCGAGGGTCTACCTACAGGGAGGATATACAAGGGGCCCAATGGGGCCTAAGTGCTGTGGCTCAATAATTCTTATTGACCAACCTCCCAACCAATTCCAGATTCCAGAAGGCACAAAACAACAAGCTCACTTCTTCCTTCACTTTGAGGCGCACTTGTAAATATTAACACTAAGCATCGTACTGCCACCTACTGTAAGTAATCGTAACAAGCAACTGCTGTCACAGAACTGATACAAATTAGAGGGTACACACATTCCATATGTTCACAATAAAAAATCTGAAATATCATAACTTTTTCAAAAGGTCGTTTTGATTCTCTTAACTTTTTTAAATATATCTGATTTATATAAATAATGCTATCTCTCGAAATTGCGTTAAAACTGTGTTATCTTGATAGACCTTAGAGCATATCATAGAACTGACAATTTCAAGTAGTTTTGTTAAAAAAAAATATACCCAGACAATATTAATCAACTAAAAGTGCTATTTTATTAAAGCCTAGTTCTAGAACAATATATTTAAATAGAGAAAGATGTCAAATATTGTTTTATATTTTATTTAGTCGCGGGACTCAATTTTGACAATTTCATTTTATTTACCCTTATCGGTTGGGCCTTTCTTTGTCTAGATTAGAAAAAAGATATTGTATGACACACGTTCGGAAATGCGGTTTCGTATAACCTATGGGCTTTGAAGGAACTCGCTTGGCCCGTCTCGCAAACATCTCACTCATTATACAAAACGAGGCATTGCCTAACTTGTCACGTAAATAGCTATTTAATAACTACAATGTTCTACTTTATTATCACGCCAGCTTCTGCTTCTACCGCACATCGTAATCTCCAATAAAACGAACATACTCTTAATCCCCTAGTCATTTGTAACAAAAAACTTCGTGAACGAATAATATATAATACGTTAGTAACGTAACATAATAACACAAAATCAGTTACGAAACGAGCTGAGCTGCGGAAAATTTTATTTTTCCAACGCGCAAAGGATGGATTACGATAGGATAGCAAGGTAAAAAAACTGCTTCTTCTGAAAAATCCTAGATTAAAATGATCTAGTTAAGTGACCTCAGATGTTCCCAAACGATAACCGGATTTTATTTTGATGAGCAGTCCTAAACCTTATCATAAAAATGCAGGCGAGACTCTACACTCGGTCTTTTCAATTGCAATTACGAGGGTAGCACATTTACTTTGGAAATATTACATATGATTCCGTAATATACAGAAAAAATACGTAAAATACGTTAAGGTATTTTAAGAAGGTATTATTTAGTTAACTTTAAGAAAAAAACCTTCATATAAACAGGTGTAATTCTGTTGATATATAATGTGTCTCATTTAAAAGGGAGACTCACGGATATTTTCGACATTTTTTGAAAGCCGAACATTTCCAGATAACCAATACTGTTAAAACATAATATTTTTAGTCGCAAACTCCTCTATAAAATCCTTATTTTACTATAAGGAACGTAACCAGACTACAACCAACAGCTACTCTATGGGCTATGTGCCCCGCCGAGCGTTGAATTACAAGTTACAAGCCTGACGCGTTAAGTGTAATAATTGCATATTACAATCAAAACGCTAATGCTTCGATTGCAACAAACACTAGCCGAAAGACTGATCCTACTTAAAGGAGCTCTCTTGCCAGCCGTAACACACCACTTGCAGACTGCAGTTTCGAGCTGTTGGCTCTTGTCAGTGCAAGGTACGCATGCGACGACCGGAACGAGGATCCTTTGACTATTTGGTACATCCCGGTATTTATAGAGGAGTTCGCGACTAAAAATATTATGTTTTAATATGCCGCCTTCTAAAAGAACATTTGAACTATTCTAAGCCCGGTCAGGCTATTTATTTTTCGATTGCAACAGACACTGGACCGCTAGATGGTGCCTGCTGACTATTTTACATGTCGCCATTGTAGAAATACCGGGATGTACCAAATAGTCAAAGGATCCTCGTGCCGGTCGTCGCATGCCTACCTTGCACTGACGAGAGCCAACAGCTCGAAACTGCAGTCTGCAAGTGGTGTGTGATGGCTGGCAAGAGAGCTCCTTTAAGTAGGATCAGTCTTTCGGCTGGTGTTTGTTGCAATCGAAGCATTAGCGTTTTGATGGTAATAGGCAATTATTACACTTAACGCGCCAGGCTTGTAACTTGTAATTCAGCGCTCGGCGGGGCACATAGCCCCGAGAGTAGCTGTTGGTTGCAGTCTGGTTACGTTCCTTATAGTAAAATAAGGATTTTATAGAGAAGTTTGCGACTAAAAATATTATGTTTTAATATTCCGCCCTCTAAAAGCACATTTGAACTAAACCAATACTGTTGTCTCAAGTTATTAATTAAATTTAATTTGAATGAATTAATTAAATAGCAACAATAAATGACAATTTGAAATTAAACCCATCTCCCAGGATAGATCAAATAACTACAAAAGCGCTTAAAAAAATTAAATCTAATATTCTTAATATCCTAGTACATTTGATTAACTTTTAATTCCAAAGTGGGCAATTTCCAGGCTCACTAAAACAAGCTATTATTACACCTGGATTTAAAAGTTGCGCTAAACTTGCTGCAAACGACTATAGACCAATGTCAGTAGTTAGTAATATAGCCGAAATATTTGAAAAATACATGGTCTCTCGACTTTATAGCCACTCACTGTCTCACAACATAATATCACCAAAACAATTCGGATTTAGACATAACTAGTCCACGGAAAACGTCTTATTTCATTTTACAAACAAAATACACGAATATCTTAACAAAAATGAAAAAACCATTGCCATAATTTTAGATCTGGCTGAAGCTTTCGATAGTATATCACACGAACTATTGGAAAAAAATGGAGAAATACGGAATTAGAGGAGCAGCATTAGATTGGTTAAGAAGCTATTTATCAAATAGAAAAGCCTTAGTAAAATTTGATAGAACATAAAGTAGCCCAGAAAACGTGAATATGGTATTCCACAAGGAATATTTTTAGATCCGCAATTATTCCTTTTCTACATAAATGACATGCTGGAGCTAGATATAAGTTGGGATATCATCGCATATGCTGCTCTAACATTCCGCGGTACAAATTGGTCCGAGGTCACCAAAAAAAAAAAGCGAAAAGGGACTGTATAAAATTAAATGCTGGATGGACAATAATCTGTTAAGTCTCAATCGTTCAAAAACAAAGTTCATTAATTTCAGCAATAGATCAAGACTACAACCGAAAATTGATGATTTAAAATTCCACGAAAAAATGCAACTTAATAAACTGCACGTGCGAAAATTTAATTGAGAATACTACCAACATTAAAAATCTGGGTCTTATAATAATTGAAACAATGAGATGGAATGATCATACCGAATATCTTAATACAAGACTAAGAAAACGTGTCCATGTATTCTATAACGCAACATTTTCAAATTAATAGCTTAAAAAGTGGCATATAAATTGTTGGTAGAATCCATACTCACCTACCCTATAATATGGAGTGGGACATATACAGCTAATTGAAAAGTATAAAAATAACTCAAAAATGGATACTTAAATTAATGCTATGGAAAAATCGAAAATATTCTACTGAACAACTTTTCCATCAATTTAAATACATTATATACCCTTAATGTAGGCAAATTTATCTACGGAAATAGGAAATTAAGAGTACCAACAAACCATATACACAATACAAGGCAAAATGAACACAATGCTCTTCTTACTCCTAGGCCAAATTGAAATTTATATAAAAAAATCTATTGGGTTTACAGGTCCAAAGATATATAATATTATTCCTTAATACATAAAAGCAACAGACAGTTGCAAATCATTCTGCAAAAAGTTATCAATGTTTGTCATGCATAATTTATATTTATTCGAAGAAATATTCTCATAACTTTTATTTCAATTATTGCATACAATTTTCATAATTAATTTTTAGAATAGTGATTAATAATAATAATTATTGGTCTTTTATTTGTAAGTTTGAGTTGTTAGTTAGTTATACTTAAATGGAATCCACATTGTTAATTCGTAGTAGTGATACTATATAACATTCTTTCCTATTATTTGAGTTTTCTACCACATGTATTATTATCCTCTTCAAAAACAAATCACCGTATCTACAAAATAATAGAAAAAATATTGCCAGCAGACAAAGGTAATGCCACAGTCATTATAGATAAAGATATATATAACACAAAAATCATGACTCTTGTAAATGAGGGACCATACCCAAAACTAAACAAAGATCCAACAAAATCAATAGAGAGCAAAATTTACAGAACTTTGTTTAAATACAAACATGAATTTAATGATTTTGAACGAAGAAAACTTACACCACATCATAGTAAGCATCCTCATTTTTATGGCTTACCAAAGACACATAAACAAAACATTCCCTTAAGATCAATTGTTAGTTCTATTAATTCACCATGTCATAATTTGGCACAATTTTTACTTAAAATTATTCATCCATTATCTGGAAATACCGACTTATATATTAAAAATGGTAAACATTTTATAGAAAAAATTTATGAAAACGATATTCATGAATCACACCTGATGGTTAGTTTTGATGTAGTTAGTCTTTTTACCAATGTTCCGGTAAATGAAACCTTAAAAATAGTTAAAGGCAGGTTGCTAAATGATAATAATTTGGAAACTAGAACTTAAGTGTAAATAGCATAATGGAACTCTTAACACTGTGTATAAAAACAGCCTATATTCAATTGGACATTGAGTTCTATCAGCAGAATTTTGGTATGGCTATGGGGGTCTGCATTATCACCAATTTTAAGCAACATATTTATGGAGAACTTTGAGAACACACATGTTCAAAATTGTATAAACAAACCGGTTGTCTGGTGGAGATATGTTGACGACATCTTTGCAATTTGGCCTCATGGTGTCGATTTACTAGATAGTTTTTTGGAAAATATAAATAGTAAGGAACCGTCTATTAAATTCACATTAGAAGTAGAAAGTAGGAATGAACTACCGTTTTTAGATGTTTTAATTAGAAGGGTAAATAATACAATTGAAACAAGCGTTTATAGAAAACCAACACATACTAATAGATATCTAAATTTTAACTCAAATCAGTCAATAAATGTTAAAAGGGACGTTGTAAAATGTTTATACGATAGGGCCAAAATAATTTCATCTAATAATGAAATATTAAATAACGAGAAAAAATTTATCAAAGAGGTTCTAGTACAAAATCAATATCCTGAAGCCTTTGTTGATAGAGTATTCATAAATGTTGAAAATAGGGACAATCAGGTACGACAAAAACCTGAACGTCATTATACAGCAATAATTCCTTATGTATACGGACTATCGGAAAAGCTACGCCGTATAGGTGACAAATTTGATGTTAGGACGATATTTCAAACGGGGAACACTTTAAGATCTATTTTAACAAAAACAAAACCGATAAACAGGGAGCAGAATTCAAAAAACTGTATTTACATGAGTCGTCCAGACCTTTCAGTGTGAGGTTGGATGAGCACAAGAATTACATTAGAAAGAATGAAATTCAGAAATCAAAGATTTGTGAACATGCTTGGGAAAACGGACATAGAATAAACTGGGACTAGGCAAAAATTTTAACAAAAGAAGCAGATACCAAAAAAAGAAAAATTAAAGAATCAGCAATAATCTTATTAAATGAAGATAAGTGCGATCGAATTGTTCTGTAGATATTTGTACAACCTGGCTACCAATGTTAAAAGAAGAACTTAACAAACTCAACATTATATAAAAGAAAATATCATCAGTTCTATGTTCTGAGTAAGTAGTAAGTATCTATGGAAATAACATAAACAGAATCTTAAAGCTGTGTATTTGACATACACAGCAAAATAAGAGTTCTTCCAAAAAAAAAAGCTTTGAAAACGGAAAGAGATTACTTTCTGAAACGTCAGCAAAATACATTATTTCTGTGTTTATTCCGATTTATATTATTTGCAAAACATAACCTCTGACTTTTCCTTTGGCGTAAACGTCACGGGCGCAGAGGCATTTTTCCAATAATTCTATTATTTTGTAGATTCGGTGATTTGTTTTGAAGAGGATAATAGTACATGTGATAGAAAACCCAAATAATAGGAAAGAATATTCGTAGAATGCCACAAATAACTTTCAGACAATATACTATATAACGTTACATAATAGCTATTTATGCCATCAGTTACGAAATGCCTAATTTTGTGTAACGCGTGAGATTTTTGCGGAACGAACGAAGTGAGTTTCGCAAAAATTCACAAGTTACACAAAATTTCATTTCGTAACGTATTGCATACAAGATTTTTTCTAATTTTGAAGAAAGTAATAAAAAAATTAAATTTAATATAATTGATAAAAATTTGGAAAACATAAATTTAGTTTGTTGCTGTTACTTCATGTTAGTTGTCAGTTTGACATTTTGTAAAAAAGTCTAGACGGAAGGTTTTTAGTGAGATTGATATATTTTTAGTTTTATTTTTTAAAAATGAGTAATTCAAGTTCTGAAGAGCTACCAAGCGATATTGAAGAGGCAGCAGGTAATGCTCTATTATCAGTAATTCCCAAAAAGTCAAAGGCAGTTTATGATTTGGCATACGAAAAATTTGTTACGTGGTGTGATGAGAAGAAAATTAAACATGTTAATGAGAAAGTTTTACTTGCATATTTTGAGGGTAAGAAAGATCTAAAAGTTTCCACATTATGGACACTTTACTCAATGTTAAGGTCTGAACTAAATCTGAAAAGGAATATTGATATTAAAAAATATACAAATTTGGTAGCATATATTAAAAGTCAAGCGGACGGGTACAGTGCTAAAAAGTCAAAAGTTTTTATTAAAGAAGATTTTGCCAAATTTTTAGTGGAAGCTGATGACAAAGAATACTTAATGGCTAAGGTTGCAATGATAATTGGAATGGCAGGAGCATGCAGAAAAGCAGAATTAACATTTCTTCCAGTTGAAAATGTTATAGACGAAGGAAGCTATTTTCATGTTGATATCCCACCTTCAAAAACAAAAGTTATACGGCAGTTTGCAATTACCACTGGAGACATTGAAAATACGAATCTTGTTGAAATATTAAGAAAATATATTAAGTTGCGTCCCCAGGTTCTTAAACACAACAGATTTTTTGTAAAATATGCGAATGGAAAATGTACCAGAAATCCTGTTGGAATTAACACATTTAGCAGTCTGCCAAAAGTTATTGCACAATTTCTTCGTCTTTCAAACCCTGTTCTATATACTGGCCACTGCTTTAGAAGAAGCTCTGCCACTTTTCTAGCAGACAGTGGCGCTGATATTTTAAAATTAAAGAGGCACGGAGGTTGGAAATCTAGCTCTGTTGCGGAGGGATATGTCGAAAATTCTATGAATAATAAGAAACTTATAGCGCAAGAAATATTTGGTGAAACATCTAAAGCAATGTGCGCCACTTCCCAAATAACAGCAAGTTCGAGCAATGAAAAAAATATGTCGTCGGGAATTAATTTGAATAATTGCAATAATTGTGTTATCAATATTTATAATAATTAATTAATTTATAATTTATGTTTTTAACTTGTATTATAACAGTTTAATAAATAGAATAATTCTTTTTGTCACTAATTTTGAAATACATTTTTCGTCACCAATTGCATAAAATTTTACTTTATGCAACTAGTTACAAAAAGTAAGACGTTTCATAATGTCAATCAGTTTTAAAAAGTGTCACTTTATATGTCAAAATTAGAAAAAATAATATTTTAGTAAAATATTAAAGCACAAAACGATTTCCTTGTGAAATCAAATGCATTTGTACTACAAAAATAACAACTACTGTACAAATAATATTGTAAAATTGGGTTAAAATAAAGTTATTAGCTCTAAATGTACGTCTTATATAGAACTACAATTATTGTGCCAAAGCTGAAATTCGGGTTTCAGAAAATGAATAATTTTCGGGTGTCTTAATTTTAAATGGAGACAAATTGGAGAACACATACATTTTTAAACGCAAAAGTTATGATTTTGTTTATAAATATTGACGAACTGGAAGTTACAGAAGACGAGATAGTTTATTATCGGGTAGTGATAGAATGTCCAAGGAATGATAATATTTAAAATGAAAAATACAAGAAACAAATTAATAGTAAAATACTGGGAGGGCTTTTTGACTACTGAAACAGGAAACATGCTGAAGAAATCTGCTACATTTAAGAGAGAGCGATGTCAAGTCATTAAAATTATAAAAAAAATTATTTTGTTTCGAAATGCTGTGGTTATTCTAAAAATTTAATAAAATGATACCAATAAATTACCAATTAATAAAATATGACACATAAAAAATGACAGAAAGAAAGAAATTAAAGTGTGACAAAAAAGGTTGGAAAAAATAATTGATATTTTGCTAAAGAATGGGATGGATATTGGTTAGTTACTTGTGCTGTGGAAAGATGGGCAGCCCCTGGTAACGTAACTTGTATTTGTATCCGAAATTGTGCATTATGCTCTCATATGTAAGACGTTTTAATGAAATATCACCAGATTTTTGTGCTTACATAGTTAACACACACTCTCACCGATCCCTCCAACTTATCAAAAATATTCAGGAAGCATCACTGAATACCCTTAAAAAAAGAAGTTACCTGACGCTATTTTTGCATTATTAACCTACTTTCTTTTACCTCTTGATAGCACTAATTATTACATGACCTATGTTCATTTAACAACTTTATGAAAATTGCTGGTATTTATTTATATTTAGCGCATCTGTATAGAATTTTGATTTAGTTTTTGTAAGTGAGACTACTTCAAACTAACAGAATTTTCTTTGTATAACTCTCAGTATCTCAGTCATGCTTTTTTGACACTAAATTATATACGTCTGTTATCTTCAGGTCGCCGATTGTTCCTACCCAGTCTACAAAATATTTACATTCATTTAAAATTTTCTTTTTTTTTTCTTTCACTCGTCATAAAATGTAGTTATTTTTCTTTAAAATTCCTTCCAGGTACACTTGTTATACAATGTAAGGTATTTACCGGATCGTCACAATACAATTTGAAAACAATTTGCTTTATTCCGATGACAGTTCGTACTTATTTGGTTATGTAGTTATGTATGCAAGTTAATGTCAAGCTTTTGTTGATTAAACATTTCTTTATCGATTGTGTACCACTTCAATACTTTAATTATAGAATAGAAATCTAACTAGAACCGATTATAGCGCGTCGTTAAAGTCGTTCAGCAACAGATGGCGAGACGGTCGTAAGGTACAGTTTTCATTTTCGTTAGAAAAAATATATTTTCAAAGGTCGTACATTGGTATTATAGTTGAAATAGTGATATGAAAAAGTTTACTTTATTAATTAATCATCCGAACTAGCCATTTACCTTCAAATCTCAACGGATTAACACCTATACGAACTTTTCCATTGTGAGATCCTCGAGTAATTATCATTACATTCTTGATTCACATTGCATTGTGTTTGAACACCATACAGGTAAACTTTATTTATTAATTATTTCAATTTCAATAATTTTGAATTATTTTATTAATGTGCTTTCACTTTTTAAAGAAATTAAATTTCTTTAATTTTATGTAACTAAGATTCTACATGCGACCACATGGTAATAAAATATTTCTTTTGTATTTCTTTTGGCAATTTAGTTCACAATCAGCAACTTGTATGAGCATTTTGCAACTTTCATGAGTATTTTGTAATTTTCTTACAATTACATAATTGCCTAACGTTCTAGCTACTTGCCTTTATAATAATATTAAATATATTATTTAATCAAACCATTAGATTTAATTCCATTTTTGGTTTATGCTCAGACGCTTAAACCTTTATTAATTATTATTAATTAATATCTGATGGTTATCTAAATAACCAAGAATCCTCAATATTATACTAGAAGCTATTTTACAATTTTTCAGTTCGAACTTATCCTTTGAAACCAGATGCTGTCTAGTGATAGACTAAATTGCCGAAAACCTTTAGATTTGCTGAAAGACAATTGGATCCGGATTTGCTATACCAGGATGCGTCCAACGTCGTACACATCCAGTTTGCAATCATAGGACTATATTGGTATTAAGTTTTCCAATAATTTCTTTGTATTATTTTTTTGTACAATTTATATTTTTTAAGATTTACTTTTAAATTTAACTTCTACAAATTTGCATTACAAATTTATGTTGTAAATTATTTTAAATACATTTTATCACACAAAAGGGTAAATTTCACCTCTCTTGTAAGTTCTCTGCACGTACGACCATTTGCTCCGGCTTAAACTAGCTAGTCGTTCGCATTTATTGCTTTGTTTATTTGCCATTCTAAACAAAAGGGAAATAAACAGGTAACATAATTATTTATAAATGGCAGTAAATTACATGCTGACATGTTATCCAAAGCAATTTTTCTGCATACATAACATAAATTATAAGTTCCATTAGTAATTGTACTTCCCATATGAAACTTCCTGCGTGGGCGTTGGTTTAAATATAGCCCAACCCTCGTAAATCAACTTGTTTTGTACTACGTCCGTAATTTAAACACACAAATTTATCATAATCTGAGTTTAAGTTGTGTTTAGGCCAACTGGAGGAGACACAAAATTATGTGGGGGCATTAATTGAGACTTCGCTACAATGATGCGAATAAAGACACGACTGTAAAGAAATGAATCACGTTAAAAGATCTAAAAGGATGTAAACTAAAAGTGTTAATGCGCCACCAGAGCACTATTGATTCTCAAGCGGATTGCATAAGGGCTATTTTTACACAACCACCCCCTCAGATGTAACTACATGCACAGGTTTACGAAACCCGGTACGCGTATGCAAGGAATTAATGTGGAAGATTATCTTTACTGCATGAATTTCCGTGGAGGGAATACGTAAATGTATCGAAATGGATCTTTTATTCAGATAAAAGAAATAATAAGTTAAATACCAATATGACACAAACTCGATGTGTCGGACATATAGAAGTATAAAATTATATAAAAAAAATATTTAAAAAAAAACTTTTATTTAAATGCTTTAAAAAGTAGAAAATAAACTTTGAAGTAAATCAAATCCATCATTTTACATTATATAATTTTTTTTTATGATATAAAAGCTTGTCGAGAGATTTTCCTGTGTAAAGAAGATTGCTCGCGACAAGTTTTTATATCATAAAAAAAATTATATAATATAACAAAATGATGGGTTTGATACTTCAAAGTTTATTTTCTACTTTTTAGAGCATTTAAATAAAAGCTTTTTTTAAAAATAATTTTTTACATAATTTTATTTTTTACTTTTTAGTCTCGCCCCCGACCCCCATATCGATTTTGAGATAAATCGGATCATAAACGGTAAAGTCGTCCGCCATCTTGAACAAAATTTTTGACTAAAAATTCGTAATCAGCGACCCCGAAAATCCCCAGATATCGATTTTACTCATATTGGTGCCCCCATTTTAAATTTTTGAATTTTTACTAAAACCCCAGATATCGAAAAAGTCGTCTGCCGTCTTGAAGTCGCCATCCTGGGCTACATTTTTACTAGAAATTCGTAATTGGTGAACCCGAGAACCCCCAGATATCGATTTTGATCGATTTGGACAATAAATAACAAAAGTCGTCAGCCATATTGATGCCGCCATTTTGAATTTCTGAATTTTGACCAAGAATTCATAATTGGCGATCTCTAAAACTCCCAGATATCGATTTTGGGTTGAATCGGATCTTAAACGATAAAGTCGTCTGCGGTCTTAAAGTCGCCATCCTGGACTAAATTTTTGACTAGAAATTCATAATCCGCGACACTGAAAATCTCCAGATATCGATTTTGATAGATTTGGACCATAAATGACAAAAGTCGTCAGCCATATTGGTGCCGCCATTTTGAATTTCTGAATTTTGACTAAGAGCCCAGACCTAGAAAATCCCAGATATCGATTTTGAGTTGAATCGGATCTTAAACGATAAAGTCGTCTGCCGTCTTGAAGTCGCCATCCTGGACTAAATTCTTGACTAGAAATTCGTAATCGGTGAACCCGAAAATCCTTAGATATCAATAATTATGATCGATTTGGATCATAAATAACAAAAGTCGTCAGCCATATTGGTGCCGCCATTTTGAATTTCTGAATTTTGACCAAGAATACATAATTGGCGACCTCGAAAACCCCCAGATATCGAGTTGAATCGGATCTCAAACGATAAAGTCGTCTGCGGTCTTAAAGTCGCCATCCTGGACTAAATTGTTGACTAGAAATTCATAATCCGCGACCCTGAAAATCTCCAGATATCGATTTTGATAGATTTGGACCATAAATGACAAAAATCATCAGCCATATTGGTGCCGCCATTTTGAATTTCTGAATTTTGACTAAAACCTCAGACTCAAAAAACCCCAGATATAGATTTTGAGTTGAATCGAATTTTAAACGATAAAGTCGTCTGCCGTCTTGAAGTTGCCATCCTGGACTAAATATTTGACTAGAAATTCGTAATCGGTGAACCCGAAAACCCCAGATATTGATTTTGATCGATTTGGATCATAAATAACAAAATTCGTCAGCTATATTGGTGCCGCCATTTTGAATTTCTGTATTTTTACTAAAACCCCAGACCTAGAAAACTCTACATATCGATTTTGAGTTGAATCGGATCTTAAACGATAAAGTCGTCTGCGGTCTTGAAGTTGCCATCCTGGACTAAATTTTTGACTAGAAATTCGCAATCCGCGATACCGAAAAACCACCAGATGTCGATTTTGATCGATTTGGACCTAAATGACAAAAGTCGTCAGCCATATTGGCGCCGCCATTTTGAATTTCCGAATTTTGACTAAAACCCTAGACCTAGAAAACCCCAGATGTCTATTTTGAGTTTGAATCGGATCTTAAACCGTAATGTCGTCCGCCGTCTTGATGTCGCCATCCGGAACTAAATTTTTGACTAGAAATTCGTAATCGGCGATCCAGAAAACCCCAAGATATCGATTTTGATCGATTTGGACCGTAAATGGCAAAAGCCGTCCACCATATGGGTGCCGCCATTTTGGATTTCTAAATTTTCACAAAGAGTACATAATTGGCGACCTCGAAAATCCCCAGATATCGATTTTGAGTCGAATCGAATCATAAACGGTAAGGTCGTCCGCCATTTTGAAGCCGCCATCTGGTTTTTGTCTTATATGAAATTGTTAAAGTGTATTGTCACCGGACTTATAGACGTGCAAAATTTCAAAGCTCTAGTTTAATTAGAACTAATCGAAATTTTGACTGCAACATTTGACCTAAACAAACTAACTAATTAACAAATAAACATTGCAAGTTAAATAAAAACTTTTAAAAAATATGAAGAATATTAATATATATTTTCAATTAAACGACGATATACTGAAAATCTGTATAGGGTGAATTAAAGCACACCGTGCAGCTTATATATAAAAATGATTCTCGGTGATTTTTGTTGAAATTTTATTATGCAGTAGTTGGCCAATTGATAAAAAATGTCCGTATATATAATGCTACTAAAACCAAAGATGTATCATTTTCAATAGCCTAGGGACATATAGCGGAGGAGATCCAAGAATGGGAAAAGGATCAGAAAAAGTCCTACTGGAGGAATATTCCAGGCCAAAGACAAGCGAAAAAGTTTATAACTTATTCGACAAAGAATTCCACAAGGCTTCTCGAACTGGAAAAGTCCAAATTAAGGCTAATTACAGGCCTTCTAACTGACCATTGCCCCTTGAGATACTATCTCAAGAATATGGGCAAGGCGGTAGATAATAAATGCAGATATTGCGATACTGCAATTGAAACTGCGGAACACATACTTTGTGAATGCAAGGGTCCGCACTAGGCTAAAACTCCTAGAACAGACGGAATTAACGCCTGAAGACATAGGGAAATTAGCTCCCAGAAAAATCACAAACTTTGTAAAAAGTCTGGGAATCCTGGATAATCACTAGATGTAGGGTAAATCACAAAACATCTTTTAGGTCGCAGTGAAGTAAGGCTGTTCGAAGCCAAACGACCCCGTAAAACAATCTACAAGTGTTTGGGAGTTGTGCAAAAATGTTTTTTTAAAATTATACCAGGTACCATAAAGTGAAGTAGATGGGAATATCATTGACAATGCTTAACTACTGCTGCACACATATTGAACCTTATATTACACACATAATAAATTTCTGTCTTGAACTGGGATATTTTCCAGATTTCTGGAAGAAAGCTCTATTTATTCCTTTGCCTAAGATTAATGAAATAAACTATTTGACTGATTTAAGGATTATAAGTATCTTGCCTACCTTATCGAAGATATTGGAAAAAATTGTGCATAAGCAGCTTTTTGAGTTTGTAAATGAAAACAATATCTTGCATGAAAATTAGTCAGGTTTTAGAAAAGAACACAGTAGTTCAACGGCCCGGCCCTCAATAGAATTGTTGATGACATCGCCATATGCACTAATAAAAAGAAAGTAACTGCTGCAGTACCTACTGCTTATCTTTTCCAAAGCTTTTGACACGATTAGTCATGAATGAATGTGCCCAAAACTTAAATATTTTGAAAATTTTATATCGAATCAAATATGTGCATGCGATACATCGTTGGATAATACTCATCTAGATCTATAACTTTCAACTAAAACATTTTTTGCTAAAACACATAGAAAAAATTAAAAAAATATATTAGGGACCCAAAGCAGTACAAAACAATATAAGACTAAATAAATCGAGTTAAATTTTGGCCTATCATAACACCGGTTCTAATAAACGAATCATCGTGCTTTTTTTAAAAAAGAAGCGTCTTTCCGAGTACTCTCAAAATATATTTTAAAAATAAAAATCCGTTGAAAATTTTCAAAGTTATTGCATTTGTTTATAAGCAAAAAAATTTGCCAAATTTTTAAACAATTCCCTAGGCTCTCCTAATTAACGGATTTTAATATCTCAAAATGGATTTGAAAATTTGAGTGGTGTTTTATATGGCCAAAAATTTTCAACTTTCTAAATGTTTTAGTTGAGCCTCAGCCGGTGTGGTGCAGCATACCGGCCACGACAATGAAAAAACTAAAAGTACTCGAGCACAAATTTATGCGCCTCATTTCTAATTCTGGAAGGTACACCTCCCTCAGAGACCTATACGCACGTTGCAACGACATAATCCCGATAGCGGATTACGTCCAGCAGATCTCCCAAAATTTCTACTCCTTGATGCTGGGCGATAGTCCGCTAACAAGACACATAATACAAATTAGGCAGCATAATGCCCCATTTCGGGTTAAACACCCTTTACCGTACCAGACGTTACCAATTTTTCGGCAACCCCTGTAGCCAAACTTCAACAACTATAACTTCCCTATTCACCTTTACTGACATTTCATACCTTTTGTACCTTTAAATCTTTCCTGTCCCCCTCTTCCTTTCTGTTTGTAACCTTTTTGTCGCGTTTGTTTTTTCTAGATTTCTTTTTGTACATTTTTGTCTCTAAATTCATTTCGCTTCACAATTTTTTAGAAAATCAAAACATATACAACCCAAATTTTTTAAAATCAAAGTTTAGGCCAGCCATGCGCAGCCCAGGATTGACTTATCTCGCGGAATTGAGGTGCTAGCGTCAGATACGAAATTAAAAGTTATCACTGCGCAAGTGCTTTAATTTAGTATGTAGTTTTTATTCAGTTTTGCTAAGTTTGTTCTTTAAACATGTTCCTAATTTTAACCCCTTTTATAATCCGTCTGCGACGGAAGGAGTCTAGGTTTAGTTGTTTTAATTTTCTTTTTAGCCGAACCAGTCCCACTCCGCCCGGCCATGTAATCTGCCGCCACATTAGCGCGGTGGTTGCACGGTCGGACCCGGTGTGGGTTCTGGGGAGGTACTTTTTTTATATTAAAATAAGAAATAAAGTCTTATTGATTGATTGCTTGAGTTGAGCCTCAGCAACATTTTGAAAATTTGCAAATTTTCAAAACGAGGTAAATTTTCAAAACGAAGTTTAGATTGCAAAATTATTATGCAAAAACTGAATTTCCGATCTTGATGAAATTTGGTGGGAAGATTTATTATATTAAAAAGTTTTCTTTAGCCAAGTATGAAGGTCCTACGTATAATATAAGTATTTGAAAAATATTCCAACTAACTTGTTATTATTTCAAATTTTTTTTTTGCGATTTTTACTATTTTTTCAATAGTAAAAATGAATTTTAATATTTGCAACCAACTTCATCTTATTGAAAATTTAATTGCAATTTTTTTTTTCACTTGTATAACTTTTCTCTAAAAGCGATAGTTACTGAGATATATGAAAAAACAGGAAGAAAAAAACGGAATTTTTAGGCATTTTTTCACATTTTGTTTAATAAAAAATTAAGCCCACGTTTTCAAACTAGCTCACAGTGAAATTATCATTTCTTATGATTTTTAGGAACGATTAAGCAAAAAATCTGCGATATTATCCGATTCACTCAACCCAAAATAAATACCGCCTGGGCTATTATTGTTCTGCTAAACTTTATAACACCCTCACCCCTAGATTAAAATCACTATCGGTATCTTCCTTTAAAACAAACTTAAAACGATTACTTAGGATTAGGAGCAAAAACGCACGAATTTTACCTTATTCTGAAACAATTGTTTTGCTCTTCTTTCAAATTATTGCTAGATGACGTGTGAATACTTTACATTATTGTTGTTTAACCAATAATGACGATCATAGCAAATCAGTAATTATTTTACAATAATAAATTAATATATCGTCCATTTTTTCTTTTTTTTTTAACTATATCACCCAGGCAGAAATTAATTGGTGCTTTTAGAATAAAATTTGTTTCAAAGTGAATAAATAACTAATTTTATAAAATAAATTAATACTGTATATTGAATATTTTAATTTTCGTACATGCACGCTGTTGCGATAGGATTTAATTAAATTTATATAATGCATTTTATGAAATAGTAATGAGATTTCAAAAAATGATATTAAAATGTTATTAAATAAATACGTATGTATATAAAACAATGCAGATAGAAGAAAAAGAGCAAGTAGAGATACTTACAACTTACTTTATTAGAATAATATGTTGTATTGTGACATACAGTTACTTTGGGATTTCGGCGAATTCAAAGGGGATCATTTATTTCAGTTTATTTGTTCTCTTTTTACTCCTTTCTCTACTGTCCGACAAAAAAATTAATTAATTCTCGTACAGCATTGTAAAATTGGTAAATTAAATAAAATATCTCATATACTGACATTATTGTATGCTTATTAATTTTGGCAGAGCATAGTAAGAGAGACGAGGAACTGTGAAAGGCTCTAACGGTCTGAAACAACAGAGCTTGATGTAAGCGCTATATTTTTCGCCTGTTTGTTAAGTTTTTATATAACTGTTGATTTGTTTGATTTACTGGCTTACGGTGGGCATTACTGCGGTCATGCTTGTTGTTAGCAGCGAGAGCTGCGCCATGCGCATGGTACAAGGTGGGTTTGGGAAGTGAAGGTGGTTGTGAAATGAAAACTAAAAATATTTGCACTGAACGTATTTTACACCTTTCACAACCTATCCACAAAACTTACCTAACTATAAAACTCTTTCAGTACAATATGAGCAAGACACTTTCAACATAGCGACTGTAAAGTATATCAAATACTTGGGAGTCACTGTTGATTGACTCATGAAGTGGGACACACATATCAATAATATTAGAAATAAGTTGAGATCTCTTACCCATATTTAGGTACCTTAAAAAAAATTGCGATATCGACCAGTTAAAAATCTTGTACTATGGACTAGTCCAGTGCCATCTTCCATATGGCATCCTAGCGTGAGGAGGGATAACAAATAATTATCTAAAAAATATTGAAACTGTGCAAAAACGGATAATTAAACTGGTATGACTGGTGGTCGAGTGGTGAGCGCACTTGCCTCTCACCCAAAAATTCCGGGTTCGATTCCCGGTCGTGGCAATGGAAAATACTGTGAGAGGGATTTTTCTACTATACACGGATATTGGATGTGTGTCCCTTGTCTCTGAATGTGTAGCCCCCTCCCACACAACACACTCTTCTAGAGCCTTCCGGGATGAAGGGGGTCGTAATTACCTACCTGTGGTGTTATTATATATAGCAAACCACAGTTATATCCTTCTGATAAATTATATAAGGACTCAAAACTTTTTTATCTATCAACTCTAATTAATCAGCAAAAACAAAAATCAGATCTAATAAAAATAGAACATAAATATGAAACAAGACACAAACAGCACTGCAGCAAAGTTCTAAAATCGCCTAAAACAATTGCGCAAAGATGTTACGCATATCTATCACAGAGAACATATAATTGCATACCAAATAGATTTAAAAGAGATAAATTCATTAAATCTATTCAAACATAAATTTAAAATATGGATTCAAAGTAAACCAAGAAATTATATCCACCAACTAATTGGTGTAAAAAAATTTCTAAAGGAAAACTTTCACGGAATTAGGTACTAGTATGTTAATTTTTATACAATAAATTCACTTTAATCATTGTTATCTATAAATCATATTTGTAATAACTAATTTTTGTAATTCTGATTCACTAAGTGTAACTACACCCACGCACAAGTTTTCTTCCGTGGGACTTCCTTATTTACCATTTAGATAGATAGCTGTTTACTAATTTAATGTACTATGATTTATACTCTTATTCCTTAATATTGTAATATTCCTTGAAAATGATGAATAAAGTTATTATTATTATTATTATAGTATCTGTAAGAAAAAACATGTACGTCTTTCATGCTCCACAACTTTTAAACCGGGGCGAGCGTAGGTGTGTCTTTACTATGTACATACTTCGGTATGCGATGTAAAGCAACGACAGGCGCAGTTAGTACTTGGATGGGTGACCATTCCAACGGATACCGCGTTCTCGCCTCACACATCAGTGTATGCGCGGAAGCTATACAACCTTAGGCGAGGGTTGTATAAGAGATATACCATCCTTCGGAGGGGATGTAAAGCCGTCGGTCCCTTGTCTATTAAATGTTAGGCAAGTAAAAGATCCCTACTCTTCTTAAGGGAAGAGGTTCGGCAAAATTCCTGGTTGGGGGTAGCTCGTCTACAGGCGTCGGTGTTAGGCCTCAGTAGCGGAAATAGGCCGACGTTAAATAAATGTATAAAAAAAAAACTTTTAAACCAGACTTTTTCGTTAGGAACCACACAAAGTCAGAAGTTCAGAAAAAAACAAATAAACATTTCCAACAGCTAATTTTCTACGATCCTTGTCAGATAAATCGAAAAATATTAATTTTATGAAAAAATCAGTATCAATATCAGTATTTTTTAAAATTAGTTCTAGCTCAAACGGAACGCAAGATGTTCAAAAACCAAAAGCTCGCCACCTGTTTTAAGATGGCTGACAAAGTTAAAGCCACATCACCCCGTAAACTGAAACTTAGATTTATCTTAATACCCTCACGATCCCTCAAAAAATCACTTCCGCTAAAAACAAACAACCCGAGAAAGTGACTTAAACAAAAGCGTGTCAAAATAATTTATATTTATCAAAACATAAAACAATAATAATAGAAGTAATAATAATAGTTTATTTACATAATGAAAAATTACAAAGAAAATATTACAATAAATACACACTAAGATAATGTAAATAAACAAGGTGAATCTTAGAGAACACAATGTATTTTATTCTGATTTTGTAACATTTATTACTTCAGACCATCAGTATACCGCAGACTGCAGACTTCAGACCATCAGTCTGCGGTATATAGATAGATAGATATTGACTTAAATATGTTACATGTAAATGTTTATAGCAAGTCACAGTAGAAATTACATTGTAAAGTAAATATTATTATTATTATAATATAGTTTAAGAAATATATTGTATTGTATAAAAATGACTAGTCCTTACATAGAATATTATAAATAAAAATACATATACAATGGTATAAAATATGTCAGCATATAGAACAATTTAAAACAGAGGGTCACAAGACAAAAAATGTAAGTGCATTCCACCAGCAATAAAGGAGAGTAGTTTTTGTACCAATTATAGATGATAACATCAAATAAAACCAGAAAACAAAACATTAGTTATATATTAGTTATATTCTACAGAGGTATTCATATATTCATCTACCGAGCAGAAACAATGTTCTTGAAAGTGGCGTTTCAATGAAATTTTAAATTTATTATAATCCAAGGCTTTAAGTTTATCAGGAAGTTTGTTATATAGCTTTAAATCTAGCGAATTTTTTGCCGATTTTGTCAGACGGAATATCCTTGTCTTTAATAGGTTAGCAGACCTAGTGTTATAGTTATGATCATTGGCGTGTGTGGAGAATGAAATTTTTTTGCAATGAATTTGCAAGATACTGTAGTAAATAAATAGATATGGAATTGTCATTATTTTAAATTTAATAAATAAAGGTCTGCAATACTCTAAAGGATGGACACCAGCAATTACTCTCATGCATCTTTTTTGCAACACAAATACCTTACTAGCGTCAGTAGAATTACCCCAGAGGATTATGCTATAGCTCATGTGTGACTAAATGAGTGCGTGGCAGGCATTTAATAGTGTTTCGCCATCCACGAATCTTTTAAGTTGGCGTAAGAGAAATATACATCCTGATATTTTGTTGCACAGCTGTTTGATATGAGAGGACCAATTCAATGAATCATCTAAAACAACTCCAAGGATCTTTACACTATCCCCTACAACTAAAGAATTATTTGAGGAAAAAATCAGCTTCTGCGTCGTATCTTTATTGAGTTTAAGTACATTATTTTTATACCAATGTTCGGCAAGGTTATGAGTCTCGCTTATCATCATTTTTAAGTCATCTATGTTTTTGTTCTTGTTCATTAGCGTTGCATTGTCATTGTTTGGGAAAAGATAATAAAATAAATCGTTTACAAATATAATAAATAATAGAGGTCCCAAAACCGATCCTTGAGGTATTCCATGAATTAAGGTCCTAAAATCGGATTTATCATTGTTACTGATTACACAATATACAATATCGTCGGCAAATGATATTAAGGTTCCTGATGATTTTACGTCAAGCAAGCCGTTGATATATATAATAAACATAATTGGTCCTAACACAGTACCCTGCGGTACTCCACAGGTAACTGTTTCTATATTACTCGGTACGCCATCTATCTCTACTCTTTGTGTTCGATTTTGTAAATAGTTTTAAGTATATCATGGGCATTTTGTTCCAGCACAAGACTGTGATAAACAGTATCAAAAACATTCGACAGATCAACAGTAACACCTGATAATGCTTTTCTTTGTCTACTACTTCATAGATAATAGATATCAATTTAGCGATGGCGTTCTAAGCAGATTTATTTTCTGAAAACCGAATTGGTTGTTACTTATCATATTATTTTTATTTAGATAATAACCAATCGCTTCTTAAGTACTTTTTCAAAAATCTTTGCAATGGCTGATATAAGGGAGATTGGGCGATAATTAGTTAATTTGGATTTGTCGCCACTTTCGAATAGCGGTTTTATTGTGGTGATTTTCAAATTGGATGGGAATTTGCCGGTACCTATTGCTAAATTAATGAGATAACTCAATGGTTGCATGATGTATTCTGCATATGCTTTCAAAACGTCATCTGTTATACCGTCTAGCGTGGTGCTTTTTTATTTTTTAAATTCAAAATTAATGTCTTTCTTTCAGTTGAATCCGTTGGCTTTAATAATACTGTTTTAGAAATTCTATGCCCTTGAATATGATTTATTTGTGAATTATTACTTATGGGCTCAATTCTTGCAGTGAAATTTTTACAAACATTGAAAAAGAAGATATTATACTGATTAGCATTAGCAATTGTATTATTTACCTCTTCTCCATTATCTAAAATTATTTTATTAATATCTGTATCATTATCTATTTTGCTTGTATACCTATTTTCTTGGATAATGGATAATGTTACTGATCTCTTTCATCAAATCAAATTCTAGTGTTGAAAGTATTTCTTTCATTTACTAAATAACATGAGTACTTTTTTTCAAAAATAGAAGTTAATTATTTCAGGATATAGGTCGTTTAGGTTAGGACTCCGAAATGCCTGAATAATATATATCGGCTCTGTTCGACGCCCTTATTTATTTATATCTTGAGAACGCTGATAAAAATGAACTATATTTTAAGGGGAAAAAAAGAATAGCTTTAAACTTACATGTAGTTACGTGGGATCTTTCTTAGAGTGGAATAAGTGAACTCACCTGAAATAAACAAAAACAAAATTAATAAAACTGTCTTACATCGCTAGTGGAAATAAATGACGTATGAATGGCGTATGACTTTCTAGTAGTCGAAATGACTATTTAGCAGCTATTTATGCAATATGTTGCAAAAAGTATTTTTTCCATCTGTGGTAAATATTAGCCAACAAATAACCAGCGTAGCGAATGAAAAAAAAACAGAATCAACATATTGCATACAAGATCGTTTGCAATTCTGTAACAAAATCAGAAAATTAAATAGAATAGGTAGTATAGAAATTTATTCATGCTATATATACATCAACAATGTTTGCGTACGTCAAAGATAATAATGGTAGTATAAAATATAAAGTGTAAATACAAAAACATACAAAAATAAAACAATGTAAAAGATACACTAAAATACAATTTATGTAAGTTAAAACCAAAATTTATAAAATTCTTCTGAATTCGTAGAAATTTTCTGTTGTTCATCTGCGGCAAATCCGGATATTTCTCATTAAATCTTCTAGAAGTTCTGCTGATAATCTTATTGCACTCTCCATAGATAATAAACAAATCCATTAAAACTGTGTTTGTATATTTATTTTCTGCCATATTTGTGCTACGGCTATTCGAATTAGGTGCAAATATCACTAACGTTAAATTTATTTAGAAAAATAGCGTATCTGTTGTTATTACAAAATGACAGAATAAAAATTTCATGGCCCACCAGTTATGATATACCAAAAGACTAATATTCTTGGTAAGGTTACAGAAAAGTGCCCCTAAACCGATAGGGGGAACCATTAGGTATAGGTTATATTACATTTTTAAATAGGTAAACGTATCACCTTTCCGAATCAGTAATAATATATTTATTTATTTATTGCATACACCGCTCAACAGGTAAAATACCCAATTATAGAACAGGAATAGAAAGTTATAAAAACAAATCATAAAAGTAGAGTACAATATAAAACATTAAAAATCGATATAAGACAAAAAAAAAACAAACAAAAAAAGCATAGAGAATAATACAAACTAACAAAAACATCAATGAATACAAAGTGTAAATTACAGATAATTAAAAACAAGTTTAATCAGGTACATGTGCAGTATTAACTAGAAAAAGACAGAGGGAAATAAAGATTAAAATTCAGTGTAAGAAAAACAAAAGTAATTTGAAAGTATTTAAATTAATTAAAAACTTCAGCTTTTAAATCATTAAGGCTGCAATTAAAAATAGCGAGGTTGCTACACAGTTTATTAAAATTGTTACAGATAGTGAACAAAGGCGAATAATAATAAGTTTGTATGTGGAGTGGGTAAATAAAAAATTTGGTCATTACGAGAATTTAATCTAGGGACGTGAAGATTTAATTTGCAAATTATTCCACGAACATCAAGATCATTGTGTAGCGTTTTAAATAAGAATACTTGAGAGACGTATATTCACCTGTCTTCCAGAGTAGACAACGAGAACCATTCAAGCAATTGACTCAAATCAATAGCTGGATTGATACCATCCGACTTAAACCAAAGTAGTTTAAGAAACCGGTGTTGAACTGCTTCCAGGTTGCTCTTATGAACATCATAACTGGGACACCAAATATGTGATGCATATTCAAGTTTCGACCTCACAAATGATTGGTAAAGGATTTTCAATGTATCCGTATTAGTAAATTCACAACTGGTGCGAGCTATGAATCCTATGGCTATGGTATAAATGTGGTTGGTAAATGATAATTTGCTATCAAAGATTACGCCTAGGTCGCGAAAAGTTGTAGGCCTCTGAAGAGTATCACCAAATGATAGTCAAAAATAATCGGAGATGTTTTCAATGAGAATGATATTACGTTGCATTTACTAGCATTCAAGGGTAGTTTATTTATTAAGCACCAGCTGTTTACTTTATTAAGGCAAGCTTGAAGTTAAAAACAATCATCAATATGGTTTATAACTGAGAAAATTTTAAGGTCATCAGCATATAACAGGCAAGGCAAATTAATTTCGTCCGTTATGTCGTTGATAAATATATTAAAAAATAAGTGCCCCAAGATGGATCCCTGGGGAACACCAGAGGTAGCAGCATATATAGGGCATTCGATTTAAAAAAATTGACTTTCGTGCATTTTTCTAAGTCACTTATAGAAAGCGTTCTCTAACTCACCCAGTATGATACTCGAAACATTTGATTAATGGAGGAGATGCCCCCAGGCCTTGCCTAGCCGCAACTAAAAAAAATATCTTTTAATGCTGCGTAGGTAGGAGAAAACACGATTTACTGAAAGTCAAATTTTTGGCAATAAATCCAGAAAAGAATAATTATCTCGAAAACGGCTTGAGATAGGTATAGGGAAATATTAATAAAAGTCACTCAGAAAGAGGCGATAATCCAACAAATGCAAAAATATACAGGGTATTCCATTTAAAATAACGAAAATGTTGCCAATTTTACGTATAAGTAGCAACATTGCACTTTCGAAAATATTTTAGTAGGAGAGATCGTAACTAAAATTTCAAAGCAATCGGTTGATCCTTTCTCCATATACTTTTAATACTTCATCCACCGTGTCTCACCCTGTATAGCTTGACGCCCCTTGCAACTTTTAAAATAAAGTGTAATAAAATTGTACAGGGCAGCTTTGTGAGCTTTTTAACTGACACATTCAACATGACTAACAGCTATACGTGTTGGGAGAGCAAGTCAAATACATCAGAAGTAGGTGTCATGTTAACTCATGTAATTTACATTATACCTGTCTGCTGGTGTGCTCGTTTTGTCTTTTTAACCAAATATACGTATCCCTCTTAACACAGAAATACACAACAGAAGCAACACATTCCACAAACAGACGGCATGCAGCCTGGGTGCAAATGATCGTAGAGGAAATGTGCACTTCTTATACGTACATATGCAATAAATCTGTGCTTCAACTATAATCTATTACTTGCTAATCCACATCTTCAAAAATTAATAACTGTTAAAAGTATATTTAGACATCCCTTACAATACTTAAATGAACTGGATGTAACTTGTAATATAAGAAAAAATCCTAATATATTAATGATAATAGCTGGAGAAAACTCCGCAATTATACGTTTTAGCAAGAAAACACATAGTTTATTCGGCGCGGCGATGTGACATTTAAAGTTGACTTCAATTCTTTTGAAGGACGATAAAAATAAATCAGTACCGTCCAATACAAATTTATTAAATAAGTGACAAGGAAAAGGAAACCAAAAACTTTGTAACAAATCAACAAAATGTGAGACTTGAAAAAAAAAGTTTTTAACAAACAATGTTGTGGGAATTATTACCAAGTCACTTATCACGATTACTTGTTTATGTAGATCATATACATGATTACAACACAAGATCAAGAGAAAATTTCTGTTTAAACATTTTCATCTCCCAAATCATCCTCATATAATACTGATTACTGTTATAATTTTTTTAAAGCAAATTTTCCGTTACCATATGAATTAATTGCTCGTATAGACTTGCAATTGACAGTAACTTGTTCTAATCTTAAAGATGACTTCTATAATAAACTCAACTTAATTGTAGACCACTTACCCAGATTTATAGTTGCCCAAAAAAAATAGACACCCTCCTTGGTATAACGCTGAGAAAATAAGAAATATCAAGCTAAAAGCCAAACATCGGCGCGATTTATTTTACAAACCCAACAGAATTTAGATTCCAATTACAGGGAAGGAACATATAGTCAGATGCAAATTAACATAGAATTTATATAAAACTAATATACTTAACTACTCTAAATTATTCCATTTAGATTTAATTTCAATGAGAGCACAATAAAAAATGTCAATTCTATTCTATACAAATTTCTATACATTTCATATAAGAGTGAAAATTTCAATACATTTGTTCGAGGTCTTTTTAAATATAACAATGACGTGGATCGAGTTGGTATTGAAGCAACATGAAATTTAATTTTTTCTAACAATTCGGAACAACAAATCTTACTGTTTAGTAACTTAAAAAGAAATATTACACTGTTCAGATCTTTTCGTTCTTGTAGGCTTGTGAAATTAAAGCGACTTAATAACAGATTATCGCTTATTATGGAGGATAAATTTTATCGATTGTAAGTGCCTAAATGGGGGGCGAGCGTAGGTGCGTCTTTACTATGTACATACTTCAATATGCGATGTAAAGCAACGTTAGGCGTGGTTAGTACTTGGATTGGTGACCGTTCCAACTGTTGTAGTATATCCCCCTTACCGCCAATATGGCCGCCCAAAAAATTACTAAAAATAGTCAAATAAATCATTTGCCCAGGCCCACCTGGCAAATACCATAAAAAAAGTCCCTAAGACACCTTGCACACTGAAAAACTACATCTAACAACAGAAAAATTTAATAAAAAACAAGATACATTCGATAATTCACAATAATCCAAATTCTATCATAAACTTAGCTAAAACACCTCATTCCATCAAGTTATCAAAAAAATATTACAAAATACTCACTTTAAAAATACAGCCCCCTCAACATCTTTAAACATTAACTACTTACTCTCCCAATCTCTATTTATCCAAATTTAATTTCATTCGTCACACTTTTGACAAGCCCTCGTATACTAATTTCAACGTCAATTTCAATTTCCCCACATTATCTCAAAACCCCTTTAAATCATCTTTACGAACCGCCCATGAGTTAATCTTTTTACATCCAGACCAGTTTACATGTTCCCGTGAGTTGCTGGTCACTCGTTCCTATCTTCATTTGATTATTATACCTTCAACTTTCCTTTCATTCAAAACCCTAAGTCAAGTTTACTATTTCCCTTTTCATACTGGCAACCCGTCGCCAACTTCACTTCATTACCCTAAATAATTTATTATGACCACACCCAGCCTCAAGCGTAACGCTTAAAATACAGTCTTAATTAAATTTTAAAATCGAACTATCAACGCTACCTTACGGGGCAATTTCCAGACCGCGGTCATATTCACAGTTATCTTCAATAATTCCTAAATAAAAATAGATTCCCATAACATTCTTATATTAGTAAATTGCATTTTTCACGGCCCATTCAGTCATGTAACTTTTATTTCAAAATTCATAAATTTCAAAAAGTATTGCACAACATTACGCAATATTTCGCAATCCTCGCCCAAATGAATGGCCGGTTCCGTTTTAAATTCCCATCCAGCTTTCATCCAGCTCTCGGCTACGTCGTGCCCCGTGCTTAGTATAAAAGGAGAAGCGTGCCGAGGCTCCGGCAAGTTGTGTTTCCGGTATCTACGATTAAGTTCTTACTTCCCGCGTTGCCCTTTGGTCGCCACAGAGCCTAAACCCAAAGTAGTGTTTTCCGGCTAAGTAACGAAACCCAAAGTGTACCCGTGCCTCTTCCTAGGACTCCCCTAGTAAAAAATCGGTGTTTTAGTTTTAGTGAATAAAAGCCAAGTGCTAATTTTTTGTTTAACGCCTACGCGGCCATAGTTTTAAGTGAATAAAATCCGTCTTCGCGACATTAGTAAATAGTGAATTAAATTCTTCGATCTGATAAAAATTATAACAACCCACGCTACGATTAAAGGCAAAATTCTACGTGTCGACAAGTTACCAAAAAGAAAATTTGTTAATTTTTACAAAACCAAATCAGAAACTTTGTTTTTCGTTTAAATAAAATATTGTAAATTCGTTTTAAAACCCAGTGTGTTTATTCAACCAACGAATATACAGGGTGCTCAAGTAGGCCCTACTCCAGAATCCCAGAAAGGGAATTTTAGCTAAAAAAGCTTATACAGGGTGAAGCTTTGGACCCTCACCAAGAAATAAAAAAGCAAATTTTACGCTCTGCTCTCATACAGGGTGTACATATCGGCCGGATCCTTCCGTTTAAGGACATACCACCCCAACCCACTTCAAAACAAATTAAGTGCACGAGCGAACTCTAGTAGTCTCAGACCAAGCTAGCCAGCCCAAATCTTTTATCTTCCTGACCTTGAGGGTCAACCAGTGACGTATCCGTGTTCACGACGCCCGTCGTGGACCCCAAATATTAAAACTAGGTTCCCGTTCGTGTTCACAACGAAGACCACGTCCTCGCCTCACCCATCTTCCAGCGGCTTGTATATCAGTGTATGCGCGGAAGCTATACAACCTTAGGCGAGGGTTGTATAGGAGATATACCATCCTTCGGACGGGATGTAAAGCCGTCGGTCCCTTGTCTATTAAATGTTAGGCAAGTAAAAGATCCCTACTCTTCTTAAGGGAAGAGGTTCGGCAAAATTCCTGGTTGGGGGTAGCTCGTCTACAGGCGTCGGTGTTAGGCCTCAGTAGCGGAAATAGGCCGACGTTAAATAAATGTATAAAAAAAAAAAAAAAAGTGCCTAAATATTGAAGAAATTTTCTTGGTATACTTTCAATATTGGTAATGGACTCCAGATCAAGCTTGCATATTCCAGCTATGAATGCACGAGGGTGTTCAATAATGAATGTAGTTAGTTTTGAGATCTCTGAAGAATCGCGAGAACTGGATAATTTTAAAGCATTGAGATTTAAAATAAAATCAGATGTTGGTGAATCTTACAAGGATTATATAAGAACAGTTGAAATTAATATTAAAAGTAGTGTCAGCAAATTTTCTTTTATCAATAGTAAAAATAGATCCCCTGGCATACCTTCTCAAGTGTCCTACAACGGCAGGCAGCTTGTTAATTCTAATGATACGTCAAATGCTTTCGCAGATTTTTTCTATAAATCTTTTTTATCATCGTCTACTAACAGGTCCTTGAACGAACAAACCGTTCTACAAACTATTCACCTACAAGAATTTGATGAGGGTGAAATTATAGCTGCCTTAAAAAGACTCAAACCTAAATTGACCGCGGGTCCTGACGGAATACCTGCTTTTCTACGGAAGGATTGTGCTCACATTCTTACGAACCCTCTAAAAATCATATTCAACATGTGTATTCGTAATTGTGAGTGTATTATAGAAACGGGCGCAAGTATGTCCGATATATAAAAATGTGATACGTTTGATACTAGTAATTTTAAACCTGTATCCGTTATCTCCAATTGTTTAAAGTTTTGGAAATTTTGCTACATAATTTATAATATTATCGAGTGTCCAACTAAATTTCAATGTATCAACGCGGCTTTATGAAGGGCCGATCTACTGCTACACATATGATTTGTGTTACTGACGTTACTTATACGGATTTTTCGAAACCATTCGATAGACTCGATTTCAACATATATCGTAACATCTGGTGTTCCATGGAGGTCAATATTTTTATAATCGATATTGTAGATATGTTGTATGTGAATATTTTTATTTACCTTAGAAGTCAATTAGACTTATGGGTTTTTGCTGCAAAATTGTCGTGATTTCGCGCAATTAAAACTTTCTGCTTTTCCTTTATTAGATCTAAACTCGAGTATGCTTTTCTTGTATTATCCTCATATTATATCACTGTCTGAAAGTTATTTGTGGCATTCTACGAATATTCTTTCCTATTATTTGGGTTTTCTACCACATGTACTATTATCCTCTTCAAAATAAATCACCGAATCTACAAAATAATAGGATTATTGGAAAAAAAGCCTCTGCGCCCGTGGCGTTTACGCCAAAGGAAAAGTCAGAGGTTATGTTTTGCAAAAAATAAAAATCGGAATAAACACAAAAATAATGTATTTTGCTGACGTTTCGGAAAGTAATCTCTTTCCGTTTTCAAAGCTATTTTTTGAAGAACTCTTATTTTGCTGTGTATGTCAAATACACAGCTTTAAGATTCTGTTTATGTTATTTCCATAGATACTTACTACTTACACAGAACATAGAACTGATGATATTTTTTAGATAATGTTTAGTTTGTTAAGTTCTTCTTTTAACATTGGTAGCCAGGTTGTACAAATATCTACAGAACAATTCGATACGCACTTATCTTCATTTAATAAGATTATTGCTGATTCTTTAATTTTTCTTTTTTTGGTATCTGTTTCTTTTGTTAAAATTTTTGCCGAGTCCCAGTTTATTCTATGTCCGTTTTCCCAAGCATGTTCACAAATCTTTGATTTCTGAATTTCATTCTTTCTAATGTAATTCTTGTGCTCATCCAACCTCACACTGAAAGGTCTGGATGACTCACCCACATAACATTTATCACATTCACACGAGATATTGTAAATACAGTTTTTTGAATTCTTTATCTTTAATTTTGTATTGCTTCTCTAAAGCAATTTTTGCCCGTATGCGATATTCATTACCACTATCTGTTGGTAAATTTTGAGCCGTTTTTTCTATTGCCGCTACTAGAATTCAAAAAACTGTATTTACAATATCCCGTGTGAATGTGATAAATGTTATGTGGGTGAGTCATCCAGACCTTTCAGTGTGAGGTTGGATGAGCACAAGAATTACATTAGAAAGAATGAAATTCAGAAATCAAAGATTTGTGAACATGCTTGGGAAAACGGACATAGAATAAACTGGGATTTTAACAAAAGAAACAGATACCAAAAAAAGAAAAATTAAAGAATCAGCAATAATCTTATTAAATGAAGATAAGTGCGTATCGAATTGTTCTGTAGATATTTGTACAACCTGGCTACCAATGTTAAAAGAAGAACTTAACAAACTAAACATTATCTAAAAAATATCATCAGTTCTATGTTCTGTGTAAGTAGTAAGTATCTATGGAAATAACATAAACAGAATCTTAAAGCTGTGTATTTGACATACACAGCAAAATAAGAGTTCTTCAAAAAATAGCTTTGAAAACGGAAAGAGATTACTTTCCGAAACGTCAGCAAAATACATTATTTTTGTGTTTATTCCGATTTATATTTTTTGCAAAACATAACCTCTGACTTTTCCTTTGGCGTAAACGCCACGGGCGCAGAGGCTTTTTTTCCAATAATCCTATTATTTTGTAGATTCGGTGATTTATTTTGAAGAGGATAATAGTACATGTGGTAGAAAACCCAAATAATAGGAAAGAATATTATATCACTTATACCAATAATTTGGAATCAGCCCAACGTCGATTTTCAAAAATTCCTGATGGTGCTTACCCATCCTTAGATGTTCCGTAAGAGGAGCTGCTTGATAAACACCGCATGCCGGGTCTTGAGGACAGGCGTAGACATTATTCTGATATTTTTTTAAAAAATGACATTATTATGTATCATTATATTATTGACTGCCAAGAATTGGCTAAATTAAATTTTATGGTACCCAAGAAATAACCTACGTTTTTATCTATCGTCACATACTAATGTTTTTAAACAATCTCCACTTTATACAGTGTGCAAAATCTGTAAAACAACCGGTAACCATCTTGAAATATTTGCTTGCAGTGATATTAAAGTGTTATTACTTAAGATGAGCCTTGTTCTTCTTCTTTGCTTCTTATTATTATGTATAGTTCTCGTATTTTTTAACCATCTTTAAGTTATATTTAATCCTACTAGTTTGTATTCCTGTAAAAATATTTCTTGTTCTCTTAATGTATAGTTAATAGTTGACATGTCATATTCTATTCTTACTATTTCATTCAAATAAACTACAGAGCTTACTTATTAGTGTTTGTTTGTTTTCTTAACTGAATTTCATTGTGAAATAGTGGGCATAAATTACTCTGATTCACAAATATATACAGATCTCCAAATGGAGACTTTAATATATTTTTAGAGAAATTATCACTAGCTTTAAACATAATTACTAGTAAGAATGAAAACAAAACTAAAAAATCATTGTAACGGGCGATTTCAACGTGCACTTTAACACGAATGAAAACAATACTATTTTGCTTTTGAACACTTTTTTATCTTTTGGTTTAAATCCTGTAAACAATAAGAACACCAGAAATCACTCTTGTCTCGATAACATCTTTGTTAACTTTAATGAGATCAATTTCTACTGGACAATACTGAACCCAAGATTGTCCGACCATTTAGGTATTTTATTGAGCCTACATGACCCTAAACCAAAATCAGCATATAAGAGAATAAATTATAGACCTATTAGTGGCACTGGTTTACATTACTTAAATAGTTATTTACAAGAAATAGACTGGAGTTTTGTAAATAACAATAACATAGACATTGACAACAAATTTGAATAATTCATTAATTACATAACAACAGCTGTTGAAAAACCATTCCCTGAAAAATCAAAATTAGTAAATGACATTGAAATATCTAAAATTAACTGGTTTAATGCTGATTTACAACACATGAGAGACACGTTGCATTTCTTAGAGAATATATGTAAGAGAACACGTGCAGAGGACTTGAAAAGACTAATAAAAACTCATAGGATTTATTACAGGTCACAACTTTGTAAAGTAAGAAGAGATGCCTACGATAAATTTATTTCAAGCTCTAATAACTCCCATAAGCTATGTGGCAAATCATTAATAGCAACAAAAACCGCCCAGAAATTAAATCAGAAATATCCCCCAAGAAGAGGATAATAATACATGTGGTAAAAACCCAAATAATAGGAAAGAATATCCCCCAACGAATTTAATGTACATTTTGCCAATATCGCTAAAAATATAATAGATGAATTGCCAGTTACAAATTCTTCTTAGACATGAGGACAAGAAATGTTGAAAACCAGTTTTCATTTAGAGAAGTTACTTATATAGAAGTCAATGATATTATCAACAATCTCAAAAAGACTACGTCTAAGGATGCGTATTATTTAAATATGAAAATCCTTAACGCGAAAAGATATATAATATTGATACCGCTAACCAACCTAATAAATATTTGCATCCGCACACACAAATTTCCAGACGTACTTAAGCTTGCTAAAATCATACCTGTGTACAAAAAAGACAGCATAAATGATGTTGGAAACTACAAACCTATTTCCATCATACCGTTCTTTTCTAAAATCTTAGAATGCGTTTTAAAAATTCAAATAACACATTATTTTGAATCCGAAAATCTAATTAGTTCCAGTCAGTTTGGTTTTAGAACTAACCTGTCTACTACTTTAGCCATAAATAAGTTAACAGACATAATAAGCAACGGGTTTGAAGACAGTGAATATATATATGCTCAATTCCTAGATCTATCCAAGGCTTTTGACTGTGTGTCACATAATATCTTAATAAGTAAATTGAACTTTTATAACTTCAGTATAAACAGCAGTAATTTAATAAAGTCGTATCCTACTAACAGATGTCAGTACGTCATGTATCAAAATAATAAATCAAGTGTGCTATATATGGAATACGGAGTGCCTCAGGGCTCCATACTAGAGCCAATTTTGTTCCTAATTTATATAAATGACCTTACTGATATCATTTCGTCTAAATTCGTCCTGTTTGCAGATGATACCACAATAATCCAGTCACATAAAGAACTTGACACCCTACTACTTACTAATGTAAATAATGCACATGCGAAAGCCCAGGACTGGTTTATAGCAAACCAACTTAGTTTAAATAAGTCCAAAAAATGATCTTTAGCCTAAGAAACGTAGCTGAAAATGACAAGAGTAGTATTAAATTTCTTGGGGTATATCTTGACAGCAAACTAACATGGGCGCAGCACATAAACCACGTCTGTAACAAATATATATCTACTAAGAAACCTTGCAAGTAATGTCTCTCAGAAAACAGTTATCACCGATTATCATGGTCTCATTCACTCCCGTCTATCTTATGCAATTTTGGTTTGGGAACATTCATCTCACAGTACCCATGCTCTCGCGATACAAAGAAAAGCCATACGGATTGTATATGGCTTAAAATATCGAGACGACTGCAGGCTTGCATTTAAAGAGCTAAATATATTAACTTTACCCAGCACGTATATATTACAATGTCTATTATACATTAAAGCAAATGAATCAAAGTACAATTCTCACAGTGAAATTCATGAATACTTAACAAGAAATCGGATAATATTTGTCCGGATTCTTTACGACTTTTAAAATCACGTAATTTTTATGCCATAAAATTCTTCCTTTGACAATCAGGAGACTTGGGATCATTCCGTTTAAAAATACAATGAAGTCATTTTTAATAGCCAATGCTTTTTATACATTTGAAGAATATTTTTCCTCAAATCTTAATGATTTGAAGTGTGCATAATTATCTTCTACACACATTTTATGTTTTTACTAAATTTCGACCTTTTACAATTTTTGTATTGTGGTGTTATTATTTAATTTTTACTATTATACACATTAATTGTTTTTTATTTATTTACACACACACGGTAACTACTGTGTATAACATGCTATGTTACTTCTATTTATTTGACCTGCGTGAAATACTTTTGTATTATTGGCACTAATAAATTATTATTATTATTATGTTGCTGTTCTGTAACTGTTTTTTCTTACCTGTAGAATAATGTACTACTATAAATAAATAAATATCGGTATATATACAGATATTTCTTTCCTTAATATCAGGATCTTTTCCGTAACATCCTGCATAATATTATCTAGGTAATTATCACGTAATTTACTGTCTATATTATTGTTTCCTATGGTATATTTTGTTAGCAGAAGTAATTAACTAACATACATGCATTGTAAATTCAATTTTATGAACTATGAAAACATTTCATGCTAGATAATACAATGAAAGCTAACAGTGCAGACAAATACCATAAAGTATGATCTATTCCAAAGTTTCAATTATTAATGCATAGTAATTTGCAGGTGAAGTAAGTCTTTACATGAATATTAATCAAACTTTGGTTAAATATTCCGAAATATGTCAACTTTACTTTGAGCTACAAATTAACTGTCTGCTTATATAATTATCATAACTGCGACAATACATCTGAGATGTTAAAAATTCTTTATATCAAAAAATTAAAATAATTAACCGGCTCTGTAGCTCAACGCTTACATGTTAAGCTTGCAAACAAGAAGTCTCGGGTTCGAATCCTGGTGAGGGTATGGATGATTAGTGGCGTTTTTCATGTGTTATCGAGTTTGCAGCAATGGGCTAGACGAGGTTGTGTGAGAGACAACATAGCTAGTCACTGCACCACTTCTGAGTTCGAGTCTCAGCTGCGGCAGATGGCAATGTATCACGAGAATTGTAGTTATATAATTGTCTATATATGTGAAAAAATACAGCTCTGTAATTGGGAACATCGTTCCTGTATAAATAATACTGTTTAATTTTTGTTACGAAACTGATGATAATGGGATTTTAAGAGTTATACTCAAACTAAACCAGTCAACTTAAAATAAGTTAACGAAAACTAACACGTTTGATATTACATTTGTAAAATCTTTGACACTAGATAAAACAACTAAAGCGAAGGAAACAGGCAAAAAATGTCATAAACTATTATCTGTTCACCAAATGACCCGTGAGAATAAAATTTATGACCTATAAGAGGAAATATTAAAGAGCCAGACAGTTAAATCTCCCTTATACACATAAAATTTTACACTTGAGAAAAAGGAAGATACAAAGGAATTTGTTAAAGCTGGAAAGGGATCCAGACATTTAGATGAGGCTTTCATGGACACCGGTTTCTGCGATGAAATTGTACTCCATCAGAGCACAAGGGAATTCGCCATTAAGTGGACTTGTCTTCCAAGTAATTTCATTAATTTTCATTCCTGTTTTATGAACGTATATTTGTTACAGACAGTGGCAAAGACTGCCGCTATGCTATTATATTTTATTGCCATATTGCAACAAATTTGGTAATAAATTTGTTGGTTTATAAGTATTTGATTAATTTGCTAGTATACATTTGCTCAAAATAAAAGTATCTTATGAATAGCAGCTATGCTATGCTGGTTATACTATATAATATTATATTAATTTTTTTAGGTGAATCGTGATACTCAATAGAGTTTTCGGACAGTGAAGACCTTGGCTTTTTCAAAAAGAGCCTCTGAAGGATAGGTCTCTTATTGAATATTTCTACGACACATTCCGAAGTCATTATTCCATAGGACAGTTACGTTGCACAAATGCGAAATACGGTGTTTTAATTCCTTTATATTATAAATAGTTATTGAGCTGTTTACAATTTGCTAGAATGTATCTCACCTTATTAATAATATTGTTTACTTGTAGATTCCATTTTACATGTCAGTCTATGATTAACCCCAGAGGTATAATTAATTCTATCTGTTATGAGGGGCCCTAGATTAGGTATCTTATTTTCATATGATACATTTTCAGTTGTGGAATTGCTTTACATGAAACTGCAAGTGACTACTCAATCAATCAATCAAAACAACTTTATTCATATTATTACACAAATATCTAACCAGATATTTACCTCGCATTTGACCCTGTGACCAACGTATATTGTTTGTCACGTTGATGGTAAAAGGGTCCAGCGGAGCAGTGCTGGTTCAATTTATATTTGATTGTATTGATTTAGTGATGCATTCAAGACACAATCAGCACACTCATTCTCCTATTTACAAATAAAATTTAAAATGAGTAATAAAATAATTGTACACTACTAAGTAGCACAGAAGCCACACTAGTCTAGGCGGCGCCGACGTACAAGACCGTACGAACTATAATCGCGACGTGATTTTATGTTTATATGTACCAGTTACAGACGAAGCCTCGGTGACACACAGAACATCTTGAAATATTGTGGGTTGTGCGTAGTTAGTTGGCATAAAAGACGAAATCACCGAATTTAGCTATCAGAAACACATAAGTGCTGTGGTATAATTTGATATAAGTATAGTCTGAGTAATAAATGCGTAGGTATTTAGAACACCAGGAAATGTACAGACTTTATTCATGTTTGTATGTAATACTTAAATGTTTATAGTTATTTAATAAAGAGGAAATTAGAGAGCCAACTTTTCTCTACACCCTTAATAGGAATCTGAATCACAATGAAATATATATAAAAAAAATAGTTTGTACCAATATACCACAAAGCGAAAATGCTTTTTAATTCCTGCTGTAATTGATCCTTCACACTCGGTGATAAAAATGTACCTTGGTATAATTATAGTACACTATGTATATAGTATGGTATTTTTTAATAAATGGTATAACCGTTTATTCTAAAGTAATATTTAATAGCAGTATCACTAACAGATAGCTACTGAAAATGTGTGAACAAAAATAAATTAGAACTAAACTAAACTTGACAATCGTTCATAATTTATAACCTTAATTTCTTCCAAGATTTAATATATTATTCACATATTAATTCGGGAATTGTGCAGTAAGTTTGAATGAAATTGTAGTATTCTAATATATAGTGAATACAACTGGTGCATCTTTTGCATTTTTTTAACCTCTCCACAATAAAATTGTGAGAGGTTACTAAAATTGGTTCAAAAACGAAAATTGAGATAACATCAAATCTTTACGTTTTGAGGTCCTAGGAACCCAAAAAAGTGGTTTTTGAAAAATGTCTGTGTGTGTGTTTGTATATGTGTGTACGTGTGTTAGCACGATAGCGCCGAAACTACTGAACGGATTTGAATGAAACTTTGCATGTGCGTTTCTTTAGTGCCCCAGAAGATTTGGTTGAGATCGGATTACGTTTAGTGCCATTTTGACGCAACAAGTTGCTTATTTTATAATTACTTTCAATTTGCAATGGAACCATTGAAAAGCAGTTAAAATTCTGATTTCAACGATATATCACACTTCAACCCTTTCGATTTGGTTTCCGTGAAAAAAAATTAAAAACAAAGCAAATATGAAACATAGATCGCATTTCACATGACATGATCGATGCGCGTAGCCGTTACGTCGTGAAACTCGTCACATCACGTGTCAATTCACGTGTGAGGGTTTCTTCACTGCTCCAGAAGTAGAGCGGATTACGTTTAGTGCCGTTTTTAAATATATATACAGACAAATCGAAGAATTAAACTACTAATATTCCTCTAAAATCTGGTAAAATTACTGAAATGCTAATGTTTCATTTAACAAAGACAACCGCGAGCGATCGGATTGCAATGAGTAAATTTTGACGATTGTCATTGTCATCGTTTGTCATCCGATAACGTTGGTGTCATGTCATGTAATGCTCTTTTCGGCTTCAAACATCCACCGAGTGGGGAGGTTCCAGCAGTTTCCAGTAGCTGCCGATTTTTTTTATTATATACAATATTAATCATAAAAAACATAATAACTACCGACTTCTCTTAGAATAGAAAGGATATACAAATAGCCATTACTTCATTTGACAGATTTTTTCGTATTGTGGTAGAAATTTAACAAATTTGTATCCGGCATTAAACTTCAATCGGAGCAAATATTATGCAGACTTTTCACTTTTTTTCCTGTTATTTTATTTTATACTACATCGTATTATATTTTATTTGAATATTTAAGTCCTTTTGTATAACATAAAACAATTTATGGCGATTTAGGACGAATGACAGGTCCAGCTGTATTCATGAAAAAAGCGTACAAGTATTAGAATGAGAGGCGAGCTTTATCATTTTTGTCTAAAGCCAGCATGTCACTTGTCATAGGTTGTCGGAAATCAAATCATTGGCATTGGGCATTGTAACAGTGCATTGTCAGCACGTTACAAGGTTTCTAAATTTTATCCTAGACATGAAGTCGATTACACATTTAGTTATCAGATGACGTCTATGGTTGCGTTCAGTGTCCGCGCAATTAATATTTGTATATGAAATATATAGCCACTGCCAATTTTGAACGACCTACCTCGAAGAGAATAACACGAAACCGGGAATACGGTGTCGAATTACACCGGGAACGCTTTTTTTAATTTCTGCTGTGATAGAGATTAGTCGTGTCTGCCTCGAGCGATTTAAAAATTTCTGAAACACGTGTAACTAGTAATTTCAATCACTTAAATGGACTAAGGTAATTAATAGCTATATATTTTCATGGATAAATATTAATTATGGTATGTTTCCTTTTTAGATTTACAAGATTGATTTTTTTTTTCTTGATTTTTTTTGAATTTTCTTAAATTTCCTTAAATTTCTTAAATATCTTAGTATTTTCTCAAACCTTTAATTCTATATCTATATACACAACTATTATCATACCGATACAAGTAGGCTCATTTATGAAGTCGGGCCGTGGAATTTAAGTCACCTGCAGTTTCCAAAAAAAACTCAAGTTCGACGGAATAGTTTTTTGAATCGGATTCCTTATCTCCCTGAGTAGCGCGTAGTCTGTGGTAGCGCCACCTGCATTTGAATCAGCTGATCGAGAACCTGACAGCGGACCACCTGGACAACTTTATAACCTCTAATTTCAAGGAAAGGAATATAAGAAAGCTGTATCTGTATGTAACTAGTGTGTAATCGACCCAGGAGGAATCATTTTGTCCTAGACAAGATTTCAAGATAAGTACCAATCTGTTTTAAGTGACAATGTAGAATTTCTGCACCGCAGGATATTATTATAATTAAAATACATTGCTTCTAGTTCAGTTGCTTGGTTAAAAGTAGAAACTACAATTTATCTTTAGCGCCAGTAGTAAATTTTTTGCACTGCTTAGACCGTGGGTCTGCTTCATTTATTTTAAGTATCTGAGGTTAAGTCTTATTTTTTTAATAGTAGGGCACTGCTGTGACCATTGTATATTTTTTTTGGTGTGGGCCATAGGCAGGATTATACCTACCGATATATTTAAACGCTTGTAGTATAGTGTAGCTTTTTAGGCTATTTATTTGTGTACAGACTGCTTTTCTGTAAATATAATTATGTAAATAATATCTTCTGCAGCTATATTAAATTAACATTGTATATATTAAGTTGTGTTTCCTTTCTGGCTTTCCTTTAGAGCCTGGCGCCCAGCCTTTTGATTCTTCATTACATAAAATCTCAATAACATTTATTAATTTCCAGCTGCAGTAACTGGTTATCTAAACTCTTACCTCGACTCTTGCCTCCAAAACACTCGCTAGCCGAGGCATTGTTATCTATAGTAAACAATTACAGCATTAGTGAACTAAATAAGAAAAATTTAATTATGTATATTGAATTATATTTCTATGTAAGTTTTATAAAAATTCCAACAAAACAAAAAATAATAAGAATATTTAAAATAAAATCTAATATTTGGTCATCTTCTTCTTTATTTGAGCCGGCATTTACTGAATTATATTACATATAATGTTTGAATCAAGCACTCCCCAGACTCGTGGATTATTTCCCATAATTCGTTTGAATTTTGTGGTTTAAAATTTCTTTTATATATATTTTTTACAATTATACCCCAAACGTTTTCTATCGGATTAATATTGGGACTAAAACTGGGAAATGGCAGTACTTCCACATTATGAGTTTGAACCCACTCCGTTACAGCAATGGCGGTGTGGACTGGACAATTATCTTGTTGACAAATGATATTATTATTGGGATACATTTGTTCAGTAGATGGGAGCATTACGTTTTCTAAAAAGTTTATATAGTTCAAAGCATTAAACCTTCCCTCAACTCGCCAACAAACACCAAGCCCATGGAAAGTTATCCAGCTCCATACAGTTACAGAGAAACGTCCAGATCTAAAAGCAACGGAGCTTGTCTGGACGATAAACACGAATTTGGCGTTATAAGTCGACTGGAATGTCTTTCCATCATTAAAAACGACCATGTTCCAATATTGAGGGTCGCGGTATACATAGTTCATTGCAAAAATTACTCTTGACTGCCGCCGTTCTACAGCGAGTAACATTTTTTTCGCAGTTGGATGATTTTTAAACTAAGATTCCTTGACTCTTCTGCTGGAGGTTACCAGGAAATTCAGTATCAACCACAGCATCCCTCGCCGCTGCAAATGGATTCTCTCTTAAATATCCCAAAAAGCAGCATCTTGTTCAGGGCTGGACATTTTGGGACGACCTGAACCAACTTTTCTCTTTCAGGAATCTTCTTGCTCCCAGCATTGTTTAATTTTTAATATAGTTTTCTTGTTTCTGTTATATAACTGTGCTACAGCACGAATTGTCTATCCATCTTCTATTTTGGACACTATTTGAGCTTTTTCAATTTCAGATAAATTACGAGGCATTTTTATTTACCTACTGTCAAAGTTTGTCAAACGCTACCTCCATGTATTATCAAAAATAATAACGCCAACGCTAATGCTTTGCATTTTTGACAACCTATGCCATGTGATAACCTCCAATAACAGTCATTTACATCATCCGGTTTTAACACTCTCATTCTAATACTTGTACGCTTTTTTAATGAATACAACGAATAATCGAGGAGGAGAAAGTTTTGGAAACTTAATTTTACCTAGGATTGCAATATAAAACATAATGGGTCCTTGTTTTGAGTTTGTTAGTTTACATAATGAAATCAATTCTGAATTGTGTTGGCTCGTTTGTAAGAAGAGTGTAAAATAAGAGGATATTTTACGCACTATTTGACCTTGGTAACGCACCCTTAAAGAAAATAAAATCTAAGACATTCAAACATGGCTATTGAACAAAAAAGAAACAAAAAAGTTAAAAATAATACTAATTCTGTAGCTGATCAGATGTTTTCTGCTGTAAATAGTGGTTGACGCCCATCATTGATTATAAATGTTAAACAAATGTTACAAAAAGAGCTACGTAATTTACCCCCTCCATCTTCGTTTCATACTAAGGAGAAAGCTAAAGCTAAACTATGAAAGAATTATTGGCTAATCTGTTACAAGTGGAAGGAAATACGTTGGAAACTTTAATTAATGAACCAAAAATCAAAAAGGCAAGCACCGACTTAGGCCAAATAAGTGCCAAAGCGTACATATTCCGTTCGATCACTACAGCAAGGCATTGATTAAGTCTGGCGCACGATTAAAGCGAGATTAATTCGCGCGGAATAATAAAACAAAAATTTTTAGGGAGAAGAAAGTTTTCACAAAACTCATGACACAGATTAATAAAATACAATTTTTGGACGGATAATTTTTAACTTTTGATATAACAAAATAAAAAAAATTAAAGAAGCCAGCAGGATTTGATTCTGATGTATTCCATTGCTAATACAATTCAATTCAACAAGACTTCATTTCAATAAAAATACAATACGAGTATCTTTACATATTGAGCTACACGAGGACAACAATTCTGCTATAAAACGTGTAATATATTGCCATGTATTTGCATATTGGACGATTACGAAGATTGCATGTTTATGTTATTTGCTGAATCAGAGTTTGAATTTGTTTGTTTCCTTTAGATGGTTTTCAAAATTTATTTAAATTAGCTAAAGATCCGAAAGGTATGTGTTTTAGAATGTTAATACTTGTTTAGAGTTGTTTTAATAGTTTTAAAGTTTTTATTTGATGTCAACAGTAAGTTTGATACTGACATTTATGTTAGTAGTTATTAAGTTGTTGTTGAAATAATTTCTGACATTTAAGTCATTACGACATTTCTTTTAAGTGGGCAATTTTTTTTATAGTTGGTAAATGTTTTCCTGGAGAAAGACAAGGAGGTTTAAGTTAGGTTATGTTTGGAATGAAATTAATCAAAATTCATATGGTGTTTTGTTTATTTTGGGTACTTTGATATTTAGTGATATAGAACAACAAACAAAAGATAAAAGAGAGGTTGTAAAATTGGAAAAACAAATTTAAGAAAAAAAAAGAACAAGTGAAAATTAGGGAGTGAAGAAGAAAAATAATAAACAAAGATTAATAATTTGAAATTGAATAAAATAGTCAGAAATTGTAGAGATCAGCGAAGAAGAGTAAAAATAGACTGTAAATAAGAAGGAAGAGGTGTTATTGTTGATAGGAATTGCAGAGGAGATAAGGACGAGATAAGGTGAAGAATTAATGAAAGGAGAATTGTTGGATTTGGAAAGAGAAGAGTGTAGCTACGAAGAAGGAAGGTTTTGTGTGTTTAATTTTGGACAAGGTTGTATATTAAAATTTAAATAGTGTACTTATTAAACTTTCGAACCTGTTATAAAACTCTAAATATCAAGGAAAATAAATTACTTATATCAGATTAAAAATTTTACTTTAATAAAATTTCATTTTAAAACAGAAACTGAATTTGAACCTGCTCCTGAAGGAAAAGATAAGCTAGCCGGCCCATTAAATAAATTTGACATCCTTTCGGATCAAAAGGTAAGAGATTTTAATTTGATCTTTTTGGTTTTAAAGTTTTTTTTTATTGGGTTTATCTATTGGAAATAAACAAGTTAAAGTTTGATTAGTACTGCAAATTATTAAGTTCAATAAAAGTAAAACAGCACAATATAAGTACTAGAAAATTGTAATACGTTTAGTGGATTGACAATGTCCGTTGGTCGGATGAATATTCACTATTTAATACTGAAAATAACTGAAACATTTCATATAAAGACGGATTTAATTTCAATATAAGACGACTTTTAATCCAAATAAATAATATTTCATGATAACGAGTGACAAATCTTTAGAGTTTGAGAATCACTAAACTGGAAGGATATATTATTTATCTCTCTCTATTTAGTGTACATCATATATGTCCGTATCTCTTTAGATTGGAGAGAAGCTTGGTAGAATAGGTAGAAGTAGACACCAACATAAATAAGATATGTGACAAAAACAAGCAGCACAAATTTAATATTTCAGGATTTATACAAACATTCTTTTACGTAGATAAATTTATTTGTACGTTTTTATTCTGCAAGAAAAAACCATTTCTTAAAACATAGTCTGTAGTATTTTTAAACCAATTTGAAGGCGAATTATTCTATACATATAAATAAAATAATTAACTTTAAGTTAGGCTCCAGTGAACTAGGCAACTTTCCAGTTAGTCAAGATAATAAAAGCTATAATTTCAGGAGAGCAAATTATTTGGGTCCTTATAAAGGTATATAGTATGCTGACTGGTAATTTTTAAATAATTATAAAGACCCAAATGTTGCATGTGAGGACTATATTCCTTCTTAGACATACACGTACCTCTCTACGAAAGTAATAAATTTAAGAAGTATCCCAAATGGTACACTATTGAAATAAAAAACAATACCAATTTAAAAGATTACTACCGTAAAAATATAAAAAATCTAGTTAAGTTTAGTTAAGTTAAGAATCAAATATATATTCATAGCATATAACAATTATCTTGCCTCAGTTGAAGGGAATGTCTCCATCGATCCAAAAAATTGTTGGTCTTACATACAAGAGAAAAAAGGTTCTATTAGAATCCCAAGCAAAGTGTATAACGAGGTAACATGTTATGATGACCCCAGGGGCATAGTAAATGGTTTCGCGGACTGTTACCATAGCGTGTACTCCCCTGTGGACGACTCTGATACTGCTTCAAATATTGTAAACTGCGGAAATTTTCCATGCATAGGTGTCAGTAGTTTTAATGATATTGATGTAATAGCCGCTATAAGGAAACTAAATAAACGTCTGGCTACGACTGAATACCAAGCTTTATAGTCAAAGACTGTGCCCCATTTAATTTAATTCTAAAATGTTATACATTTCCTATGTTTGGAAACTAGGAAGAGTATGCTCGATATTAAAAAACGATAAAGCCGACAATATAGAGAATTACCGATCAATTATCACTATCATTATCTATCATCTCTATCATTATTATCATTATCATTATATTGTGTAACTTTACAAAGGTCTTTGAGATGTGTCTGTATGCATACATATTCCCACAAGTAAAGCTAATTTCACCCCAACAGCATCATTTTATTGAGAAACGGTCAATAGTTTCAAATATTGTAGAAATAACCCAAGTAATATCTAATACCTTAGATACCATGGTCTAATGGATGTAGTACATACGGACTTCTCAAAGGGTGTCGACAAAATAGTACGCTCTATATTACTAAATAAATTAGACTATTACGGCTTTAATAACTCCTTAATTTCGTTAATTACCTCTTACCTTCGCGATAGAAGTCTGTATGTCAATTACAATGGTCTAAATCTCAATTCATTATACAGCAACATCAGGTGTCCCGCAAGGATTCAACCTAGGCCCCTTGCTATTTATTACATTTATTAATGACCTACCAACCCTCCTTAATTGAGGGAGCCTCCTCTTTGCAGACGACTTAAAATTATATGCAGTTATGAATAACATAAACGACTGCCTTCAATTGCAGAACAAATAGATATGGTAGAAGTTTGCTACAATCAAAACAAATTCTTCATGAATGTGTTGATATGGGATATAGGAATTCAGTTCAACTTCTGCATCCGCACTTAAGATGCTACGAAACTGTCGAACCATCACACACATAAAGGCTCTTAATACGTTATACTTTCCTCTAGTGCATTCTAAACTGGAATATGTTGGATTGATATGGCACCCTCACTATCATACTTATATAAATTTGCTAGAACGTGTGCAAAGACACTACCTGAAATTTTTAGCTTTCAAAGTTGATGGCATATATCCGGTGGGTGGTATTCAACATGATTTATGATTTGCGATTCAAACTTTAGACCACAGGAGAATACTATCAAGTTTCATGTTCTTGTATAAATTATTACACAATACTGTGGATGCACCATTCATATTGACCATGATTAATTTTAAAATACACAGACAGAACCTAAGAATCTATCAGACATTCTATTGCAATAATCCCAGAACCAACATGTTAATAAAATCTCCGATCTATGTCATATGTGACAATTTTAACAAAATATCCAATTTATGTGATATTAACCACTGTCCATTAAACGAATTAATGAGTGTTGCTCATAGTTTTTTCATAACCACATCTTAATGATATAAAATATACCAATTCTCTCTATGCACTGCTTTTTAATTAGTATTAACTAGTTAATAGTTGCTTAGTTTATTACTTATTCATACTTATTTGATTATGTTCAATATTTGCATTGTTATTCAAATTATGTATGAAATACGTCTGATTTACATTGTTTTTTACACCTTTTGTATGTTCTATGTAATATTTACATTTTTGTAAGTTGCCCTGTAATTGGATTTTTTCGGTTGGGCAACAAATATTATTATTATAAAATTGATTTCGAACTATTTACATTTTAAGCAGTATATTAATGATTTCCACGAGAGCTAAGCCCCAAATAAAACTATTTTCTTTTTCGTTTTAATTCGAAAACTATTGGATCAACGTTAATGAAATACAGATTATAGGTTACACTGCTGGTACCAGTTTCATTTGTTTGACCTTGATATCTTAAATGATCCTGAGGTTACATTATAAAACTAGAAAACAATCCACTTAGATAAAAGAAAGGTACAGCCGGCATACCGCTGACCTTGATAACTCTACGGAACGAAAGAGCTGGGCGTGTATGGTGGGCTGCTGTTGATACAAGTGTTAATGTGTGTATCATTTCCTTGCTCTGTACAAATACTTTTTTTTCATTTTATGGCCCCAAGCGATGTCAGGGAAATTGATAGTTAACGGTAAATAAGTTCTGTTCGATCCTAAAAGTGCTATTTTAGTCTTTCAGAGTACCAAATAAACAATTAACTACATGAATATAACTAAATGTAAATTTCTGAGTAATGAAACCCCAATAAATTGATAGCTATTTCTCAAAGCTTATGAACAGGAATATTTGTAAGCAATTTGCCCTCTCAGTGGCGAGCGGCATTCTCCTGGTAACTCTATCAGTTCTTTATTGGCGAACAGTCCCATTGAGAGCATGTGCATCGTGCAATACCGCCGAGACCCACTGACCCAGTGGACTAGTGCCCTGCGACCCATTTACTACTAATCCTAGAAATCTAGATTGTTATATTGTAGGTAGAGCTATTATTTGCCAGCCAGCATTTTTGTTTGTATGAGAGTTATAATATTCGTTGGGGGATTATGTGATTAATAATACTTTGAGGCTTATTTTTTAAATATTTATGCCATTGTGAATCGGTAAAATGAAGTAAAGTTCATGCAATATTTATTTATTTATTCTATCCGAAAGGTCACTACCCAACTACAGGACAAGGGGTATAGCAAGGTATTACAAATACAAATATTAGACAAATATAAGAGTAGAATACAAATAGAAATTTTTTAGGAGAACATACATGGGGCCTTAAGGCCCTTACATGAAAGACAAAACGAAAGTACAAAATAAGTTAACGTGCATTACGTAAGCAACGATAGTACAACAGAAAAAACAACAAACAAGTAAAAAAAGAGAATACAGATAAAATAAATAAATAATACATAAACATCACAGAAATTAGACAACCCCTAATTCCAGAAGCAAGGGCTTGTGCGCAAGGGGGTTACACATTGAAAAAACTCGGAGATACAACCATTTCCTCCAACAGTGCCAGTACCGGAGCCAGGATTCGAACCCGGTGGTGCGATGTCCGTGTGATTAATCGCGATTGCCACCTCGCGCCTTACCCACTTGGCTATCGACCAGATCTTCGATAATAATAAGTTTTTAAAGCAGTAAGACTGCAGTTCAATATACCAATATCAGTACAGATTGCGTTGTGGTTGTCGCAAGCAACATAAATTGGAGAGAATTTTAAAATATTCGTACGTGGTGTGCCAGGTAAAAAACACTGCTGTTACGAGAAATTTTGGAAATATTAAAACCAATTTTTGAAAGCAAACGTAGCGCATCAATAGTGTTGTTAATTATTTTATGAAGAAATATTTGCGAGAAACATACTCGCCTGTGACTCAGAACAACTATTGAGTATTTACGCAGCAAATCCTCTTGCAGAAAATCTATCGCTGGATAAAAATCTTCTGATTTTAAATGCAATAACTTCACAAACTTACGTTGTACTGACTCTCAACTATTGATATGCATATTGTAGTGTGGGGTCCAAACAAGTGAAGCATATTCGAGGTTCGATCTAATATAACAGTAATACAGTATCTTGATTGTATCTAAATTCGAAAAATCACGAGAATATCTGACTATAAGTCCATACATTTTACTAGATTCAGTAACAATGGTATTTATATGCATATTAGATGATAGAGTTTTATCAAATATGACCCCTAAATCTCGCACAGTTTCAGGTTTGTGAAGTATGGTACCATGGTATGGTCTAATTTCTGTGGTGTTTATTATTATTATTATTTATGGTCTAGTCATAAGAGATTGTATTCAATTTGCGTGTATAAGACATTACATTACATTTTTGGGAATTTTTATTTAATACACCAGTCACTTCCTATATCTAAGTTTTTTGCTATCGAATGTTGTTATCAATGGAATTAATTTTAGAAAAAAGTTTCAAATCATCGGCATACATTAAATAGTTAACATTGTCGAATCCATCTACAATAGCATTGATGAATATAATAAAACATAGTGGTCCAAGAACAAACTCTTGCGGTACCCCATGTTACATGGCCTATGCCGTTTTAACAGTTTTATATAAAAAAACTAGTGTTTTGTTTATGTTTGGCACAATCTGTGCATCATTTTGATTCAGTTTTTGTAAGTGAAACTGTTTTAAACTAACAGATTTTACTTGTATAACTGCTAAATCATTTCACACTGTTTTATGTACATATTTTAATATCTTAGGAACTCAGTCATTTTCTATTAACTATTATGTATTTCCGTTCTATACAGCAATATCACAGGAAATAATTGTCTACAAAACATTTATTTACATCAGATACATATATTCCAATTTTTATATATTTTTTTACTATGTAAGTACATATGGTTATTTTCCTTTCCTTTTCTTGTTACTATGTATAGTATATCCTATAAGATGTAATATATTTACTGAGTTCTCACAATACGTTTTACTATTTATTTACAGCTGTTCATATTGTTGGTTATGTACAAAATAGAAACTACAAACGGAGGCAAATCAGCTGTGGTATGGAAGTAATAAAAACTTTTATTATAGATTCCTTTTACCGATCATATGCCACTATTTTAGTTGTGAAATTGTAGAATTTGCGACCTGCAAGTTGTTGCGCTTAACTCAATCATTGACAGATGGCCATACCTGTACTATTTTTATATTTTATAGCTTTCAACTTAATTCTCAAGTTTATTTGGTAGCATTATTTTGCAGTAAATAGGAGAAAAAAAGTTTACCTTATCAGTAAAACTCACCAGGAAATCATTTGCTTGCAGCCTTTGTACTGATTCGAACGTATATAAATTTTAACTGTGGACTTCAGTAATTGATATTACATTTTTATATCCACGTTAACAATAACATCCAGGTAAATTTCATTTATTACTCATTTAAAATTTAATTAATCTTCAATTTTTGTCTTTGATGTAATTTCAATTATTTTTAAAATAAATTTAAATTCAAGGTCAATTCTTTTTAATTTAATAAGTAGCTAAAATACTATATGTACCACCTGGTTTTAAAATATTTTCTTTCTCTTTCATTTTTTTGGCAATTTATAGTTTATGAAATCAGCTCATATACTTAGATACTTAGATATTTATATACTTATATTCTTATATGCTTATATATGCTTTTATATACTTATATATTTCCATATATGTACAGCTTCTTCATTCCTGCATAGCTTTTGCACAGCTTATCTTTCATATAGATAAAATTTCGTTAACTTTTCATAAACCACCTAGTTGATTAATTTTCCTACAATTTTCACTCCATTTCATTAAGAGACGTAAATTGCCAAGGAAACCTTTAGACTGCATTCTTGCAACAAGAGAAAATTGTGGGCCTGGATTGCTGTCCCAGAACCAGTCACCTCAACAATAGTCAATCTAGGATCCTGGTATAAATTTGTTATATATATATACAGGGTGTTGCATCATGAGAGGGACATAGCTTAATAGGAGGTAGAGAACATCAGTGGTAACCGGAACCTCCCATAGAAATGTCTCATTGGGCCTTCATTACGAAGTTACAGGGTGTTAAATAATTTTTGGGGCCAAACCTGTTTTTTGTCATAACTTTGACAGGGAATGAAATAACGGAAACGCGCAAGAAAATGCACAGAATGTGGGGGAGGACATTTTGAAAATTTACTTTAGTGTCAATTACGTTTTATTTTTAAACACATTTAGTTATTGTTTTGTTATTTATTGTTAATTGAATGGAAAATATTTTATTTATTTAGATTTTAGTTTGTTCTCTTTTCCAATTTTTATTAAGTATAAAATGTTGATGATTTTCTTGATCAAAGTAACTGGTTGCTTAGGCCTAAATGGTTTAAATTATCTGTCACTTTTATTCTTTGAACAAGCCTACTGTGATTGATTAAAAATTTTGTTATTTCATACCCGATTACTTATTAGGACCACAGTTTTTTACCAAAATGGACCTTTAAAACGTGCCGGAATTAGGATTCACCCATACCACCTAGGCTCAATAGAATTTTTGCAAATTTTAGTTATAAAACTATTTATTTCACGTGCCTCTCATTTAATAGGGTTCTGTAATCCATTTTCTTGCACATTTAACAACGTATTTAAATAACCACGAAGGTGTAACAAAAAAATGAAATAGGCCATTTTGTTTGTTTTTTCTTGCTCTTTTCGAATATCGTATCGAAATTTCAAAAAAATATATACAGGGTGATGTTTTATTGATGCAAAGAAGAAACATAAATTATAGTGAGTCCGGACCTGGATATATTTTTTTTTATACATGTACCTCTTGGGGCTCGTTAGTACATTAGCCGTACCAAATATGAATCCGTTATTTCATTCCCTGTCAAAGTTATGACTAAAAACAGGTTTGGCCAAAAATTATTTAACACCCTGTAACTTCGTAATGAAGGCCCAATGAGACATTTCTATGGGAGGTTCCGGTTACCACTGATGTTCTCTACCTCCTATTAAGCTATGTCCCTCTCATGATGCAACACCCTGTATATAATTTTTTTAAAATTTCAATTAGTCTTTATAAACCGATTTATCTATTATTCATGTAATATATTTTAACCTTCATTTTAAATTATCTTTTTATTTCTCTTACCAACAAGTTCAGTCTGATCTATAGTAGACTGGTTATTCGAGAAAAAGAGACAATTCTACTTATTTTCACTATAAATGGTGCCCAATTTAACATCAATTTTTCTTTGTCTCCTTTTCTCGAACCAAACAGAAATCTGTCATTTATCCTTTACATTTCAAAAAGGGTAAGTTTCTACACTCTTACGAATACTCTGGATCCACGGCTCTCTGCTCCGACGTAAACCAGCTAGTCGTCTGCATATGTTGCCTCAATTCTTTCTCAAAAATAAATAATAAGGGAAAGGAGGTAACAAGATATACATTCCTACAAAACTCAGTACAATAATGATCTAACTGTTCTTTTGCACACCACAATAAACACGCCTAATTACAATTTCATTACTTTATTCAATAAATTGAAGTGAGGTACCGTCATCGGTTTAAGTGCTGAGACCTCGATCAGCGAAGTTAAGCAGCGTTGATTGAGGCCGTCACTTGGATGGGTGAACGGTATCTCATTTCGCCGTCCTGGTTGAGTGGAAGAGTAGCTGTAGCTAAACTCCGCCAGGACGTAAATATAAACAAGGCATTTAAAAAAAAAAAAAAAAAAAATTGCTGTCATCTAAAAAATATAAAACATTTTAACAAAAAGTGCTACAAAGAGATACTTATTAGAAAAAAGGTTTTATAATTTAAAAGAATTTTTGTGACAACAATCTTCAAATGCCGGTACCTGTATCTATGTATTTGTGCTTTATACATTCTTCATGTGCGTATTGCATACATATTTTGTCTTTAATACTTTATATGACAACATTATATTATCTATATAATAACATGCTTTCCTATATATTATGTATATTTTCTATTATCTTTAATTGACTTACCACAAGTACATGTTATGGGTTTTTAAAATGGTGAATACATTTATTTTCATTATTATAAAATAAGTTTCTAGTTTAGATAAAGTTCGCTTATTAAATTAATATCATTATGAGTCTGATTATAAAATTACTTAGTTAATCATTTCATTATTAAACTATTTAATTAAATCAATTATGGAGTTGTTTAGGCGTTATTAAAATTTTGTAAATGAACCCTAAATTTACATGCCTAAACGAATTATGTAAATCAGCACACCCCTCAGGGGCAAGTATATCGATCTGAGATTGTATTTACTTATAACCAATTATAAAAATAAGTAATTTTCATTTGGTACAAATGCTTTATTGCTGTCGTAACAGCATTAACAAGCTAATTAAATTACGACATTATGAATATTCATAGTGTTCATATTACATGACTGGGATGAATTCAGTTTTAAACGCTGTTGAGCGTAAATCGCTTTTTAAAAATTAACTTTGCACAATAAAATTACTACATGGATGAAGTCTTCTTATTAGGACTTATTATATTTTTTCATCGTTTTTATTACAGACTTCTCTAAAAATTCTAATATTCATTAGGAGTTGCCTATATGACAAACCCTTAACTCGGGTATGGCATATTTCACTTATAATAAATCTAAAACACATTGATTGTTTCGTTCATCACTCACGGACAGTTGGTTGTGTCCCCCTCTTCATTTCTGTTTGTATTCTTTTTGTCGCGTTTGTTTTTTCTTGGTTTCTTTTTGTACATTTTTGTCTCTAAATTCATTTTGCTTCATACATTTTTAGAAAGTCAAAATATTATCCAATAAAAAATTTTAAAATCAACGCTGAGACCATACGTAGCCCAGCATAGACGTATCGGAAGGCGCTTCGTTCAAATTGAGGTGCTAGCATCAGACACTAAATTCAAAAATGATTAGTGCGCGAGTTTTTAACTTCTATGTAATTTTTAGCTCTGTTAAGTCTGTCTTTTAGATACATTTTAAAGACACAACCTTTTTAATCTGTCTTGGCAGAAGGTGTTTAGGTTTTAAGATTTTAATCGTTGGTTCAACCGAACCAGGCCTACTCCGCACGTTCCTGCAACTGGCCATCGCGATCAACGCGATGGTTGTATAATCAATTCTGGGATAGTTCCCGGAGAAGTACTTTTATATTAAACATAATATTTTTAGTCGCAAACTCCTCTATAAATCCTTATTTTACTATAAGGAAAGTAACCAGACTGCAACCAGAGTTACAAATCTGGCGCGTTAAGTGTAATAATTGCATATTACCACCAAAACGCCAATGCCTCGATTGCAACAAACACCAGCCGAAAGACTGATCCTACTTAAAGGAGCTCCCTTGCCAGTCCTCACATACCACTTGCAGGCTGCAGTTTCGAGCTGTTGGCTCTCGTCAGTGCAAGGTAGGTATGCGACGACCGACATGAGAATCTTTTGACTATAGTACATCCCGGTATTTTCACAATAGCGACATGTAAAACAGCCAGCAGGCGCCATCTAGCGGTCCAGCGTCTGTTGCAATCGAAAAATAAATAGCCTGACTTGGCTTAGCATAGTTCAAATGTGCTTTTAGAGGGCGGAATATTAAACATAATATTTTTAGTCGCAAACTCCTCTATAAATCCTTATTTTACTATAAGGAAAGTAACCAGACTGCAACCAGAGTGACAAATCTGGCGCGTTAAGTGTAATAATTGCATATTACCACCAAAACGCCAATGCTTCGATTGCAACAAACACCAGCCGAAAGACCGATCCTACTTAAAGGAGCTCCCTTGCCAGTCGTCACACACCACTTGCAGACTGCAGTTTCGAGCTGTTGGCTCTCGTCAGTTGCAATCGAAGCATTGGCGTTTTGGTGGTAATATGCAATTATTACACTTAACGCGCCAGATTTGTAACTCTGGTTGCAGTCTGGTTACTTTCCTTATAGTAAAATAAGGATTTATAGAGGAGTTTGCGACTAAAAATATTATGTTTAATATTCCGCCCTCTAAAAGCACATTTGATCTATACTTTTATATTGTTAAATTTAATAAAGATGATTCGAATTGAATTGACAGTTAGTTGTAAATACTGAAAATATATATTGAGAATAGACTGAAGTGGAGCTAGGTATTCCACAAGGCAGTGCAATAGATCCTCTAGTCTTTTTGTCGTACATAAAGTTTGCTTTAAATTAAGTAAATCGTATTTTTCTATCGCAACATTATAAAAACGCGTTAACTGAAGATGCACTTTTAAATGTGTACATTGTTTTGTACAATCTTTTATCACATAACGGGCGATTTTTTCAAATATCTCGATTAATAGGCACTCTACGGAAAAAATATCCATAATAAAAATTTGATTCCGCGGAGGAGGCTGTTAGTCGTCATGTTAGTATACGAGAAATAGCTCGCGATTTCGAATTGTCCCAGAGCAGTGTTTGGAAAGTTTTAAAACGTAATAAATATCATTCGTATCATGGCGTTGATTTCCAAAATCGGGTAACCTTTTGTCAGGACACGAGAACAAATACAACGAAACCCCAGTTTCTTTCGTTAGGTATTGTTCTCCCACGAGTTGCCTTTTAAAAGCCACGGAACAATTAATCGACACGACATGCATTACTGGAGTGTTGAAAATCCGCACTGGCTTTGCCAAGTTGAATACAGCATCCTTGGACTGTCAACGTATGGTGTGGAATAATTAGCAACAAACTCATCGGCCTCTACATTATTGAAGGCAATTTGAATAGTCAAATGTACCGAGACATTTTGGAAAATGAACTGCCAACATTACTTGAAGACTTGAGCTTAGAAGTGCGACAGAACATGTGGTTTCGATATGATGGTTGTCCAGCACACTATTCTGTGGTAGCACATGAAGTACTTGACCGTGATTTCAATGGTCGCTGGATCGGTAGAGCTGGTCCGGTAAATTGGCCAGCTAGATCACCAGATCTTACTTCGACAGATTTCTTTTTGTGGGGCTATCTCAAAGACAAGGTTTACAAACAAGTACCAAAAACAAGTAGGAATATGATTGAATGAATCAGAGATGCTTGTGCCGAAATTCAAGCAGACACACTTCTCAGTTGGGTACAGTAATTTCAAATGCGGATTAATAAGTGCATTGAAGTCGAGGGCCACCATTACTGTAATTGAAATATGATGAGGCGAAAACACTCATGTAAATCAAGTACTTTGATAAGCGAGAGGAGAGGGGACTCACGTTAATCAAGCATTTCGAAAGGTACTACGTCCACGTCGTTGTTCCTGGGTTACGCTAAAAGTAGTTTATTCACCAGGAATTTACATTTCTACAGGTTAGAATTTCCCAGTTTTTCGCAATTTGCAAAACGAATAAACTTTCTTGACGATGAGTTTTGATTATTTACAATGAAATGTGTTATTTTTTATTGCAAACGTATTGCAGAATCGTATACATAGATCCTCAGTAGGATAAATCGAAAAAAAAAAAAAGAATTTTGTTGATTACAGCGCCATCTATCGAAAAAATGTTTCAGGCAAACGCTACATATTCTTAGCCGTATAATTCGAATCTGTGATGAAATAATGTATCTCAACTGGTCAATAAATATTATTATTATAACTGGATGTATGATGTCGACATTTAGTTCTTGTAATTGTTTGACAATGGTAAAATTATATGTCTGATATATTTGACAACGAAAGATGAGAAAGAGTATAGAAAATACTGTATGTTAGATAATGAAGAGGATTACAATACAATACAATACAAGGAACAGAACACAAAGCATTCAAGTCTGGGAAGGAAATCCTACCTGATGAAGCAGTCAAAGTAATTACATTTAAAAATGAAATTAACCACTAATGGTAAAGGTACAACCTACACATAGATAAGACCAGACTAAAGGGCTTATAAAATAAACAAAGTAAATACAGGGTACTCTTCTAAACTTTCTTATTCATATTTTCTAAATTTTAGAATATCCTGTATAATTTATTTTAAGGTTGACAAACGGTGTGCTTGCACATAAGCGGAAAATATAATTCTGAATAACTGCTTTTTGTGTAAGAAATGTTAACTATAAAAATAGGCTTTTTAAACTTACCCTGTTCGCATTATATTTCGCCGTATGATGTACCAATAAAATAAAAATAATAAAATATCCAAATTCATAAAAAGCAAACTCAGTTCTGTGTATCTTAATTTATAACAGTAACTGATTTTGGCGTGATAATCTCGCAAATTATTATTTCAAATTTATGAACATAGAACACTAGTGAGGTTGCTTTCTTGCTGATGTTTTTGTTGGGGTGCGCTATATTTGACATGTCTATCCCATTCATTATATAACCGAGATTTATATTTAGTTTAGTAAAGAAACAGGGCTTTTTTATTCAGTTCATTAGACGGAATTAAAAGGTTATATATACCTCACGATTTTATCAAGTCAAGATCCAAAAATAAATAGATGCCACTAAAACGATGGCTCGGCATATTTATAATAATAATAGTCTTTATTGCCCAACAGATTACAAGAATCCAATTACAGGACAAATATATGTATAATATATAACTAAATTGTGAACAAATAATAATAAGTATATGAAATTATAACACATTTGTACATTTGGAAATTGTGCAATTGAAAAATTCTAAAATTTGTATTTATGTTCCATAGTAGTACTACATATCTCTTTTAAATTTATATTGAATATATCACAAAATGTACTTAAGTGTATTACATTGTTACGGGTTTAATGAATATGCGACCCGCAACGCACATTTGTGTTTCGCGGGCCACATATCCCCAAGCAGCGAGCTGGTCGCACAGATTTGGCTTTTGTCCGTTAGGGTTGCTAAGAACGGTCGCGTGACTTGCGGCTTGTTAAAAAGGTGAAATAGATAATTCCTGAAACTTAATTTATTTAAGTCTCCTTGTTAGATTTTGGGATTATCGGCAACAATAAAATTTCCTCCGTTTTGGTTGTTTCTGTTTGTCAGAGAATTTTGATGTTACGAAGGGAGTTTTATCTTCATTTTTTGTGCGGGATTTGGATGGTTGGCCACTTTCCTTTGGAAGTATTGTTACTTCCTTTCCCTTATTACATATTCTTGGGAAAAAATTTAGGCAACAAATGCGGACGACTAGCTGGTTTAAGCCGGACCAAAGAGTCGTGGATCCGGAGTATTCGTAAGAGTGGAGAAACTTGCCCTTTTCGAATGCACATCATAAATGACAAATTCTTGTTTATTTCGAGAAAAGGAGACAAAAGAGAAATTGATGTTAAGTGGGCAGCATCTATAGTGAGAATCAGTAGAGTTGTCTCTTTTTCTCGAATAACCAGCCTCCTATAGATTAGACTGAAACTGTTGGTAAGAGAAATAGAAAGATTGTGTAAAATAAATGATAAAATATATTACATGAATAAATAAATCAATTTGTATATTGTACAATATGAAATTTTAAGTTATTTAATAATATCGACAAACAAAGACTAATTAATACTAAAAAATTTAATAACAAATTTATATCAGGATCCTAGATTCCAGGATTGAGTATCGTTGAGGTGAAGGTTTCTGGAACAGCAATTCAGGCCCACAATTGTCTTTTTCAAAAATGGAATCTAAGGGTTTTCTTGGCAATTTAGTTTACGCCTCTCAATGAAGTGAAGTTTTAAGATTTTAGAAATTTTTATCCAGCTATATGGTTTTGAAAACTTAATGAACGCAAATGTAGATGCAAATTTACGTAACAAATAAAGTGAACTTAAAAGTAATGGTTATAGATTTCAATCTATAGAAATAATATTCCTTTTAACGTAGAATATAAATTTATAACTGATATAAATTTGTGAGAAGCTCAAGTTTTCAATATAAAATATAAAGCTTAAATATAAAGCATAAGCAAAAAATATATAAAGCTGAATTTCAAGTTTGAAATATATAGTTGAATTTCAATTTTGAAGAAACTCAATATGCAGAAATTTAAAGAAATTCAAATTATCAATATGCAGAAGAATAAGCTGATTCGCAAACTATAAATTGCCAAAAAAATGAAAAGGAAAGAAAAAATATTTTATAACCATTTTACATATACTACATATGGTATTTTAGTTACTTATTAAATTAAAAAGAATTGAATATGAATTTAAATTTATTTTAAAGAAATTGAAATTACATTAAAGACAATGATTGAAAATTACTGAAATTTTAAATGACTAATAAATGAAATTTACGGTTGTTAAACACTTGTTAACGCGGATATAAAAATGTAATATTAATTACTGATGTCACACAGTTAAGTTTGTATTGGTCGGAATCAGCAAAAGCTGCAAGCAAATGATTTCTTGGTGAATTTTACTAATAAGGTAAACATTATTTATACCACTTTCTGCAAAATGATACCACTACACAAATTTGAAGAAAGATAGTTTTACAAATAAAAGCTATAAAGTGGTACAGGTATCGTCATCTGTTAATGGGTGATTTCCATTACTCACAACTAAAATAGTGGCATATAATCGATAAAAGGAATCTATATTCCTATATAAGCGTGTATGGGTAAATAATGACATTGATTGCAAGTTTTTAACCTACTAACGAACTGTCGTAATAAATAGTAAAACGTATACAAACAGTTGTGTAAGAATTCAGCAAATGTATCACATCTTGTAGGATATAGGATATAACAGGTTAATGAGAAAGGTAAGAAAAATAACCATATGTACTTATATAGTAAGCAAGAATATAAAAGTTGAAATATAGATATATGAATGTACATAAATGTTTTGTAGACTTGAAATCCACAATTGTTTCCTGAGGTGCTGTAATAGAACAGAGATACATAATAGTGTAAAAAAATAGGACTGAGTTCCTAAGATATAAAAATATGTACATAAAACAATGTGAAATGATTTAGCAGTTATACAAGGAAAATTCTGATAGTTGAAAACAGTTTCACTTACAAAAACTGAATAAAATCGTGTTAGATATAAATAAAATACTAGTCATTATATAAAATTGTTAAATGGGCATAGGCCATGTAACAGTATCTCATTTGCTAGAGATACGGACTCGACCATGTTAATTGAGCTGTAGCATTCTACCAGAATTTTATCCGGATTGTACCCTCGAGGAATCAGAGGATCCATGCACTACGTTAAAACTAGGTTAAAAATCATTTACTGACGCCTAGTTATCGTACCACCTAGATAAGTGTTGTTTCCTCTACCTGGAAACCACCCTCAGTGGTTCTGCGTAGCAATATTTGTTTTTCTTTTAACTTACTTTTGTATATATTTAAACATATTTATCAGAATATAGTCATATAACTACACATCGCCAGATTCATATTAGAAAACCATAAGTTGCAAATACAGTAATATAGTCCATTTCATGTTGAGAGAAAGTGTCATTATTTCGTCTGTGACCACTAAGAATGGAACCCTCCGTGACTTTATGTTAAATAAACTAAAACTTTTAGTAGTTTGTTAAACTTAGGCTTAACGCCCTGAGATTTTTGAGCTAGTGAAATTTTTGTCATGGGTACGCTACTTTACTTATCCGGGCTAGGTAGTGTCCACGATCTACTACGCACAGCAGCCCAAGTGTGTTTTCGTTTGTATTATCTTGCAACCCCTACCGCCCCACAGTAAGGGGTGCAAACCCGTAGCAACATATAACATACATGGGGTGAATGGAGCAGTAAATTGGTTCTAGCCATTGGTAAATTAAACATGTCTACTTGTCTAAATGAAAACCTTGGCACTCGAAAATTCAACTCTCCAAGAACATGCATGCTATCAATTTTATTCCAGAAGTTTAAAACAAAACTTTAAACTGACTAAAACACGCCTCAATTGATGTGTTACACCCGGTATAAGTATATAATTTTCAATGTCAAATTGTTTAAATTAATAATTCTTTTCCCTAGCGTAAGCTGAGAAAAACACTAGACTTTACTATAATCTTGATATTTATTTTATTGTAAGATTTTCACCTTTCAATTTTTGTACTGTACTTTGTTGATTTTTATAATAAATTGTATTCTATTTACTTGTTATTTTTATTGTTTGCTCTCACTACAAGGATTCGTAAGATCTGGGAACTCGTTCGCTTGTCCTGATTTTAGGTCGTAATAACAAACACAGTTTTAATATGTTAAGTGTTATTTCATCTTTTCTGGCAGCAATGGAATTTATACTACTTCTAATTGCATTATAAATATTAACAGTATCGACGGGGGTGAAAGTGAATATTAAATTGCCGCTAAATTTTGTATTACATAGAAGCCTAGAAGCCATAGAAGCTCTATTGCGGTTATTATTCTTGCAAAGCATGATACACGAAACTAACAACTTAGGAGACTCTTTGTAACTTTCACCCATTTCTAGAAACTACTGTATTATTTTTACTTAATAATAATAAACTACTATTTACATTTATTTTTTTGCTGTCATCACATGTATTCGCATATTGCGATTTTATTTTTTTAACAAATCATCTACAATGTAACATTTATCTTGGCATAATTTTTATTTCCCGTTGAGGACGATTTTAATTATTCCCGCAGTTTACAATTCACAAAAGTGGTGAGAATATACAAAGGTAATTAATTATTCACCCTGCTGCTTAAGAAAGTATATGTACAAGACATTACTACCCATTTGCACAAAATGTAGACAACTTTTGTGAAGAATTGTGCTACATTTATAAAGTTCAAACTAAACTTAAATTCTTAGCAAAGAGAAAGATATTTGCCGCAACATACAAAGTTTTGTCTCTTAAGTAATACTATTAAAAGACATTGTATGTGTAGGAATCTAAATCGGCATTCAAAAAAATATGCGCAAGTATGAGTATTTTTATAAAACAAGGACGCAACCAGAATTTGTAAATAAAATAAATGTTGATTTATTTATGTATGTACATGTTGATTTATGCTTTCTTACGATCTGATGTTAGAATAAAATAAGGAAAAACTGTAATAAATTCCGACTTAGACATATATTTCTGTGACAGTTTTAGAGGTATAAATAATGCAGTACCCTTTAAGTTGCTTCTTTAAAAGTGACTAAACAGGCAAAGTGGAAAAGTAATACATTACTAACACACAAACTCACAAATATATATTAGAATTTTACTTAATCTACAACATATTTAAATAAAAATATATGTGATCAATTCTATTCAATTATCTACTACTGTCGCGTCGGGTGTACTGCAGGGATCAGTTTCAGGACCTCTTTTCTTTATCGTATTCATTAATGTTATTGTTGGCAGCCTGACGGTACCTTGTCTTCTTTATGCTGACAACTTAATTTTTTTTTGTAAGGTTGCAAGTATCGACGACTGTCTTGTACTTCAACAAAATTTAATCGACGTTAAGGATTGGCGCTTAATATATAACTTGCCTTTAAATATACAGAAATGTAATGCACTATTATATTTCGTTGATTTTTTACTGTTGGTTATTCATACTTTTCTCTTTTATCTGTACATTTATATTTAAAATACTTCTTATTTTTTCTAATTAAGTATATTTTTCCTTTTTTTGTGTATTTCTTCTATTCTGTAATTGGGTCGCACAACCTGTTGAATAATGTACATAAAATAAAATATTTCCAAATCAGTAGTTAGCTATTATAAGTTAAAAACGCCGAATGTAAATAGTTACATATAAATGGGATGTTCAATTAACTTACATTTATATAAAATCTTCCATTTGACTACAAAAAGTATCAAAATTAAGTTAGATATTGCATACGTAGCAAACGTGCATTGAGGAATGTATTTTTCAGCAGGGTTGGGAGATGGAAACAATGGCCCTGCCGGAATGAGAATCTAGGGACGTGAACATTTAGCAAATAAAGTATTTCACTTCAGTCAATAATACTATTATTTTATGAAGGAATATCATAATAGCGTTCCCCACGCATCTCAGGGTTATCTGTTCTGAAAATTTGTTCAATAACTCCTATGGAAAACATTTCTAAGTGTAAGCGTTCGTTTTTAAAACAGAAAACAGCCTTTATATGTCTACCATAATGCGGTTTCCAAACAATTGACGCATATCCCAATTTTGATCTAATTAGATAAAAACATAAAACTATTAAGTATTAGTATTTTGTATTGTTAGATCTTCACTATATTCAAATTCTAGCAAACAAATTATTTAAAAATTCCTGCAGCCAGCTCACTAGCGATGAGAATATGGTACAAAGAGGGACCATGCACCTCTTGTCGGTGACGAAGCAAAATTGTTATTTCGGAGGAATATTATAAGAACTTAGTAAAAAACATGCCAAAAATAAATTGGTAATATAATTGTTATTACAATTATTTAACTATTTAATTATAATCATACTAGTTTCAATAACTGCGAGATCAATTCAATTCCCTAATTAACATTTCTATTATTAATGGTATAATTGAAGTAATTCTATTAACAGATTTAGTACTTATCAATTATTAATAGAACTAACAGATTGATTTATTATAGCTTTTATTATATTTTGAATAGAAATGATGGGAAAATTTTTAACGGTAAAAAGGTATAAACTATTTTGCTTGGTATAGACCGCCACATGTATTTTATTTATTTATTATTTATTACTGCAACATTTTTAAAAGTTGTACATTTTTTGTAATTATATAGTTAATATATTTGTTATTAATTTTACAATTATATTTATTAACATTATGTGTTATGACACCTGAGGGGACCTCGTGTTGTGCCCAGTAGTATTTAACAATTTGTTCACACGTTAATATTCATTGCATCTTCTAGGAATATTATCATTCATAGGTTTGTAGTTATAATATGATATAAAGTGATAGTGTAATATAATATAAAGTGAAATAATTAGAAAAGATGAAGACAAGGAGAATATATAATTAATTATATTAAATTTATTGTATTTTATTATCTTTATTTTCGATTTGGATAGTTACAAGAGTCGGTAGTTACGGTGGAAGGATTTGTTTTATTGTTAGACCAATAGTTGGGGGAGTGTGGTGTAATTGTCCTTTTGACCTTCTTTTTATTATGGACTTTTACATATTTAAGGTGGCGTTAGTATAATTTAATTTCATTGAACTTGATTTGTTTCTGATAGATTGCTTTGTTGTACTTTGGATTTTTAAATCCATTTCTTGCCTCATATTGGTGGTTTACCGGCGATCCAAATGTATGTTTCTTGTTGTGAGTATAAACTATATCCGTATACATATACAACCTCTTCACACGCAGTAATTCATTATTATTAAAAGTATTTCTACAGTTGTCTCTACTTTTTCTGTTAAAAATTGTCAGTAGCATATAATTTTGTGTTATCTGGAGAAGCTCGAGGGTTGCATTGTAGAATGAGCCCCAGGCGCCAATACCATACCTAATTAGAGATTCCGCTAGGCTGTTAGAGTCTAGTGAACTCTAAACTGGCATGTGTATGAGTTGATAATGCACGTACGATTTCATTTCTCTCGCATACAAAGTTAAAGTAATAGCCCAAAAACACTGTCGCGTATGTCTGCCAAGCTTCTCTCTCACCTATTTTGAGACAGAAATATTGCGATACACACTGAAGAGAGAGATAAATTTTAATCTATGTTTTCAATAAGTTCAGCGGTTCTCAAACTCTGAAGATTTGTCATTGGTCATTTAACAATCGTCTCATATTAGAATTAAATTCATCTTTATATGAAATATATAAGCTATTTTTAGTGGTAGTGGATAATCATCCGACAAACGGACATTGACAAACCACTATACCTAGGACTTGCAATTTTCTAGTATCTACAAATTACATGAATTGTACGTCGTGGAATAGCTCAGTGTGTAAGTAAAGGGAAGTGTGTAAGTAAAGGGAATAAAACATCCGGGTTCAAATCCTGTTGCCTACCGATTTTTTTAAAAATTTTATTGTATTAAAAGTTCCGCGCCGCAAGTTTTGTTAAAACTTTCTTTTCGTTAAACATTTTTCTTGTATTATTCCGCGCGAGTTTATCCCTTGGTATTTAATGGTCTGGTTATTTATTCGCTTGTCAGACAAATATCCACAGCCATTTTTTTTTTTATTTATTATACATTACATAGGCCATAGGCCCTCAATCCTTCGTATTTTATTTCTTGCTAAATAAATAGTTAGACCGAACAGTTTACCGCGGTGTGCCAAAGCTGTAGTATTTTTTAAGGTATTTTTTCAGCCCATTCCTATATCACCTGATGATATGGGCGTGGCGTATTTATAGTTTTTATCCAATAAACAGACGTACCATCTACAGTTTGCGGTTTGGAGGGTCGCTAAGCCGGTCATTCCATTTAACGTAAAAATGTGTCCGGGTTTCTAAATTAGATATGAGTGTAAATATTTATTTCGAATAACATTTAATTATAAAAATACAATATTTGGTAAATATGGCAACTAAATTAGGCGTCTTAAATGAACAGTCAAAGAAGTTGGTATTAAATTTAATAGATTATTTTACAAAAGAAAAGGAAAACAAGGGACCCTTGGTACCTCTTGAACGAATTCATGAAAGACTTTCTGAAGCCTTAAACATAAGTCTCAGAACAGCAGAATTAAGCACCAACATATCAATAATGTATCGTTGAAAATAAAAAAACGAATTAAAAAGAAACCAAAAACATTAGATGTACGTGAAGGCGTTAAAATGCAAATAAGGGAAGTAATTTATAATTTTTATGAATCGAAAACATATTTTACATTAGATAGTTTGAAGGAAATGCTAAAAAAATAAGGGAAGGTAAGTCTCTTAAAACTATTAAAACATTGTGGATTTAGGTATAAAAAAGATTGTAACCGTTGCTATTTATGTGAACAAATGCAAATAGTTCAGCAAAGGATAGTATTTTAAAGAAAATATATGGAAAACTATGACAGTAACCTTCGAAGGGTTGTATTTATAGATGAAACATGGGTATTTGTCAATGGAAGTGTTCGAGAATCGTGGCAAGATTTATCAAAAAAAAGTGTCAGACACAAAAAATCAACTGTAGGAAAGCGATTCATTATTTTGCATGCAGGAACATCAGATGGCTTTATTCCAGGAGCAAGCTTAATTTTTTATACTACCAATAAAAGTATGGATTATCACGATAACATGAATTGTAACAATTTTGAAGAATGGATACAACAGCAACTACTGCCAAATCTTGAAGAACCAAGTTTAATTGTAATGGATAATGCTTCGTATCACACCCGACAATTGTCAATGGAAAAAGCATGATATTGCAGAATGGTTAACTAAAAATAATATTCCTTTTCTTTCTACAGCATTGAAAGCGGACTTGTTAAATCTTGCTAGGAGTAATAAGAAGGAAAAAATGTACTTGGTTGACGAACTGCTGCGTGAGAATGGGCATGAAGTTCTTCGTTTACCACCTTACCATTGTCAATTTAACTCTATAGAATTAATTTGGGCTAATACTAATAGCCATTTATTTTACTATTTTACTACACATTTATTGTTAATTTGATAATTATTGACCCTCTGTTGTTAGTTTTATATTTTTATATTAAAATTATTGTTAATTTATTATTTAGTATCTAAGGATTTTCCTTTATTTTGTTTTACCATAGAAATTGATATATTTTTTAATATTTTCTCAAGCAGAATTTACACTATTTATTTTTATTCTAATGGACATTTCAGATTTATTTTTGTTATTACATGAAATATTTTATTTTACTAACATCCTTTCCCCTATTAATATTACCATCCTCTCCTTTCCCGGCAAGAAATGTCCATACCTTCCCGTGGTTCTTGCTGAACTGTAACAATATTAGTTTTCGAACAATATTAGTTTTCTATTGTTTTTTTTCTTCTAATAACTAAAATTGTTATTGACTGAACTGGACAATTCATTTTTTGTTATCGGTTTCAGTTGTGCCCGAGCCTATATCGGTATAATCAGAATTACACTAAAACAACGAAATTAGTAAATTCATATTTCCTAATATTTTATGATAACACCTTTAATATTTTTGTATAATTATTTAGCGATTGCATTACAGTTACAGACATATAATCATTTGTAAATTGTTGTAAACTGTTTGAGAACCACTATCATACCTGAGCTATCGAGTAAATAGTTTCTTACTTCATACGACGAAGCGACCTTTGGACCCGCCAAGTTAGAGTTTACACGACTTTATATGTTACTACGAGAGTCTTTCTATTTAGCATGTATACTTTGTGACGTGCCATCTTGCGCTAGTTTCCGCTGGTTAATAAGTAGATCAATTCACCAATCTATAGCAATAAATTGGACTTTTACCGACAGTTGGCACGCCACTTGAATTACTACCTAAATTAGGCTTCCCGCCAACAGATGGCGCTCACTAGATAAAATCTTAACAATTTATAAAATAATTGTGTATGCCAGATAAATCTAAAATATACCTATTACAATAATTGGCGTATAAAAATTGTCTACAAAATTATAGTGAAGATAGTTAATGATCGAAAGTCCATAAAACTTGATTCAGTTTTTAACAATTCACAAGTTGGTACTCTGACTGTAGAACTGTCAGTTTAAGTCATTTCTCCTAGTTTTTGTGACTTACCAAAGGTTATAAAATCAGCCAAGTTGCTTCAAACTTCCCTTTTAAATCAAGAAATTGAGCCGAAAACTTTGCTAGGGATTAATTTAGTTAAAAGGCACGTTTGCTAGTCGGTTTGATACCGGATCAAAAACTAAATTTAACCTAATTTTCAATTAAAATTTTGGCTTGTTTAATTGAAATTTCGATTTATTCGGATTAACAAACAGGTTATCGTCTAGAAGTAGTATACTAGGTAAGTTTGAATTTCTTTGATTTTTTATAGACAAGTGCTCACGTAAGAGGTTAATTTTGAGAATAATTTTGTAACTTTAATTATAGACGATTCAAGGCCAGATTTCGATTTTGTAATCAGCATGTCCATGCACCACAACAAATTTAAAATTGATAGCTCAAAAAAATCAAACTATGAGAACTTTGTGTACTTATGTAGTTTAAAGTAGACACGCTGAATGCTCCGAGTCATAAATATCTTGATGTTATCTGAATTATGTTATATTTCTTTCTTTTCTTTATTTCTTTTATAAGTGTAATTGAATGTTAGGACAGCTAATGCGAGTGAGTATCTCCTCTATTCCGCAGCTTATTTTCTCCCAATGGGGTGCTTTTATTAAGTGCAATCCGATTTCAGGTAACGAATGTTGCTGGCGTAATCCGGAGTGTAATATTTCAAACGATGTACTTAAAATTGTTAATGTAGTACCTTAATTACTACATTTTCATTAGAAAACTGGCTTTCAGAACTCCTAAGTTTATTTAATAAATAATTGTAAATTTAGGATTACTTGCTGAATGGGAAACTTTCTGACTTCGAGCAGCACCCTATAAGTGATTAATTATTAAAATTAATGGGCCTACGCGAAATCCTTCAGTAAATTTATTTATCGAGCGAATTAAGTCACGTCAGTGGCGAATTTCTCAGTTTTTAGACGGAAATGGAACAGTTCTTATTTTGCTTTTTCTATGTATTGACGAAAAACGGAAACAAAGCATCTAGAAGTTAGTTTTAAACTTAATACTTGCCTTGATGTTTATTTCCTATTTGATATTATTTTCTGTTTCTGTTGTATTGTGTATATTACAATGTTCGGTCATATTTTTTTTTCACAAATTATTTTTTAGGTTAGGTTTTTCACTAATTACTTTTTAGATTGCATACAGGGTGGTGTGTCAATATGAACTCCCAGGTGAAATATTTCGAAAACTACTAAACATATTTGAGTTCTGTATAAGCCCATTGCTAGAACATATAGATGGCTTTAATTTTCAACCAAATAGTTTTTTGACATGTTAAGGGATAGATAGCGCCGCTGCACTATGTTACAAGTTTATTCCGTGCAGAGTAGTTTCGGGGTTATGTCACTATAACTTTGTAATTTATAAATTGAATTTGTTGTTTTGCCTACTTCACTTAGGGACTTTCAATTTCTGTTCACCTTACCAACACTCGTGAAATTCTGTAGTATCTGTGGCTATCCAGGGACGCGCCTGAATTTCTGTGTAATTGTTAATAATTATTTCATCAGTCATCCTTTCAAGTTTGTTTATTTATGTTTGTAATTATTTCATTGACACCAAGATATTGTTAAATAACTTTTGGATTGTCCAGCAATGGTCTAGTTATTATTTCAAGTTGCAAGAAAATCAATCCTGCACGGCTATGAGAACATGTGTTTCTGCACTGTGTTCTGTCATATTCGGTTTCTGATGTGATCATGGTGTCGGCGGAAGCTATTTATTTTTTTAGAGAGCGTTTTTTCTCTTGGGTGCGGCTCCTATCTTTCTTTTTTCGGCTGACCACCGGTAAAAGTGCCTAGTATCATTTTGGCTGTAGTACTTTAAGCTCCAATCTTTTTGATTGTCCGCAAAGGATTTATGTACATAGCCTTTCAGAAGTTATTCTCCACCATTGTGTGTTGCTCTTGGTGAATTTTGATGTTTATACATGGAGAGAAACTTATCCTCGTGGGATTTTATGGTCTAGGTAAGGGGCATGCCCACCACTATACCTTCATTAATCAGCCCTAACGCCACAATTATTTTCTGTTAGGCACTTGAAATTGTTCTCTGCAGGCACTGCTGTTCTTCTATGTAAATTGATTTTAAATCTGGCTTTTAACACGTGTGCCCTGGTGTCCACGATCCGTTTTGTGAGTCGGTGTCCCTGGTTATTTGTATATAGGAGTCGCAACAGAATTATAAGGATCCTTAGGAAAAAGGTAGCGAACCCAGTTACTCCCTGTAGCATAAACAATGTTAGACATTATTTACAACATATATTTTCCTCCCCATTAGGGTTCCTGTTTTGGGCTCTGGATTCTCCTCTTGGGCCAAAAATTCGGGGTTTCTTACGGGCTAAGTACCGGAGATCTAGCTCGGGATTTCTTCTTTTGGGCCTAGCACTCTGGATTGGGCCAAAAACAGAAGATCCGGTTCCGGATGGACTTTTTCACATAACACCACCTCGATTGGGAAACATGTGGAGCGTAACCCCTGGAACTCAAGCAGCTGGGCCTTCAGCCATTTATAACCTTTGTTCCATTTATTATTAATCTTTTGCCCCATTTAACATTTTTTTTTCTTCATAAAATAAACACCTTTTCTTTTTACATGTAAACTACTTGTAGCTACACCTGGGAAAGTAGTAAGTATATGACAAATTTAATACCGTTAATTAGTAGTTAATGTGGCCTAAGTTTTAATAATCATAAGATTTGCACTGCTGTATCGGCTCCTGTGTGAGGAGGGAAAGATCTAAGTACCCCAAAAAAATATATTTATATATCTCATGTAATATCGACTCGATTTAATAAACTGTAATATATTTTAACTTCCTTTTGTATTTGCTCTAGGCAGTACGCTGGTCGTACCTAGATCCTGGGGTCCCGCACGCTCTACTTTGGGGCTTATACGTATGGTAGTGTCAAGTATTTTTCCCCTTTTTGCCGCTTACCCCAAGTCAATGCCCCTCAGGCAGACATCAGCCTAACATCTTTTCTATACTACCAAGTGCTGGTAGTAATAATTTTTGGGATGACAGGAACTTAGAAATGTTATCCATATTAAAGATAATATAATTTCTATTAGATTTAGTTATATGGCAAAACTGCGAAAATCTAACTGTGGCGATAAAACTTCTCTTTCCAACTTCCGGTTAAGCCGGAAATTACATTTATTACAATTTTAAAGCGCCCGCCCTTGTATTTAATCGAATAAAAACATGTTCCATGCATATTTTTCCAGTGCAATCATAGTGACGATAATGGAAATATTAACGTGGGCGAGAAAATACATTTTTATTAATTACATTCACCCTGATGAAATAAAACTACTTCATACGCAAAATACAACCATATGTGCCTTTGGAATTGTTTATAAACAGTACTGACAATATTGATATTGCTTTAGACATCGTTTTAGTTCTTGATTGTCAAATTGTTGCGGACCTCTAGCGTATGCGACCCACCATACGCCTTAGCGTTTTGTGGGCCGCATAATAACAACCGCTACGTCCGTAGCAGAGTTTCGCTACTGTCCACGGGAGCGCGATATACTTCCAGTTGGTGAGGAAGGCAACCATTTTTAATGGCGGTATATAGTTGATAATCCTACAAACTCGGTTTATCCAAGGCATCCTGGTGGATTTTGGGATTATCAACACAGGAAAATTTTCTCCATCTGTGGTTGTTCCGTTTAGCGGAATATTTTGTTGTTGTGAGTAAATTTTAACTGCGGAAGCAGGAAATTTAAGTATACAAGGTAAGCTAACCTCTTCACGCAATCTTACCCGTTCTCTAACCACGTGTTTCACAAATTTGCAGGCTTTCCTTTGGAAGTATCGTGTCAACTTGAAAGGCGGACTCGACCCCATTCATCCAACTGTGGCTTTCTAGGAACATTGGTGGATTGTTCCCTCAGCAGTGAGATAAATTATATTTCTTTTGTAGGTTATGTCAAATTTGAATTGCTCACATTAGGCACGCTTCACGTGCATTTCCGACTTTGCAAATTAAATCGTGATATCTTTAGGGTTCCACGGACGAGGCTTCTACACACATCAGTGAAGTTCCACGGACAGGGCATCCACACACAGTAGAAAGTTCCAGGGCTAGAGAGACAATAATCAACCCCCATCCTCGGGTCAATTTCTTTCGTCCCGAAGACACCTCCGTAGGGCTTCAGGTTCTTCCACGTCGAAGTCGGTATCGCACCACCCTAGATAAGTGTGTTGTTTTTACTTACCGGAGACCACCTTCAGTGGTTCGGCGTAGTTATATCCATTCATACTTACTCTTGTATTTTAACTTGTATATATTTAAAGATTTTATGCATTTATATTTATTTAAGGAGGTTCTCTAAATCAGACCCATTGTGGCAGAATTTATTGCCATTTATCCTCACGTTGTAAACCGATGTGTAGCTACACGAGGCATTTTATTAATGTTATAACTTATTAATCAAGAAATTTGCCACACCTTTTGAACATCGCCAGGTTACATGCTAGAGAACCAATATTTGTAAATTCCGAAATATAGTGCATTTCATTTTTAAAAAAAGTGTCATTATTTCGTCTGCGACCACTATGTATGGAATCCTCAGTGATTTGTTAAGTAAGTAAACTAATAATTTGTCATAGTTTATGTAAACTTGGACTTAACGCCCTGAGATAGTCTGAGCTAGTGAAATTTTATCGTAGGCACGTTACATCACTTATCCGGGTTAAGTTGTGCCTGCGATATCTGCTACGCTACAGTAGCCCAAGTGAGCTTCTTTATGTAATATCTTATAACCATTAATATCCAACGTATTTATTTGTTTATGTACGTGTAAATCGTAGCAAAATGATGTGTATTTAGTATTTCTATTTTGTTAAATTGTTATAAAATATGGTACTTCATACAAACCGGGATAAATTAAGCATGGTTTTAATTTAAGGGGAATAGTGTAAAAATTCTTCTGCAGCTGTAGTTTTATATGGAAGACGTACACAGTACTGCTAGGCATATTTTCATGTGTACCTATTTACGTGTATAGTAATATTAATTTAATTTAAAAAATTGCGTGATTAAAATGGACACAAATAAAAGTAAAAATAACAAACCTATTGCTAAATCTAATATAACCTTTTTTATTGTGTCTTTAAAACTTCTAGTATTGGATGAGCGAATTGGGAACATATTATATATCTGAATTGCTTGGTAGGAGAAAGAGCTCTTAAAAGCTTCTGTTCTGTGTTCATAACTGTGTTAATTAGACAACTCATATGCACAAATCTTCTTTCACTCATATTTAACATATTTGCACCACGTAGATACGAGGTTATATTTAATCGACAGACAAATTTAATGCAAGAATTTTGAATTTTTTGGATACGATACTTATTAAAAGCTGTTAAAAAATACGAAACGAATTACTCCAGATCAAGAACTAGAAATTTTAGTTCGTATGGATGAAGATTCTGAAGTCAGCTCAAGTCGTTTAGCAGCGGCAACAGGGGCGAGTAAATAATCTGTACTAAGAGCCTTACGTAAAGAACGCTTCTCCTCATATCATCTCACTCCTGTACAAAACTTACTTCGAAGGGATCTTCCACAAAGGCTACAATTTTGTCAATTTGTCAATAAATACAACAGGGATCGAAATTTTGTTAAGAACACTTTATTTACCGACGAAGCAACTTTTACTCGTCGAGGCATTTTTAGCTGGAGACATACCCATTACTGGAAAGTAGAAAATACTCATTCCGTTAAAGAAAGGCATTTTCAGCAAGAATTTAAGATTAACGTTTGGTGGACAGTCTTATCCGTTTTTTCTTCAAAATACTCTTGCTGATATATTACATGCTTTCGTGCTAGACATACGGAACAGAATGCGGTCCATGCAAGATGGAGCTCCCCTCATTTCTCCATTGAAGTCAGGGATTATCTTGATGAGACTTTCCCACGCAGATGGATCGGTCGAGGAAGTGAGTTCGCTTGGCTACCAATGAGTTCTTATTATAGTATCAAGTCCTTAGACTAGAACTGTGGGACAAAATACAAAACGCAACGAATTTTATTAGAGGACAGGAAAATGTATTTTTCGATGTAAGAAAATCTTTTATGTATAGATTTAGAAAAGGCATAGCAGTAGGTGGAGACCATATCGAACATTTACACTAAGTTGCAGCAATGGGATTTTTGCATTGGGGGAAAAGTTTATAATGTCATTAAATCAACTTTTACGTTATTTTTTGGTCTTCTAATAAGATTAGATCCTTATTTTAGACAATATTTTGATTTATGTATTTATCTCAATACCATGAAAATAACCCATTAGTTCATAAGAAAGTGAGAAAGAATTTAAGCTGTTATTACGATTTTGTTTTCCCTTACGTTTTGTACTTTTTTCAATAAATACACTTTGCTTCATTAAATTTGAATTTGTCTTTCAAAAAATTATTGAAAAGTTTAACGGCACTTTCCTCGAAAACGGTTGGAGTTATCAAATTCTATCAAGTATACCTTTTATACGTGGAAATGGCGCCCCCATCAGGTTTTCTGGTCAGAAGTACCACAACGTTTCGTAAAAAAAATATGAAAAAAATTCATCATCAGATACAGGTCCTGCGGAGCCTTCTATGATTTAATGTGATGTAATATATAAATTATTGTTTCTTAGAATAAAAAAAGTTCCTCTAGCAAATTTGGCAAAGATCAGTCAAGAGGCTGTTGAGTTATTGCAAAAAAACGAACAAATTATTTTAACTGTGACACACTGTATCGTTTTCCACAGCAACATTTTACTAAAGCATATTTGGTTATATCCTCATATTTTGGCCTAAACAATCTATACCTGAATTAAGGCCTATTATTAATGATCACCCTGTATGTTTTTTAGGGTAAAATATGATTTAGGTGATAACTAAAATTAAGACTTTGTTCAAGGTGTATACCAAGATATTTTACCTCGTCGCACCACGTGAGATCTGAGCCATCAATGCGAAGGCTGTGTCTTGAAGTATCAACATTATTTCTACTAAACATTGTAGCTTTAGTTTTATTGGAGTTAATCAACAGTGAGTTGCTACTGGCCCAATTGTTTATATTTACAATACATTTATCAGTTGTTTTGCTATTTCAAACTCTTGATAATTGAATGACACGTAAATATTGAGACCATCAGCGTACATATGAAAATTACAGTATTTTATTGATTTACTGATATCGGCACTAAAAACCGTAAACACGATTGGTTCAAAATTGATCCTTGAGGGACTCCCGATACTATTTCCAAAGGTTCTGATATATTGTATTTACCGTCAATACTGCAGAGACGGATTATTTGGCTTCTACCATAAAGATAACTTGAACCAATCAAGCGTTTTTGCACCAAAACTATAGTGCCTTAATTTTGCCAATAGCAGTTCCAAGTTGATTGAATCGAAAGCCTTGGACGTGTCTAAAAATACCGTAGTTGTGCATTTATTATTATCAAATCCTTCTATGATGTCGTTTGTAATTTTAAGAAGAGCTGTGGGTACAACCATGGTCTTTTTTGAAACCAGATTGATACTTTGGTATTACATTATTATCATTTAAATACTTGACAATTTGAACTTGTATATTTTTCTCTAATAATGTTGAGCCTGCCGGTAGGATAACTATGGTCTAAGATCACTAAGTAATGGATTCTTCTTTTTAGGTAATGGGAGGATCATTGCTGTTTTCCATAGGCTCGAAATTACGCTACGCCAGGGACTAATTACATCTCTCTCCGTCAGAGGGCAGCACATAACAATATTTCTAACCACATCTAATTTTTTATTAAAACTGTGTACCCTTATTTCAAATTAACCGTTGTTTTCATGAAAGAGTACACGGAACAATTAATTTTTCCAAATATAAAGAATAACTGAAACAAAAACCGTGTTGTTATTGTTACATGGCCTATGTCCATTTAACAGTTTTATTTAAAAACTAGTGTTTTGTGGATAGTTAGCACGACCTGTATATTTTTTGGATTCAGTTTTTGCAGGTGAAACTGTTTTCAACTAACAGAATTTTACATGTATAACTGCTAAACCATTTCACACTGTTTATGTACTTAATTTTATATCTTAGGAACTTAGTCCTGTTTTTCTATTAATACTATTATGTATCTCATATCCGTTGTAATACAGCATTATTATCCCAGGAAACAATTTGTCTACAAAATTTAGTTACATCAGATATCTATTTTTCAATTTTTATATTTTTGTTTACTATGGAGTACATATGGTTATTTTCCTTACCTTCTCTCATTCTATATATAGTAAATCCTATGAGATGTAATATGTTACTGATTTATCAATAATATCAATACGTTTTACTACTTATTTACATCTGTTAATATTTGTTGTTATGTATAAAATAGAAATTGCAAAGGCAAATCAGCTGGCATGGAAAATAAACTATTATTATAGATTCCTTTTATCGATTATATGCCACTACTTTAGTTGAGTATGGGAATCTACAAGGCAAGTTGGTGCGCTTAAATTAACCACTGACAGATGGCCATACTTGTACGATTTTTATATTTTATAGCTTTCAATTTCAATAGGGAATTAGATTTCTCACATTTTTTTGGTAGCGTTGTTTTCCAGTAAACAGGATAAAAAGTTTACCTTATCAATAAAACTCACCAGGAAGTCATTTGCTTGCAGCCTTTGTACTGATTCAAACATTATAATTTTTAACTGCGGACTTCAGTAATTTATATTACAATTTTTATATCCCAGTTACAAAGTGTTTAACATACAGGTAATTTCATTATACTCATTAAAATATTTTAATTAATCTTCAAGTTTTGCCTTTGATAAAATTTCAATTATTTTTAAAATAAATTTTGAATTCAAAGTCAATTCTTTTTAATTTAATAAGTAGTTAAAATGCTATATGTACCACATGGTTGTAAAAATATTTTTCTCTTTCCTTTTAATTTTTTTGGCAATTTATAGTCTAAGAAATCAGCTTACTCGTGCATAGCTAATAATCACTAGTGCATAGCTAATAATAACTCGTGCATAGCTAATAATAACTCGTGCATAGCTAATAATTACACGTGCATAGCTAATAATAACTCGTGCATAGCTAATAATTACTATTGCATAGCTAAAATTACTTTTGTACTGCTAATCAGCTTACTTTTGTATAGCTTAAATTAATTTCCTGCAGCTTTTGTATAGCTAGCTTAATATTTCGTGCAGCTAATTTAAATATATTTTGTACAGCTAACTAGCTTATATTTGCATAGCTAACATTGCTTAAATTTTGCATAAATAACTTGCATAAATGTTGTATGTGCTTATATTTGGTTAAATTTCCTACAATTTTCACCCCATTCATTGAGAGACGTAAATTGCCAAGAAAAATTTAGAATTCTTGCAATAAGAGACAATTGTGGGCCTGGATTGCTGTCCCAGAACCAGCCACCTGAGCCATAAACCACCTAGGATACTGGTATCAATTTGTTTTTTTATATATATATATTTTTTTCACATTTCAATTTGTCTCAAACCGATTTGTCTAATTTTTTTGTAATATATTTTGTCATTCATTTTAAACTATCTTTTTATTTCTCTTACCAACAATTTCAGTCTGATCTATAGCAGACTGGTTATTCGAGAAAAAGAGACTATTTTGCTTATTTTACTATAGATGGTGCCCAATTTAACATCAATTTTTCTTTGTCTCCTTTTCTCGAAATAAACAGAAATCTGTCGCTTATGCTGTACATGTCAGAAAGGGTAAGTTTCTCCACTCTTACGAATGCTCTGGACCCACGGCTCTCTGCTCCGGCTTAAACCAGCTAGTCGTCCGCACATGTTGCCTCAATTCTTTCTCAAAAATAAATAATAAGAGAAAGGAGGTAACATAATTGGCGACCAACGTGTGGGGCCCGAAACAATATAATTGACAACAAATGTGTAGAGCTCAATTCAATAAACATATTTATATAGTAAGAGTAGTAAGAGAGGTGAAACCCCAATTTTTGAATGTATTGTATATGAGACAAATTTTTAAATTTTTGGTAAGAAAATAATTTTTTCTTAAGTCGAGTCATATTTTTGCTTATATTTCATTTTGTCTAAAAATTTTTTATTATATATTTTTGCATATATTTTTGGTTACAACAATTGAATTCTATGGTATACAGAAAATTTGCGTCCTTAAATATCAAATATTTTACAAGTCCAAAAATTTTCTTAAAATATTCTTTATTAGTGAAAGTGAAGTTGTGGAATTATACCTACCTGAAATATTATTTTGCTGCTTAAAGTGTTTAATTTGATTTATTTCTGGAAAGTTAAAATTGAAACAACCTTTTTAGTATAGTTTTTTTATTTGATAGATAAAATTGTTTGTGTTTTTTTTATCTCTTGACAACAGATAAGACTACATTCATTTGCTATTTAAAACATACAATTTATTGCCAGTTGGGTTCTTAATAAAAACTTTTAATTCATTTCTTTACATTTCTTGTTAACATGGAACTTCCATTTTGTGTAAGATATTTAACGGAATCTGAGGTAGATTATGAACTACGTATTCGAAATGTTAAGGCATCTAATAAAACTTTAGATACAAAACGGATGATATTAGACAATTTATTAAAAAAGCAAAAACGCGAATTTCAATCATTAAAAGATCCTAGCTTCGATGTTGAAACAGAAAAAACTGAAATCACCAACACTATCGCTGAATTACTTGCTTTAGTTCACGATTTTTCAGCATGCAAAGAGGACACATCCTATTTAATAATTTCAAATCGTTTAATATGCCTGACAAATCGAGTACATAGATTCGTGGTTCCGGAAGAACCAACAGAGTTAAATATTAACTTACAGGAATTTAAAGATGACGCTATCGCATCTTGCGAGGAAATTGATGCAAGGTTAGAAATTAAAATTATTCCTAAATTAGAAAATATTTCACCTATTAATTACCCAATTGACAAGAAATATGTCCCAGTTTATAAATGGGGAATTCAGTTTGACGGAAAGTCAAATTTAAAAGCTTTTCTCGAACGAGTCAAGGAACTTGCTGCCGCTAGGAATGTATCGGAACAACAATTATTTGAGTCTAGTATTGATTTATTTACTGACAAGGCCTTAATTGTTTATCGGTCAATCAGATCTATTGTATCCAATTGGCAAGAGCTTGAAGAACAGCTTAAAATCGCTTTTTTGGTATGCGATTATGATGAAAAATTGTTAGATGAGATAAAATCTCGTAGACAAGGACAGTCAGAGTCCATAAATATTTTTGTTGCTACAATGCAAAATTTATTTAATCGTTTAGATACTGTTTTAAGTGAAGAGGAGAAGTTAAAAATAATTAGACGTAACATTTTGCCTAAATATATTCATGCATTAGCTTTAACAGATATTAAAAATACAGCCGAACTATTAACTTTATGCAAGAAAATAGATTTGGCCACACAAATGAAAAATAATTATTATTCTCCAACTCCTAAAGCATGTGTCCTCGAAACTGACTTGGCATATGTAGAAAATCTTCCATCACCTAAAAATAAAAATAATTTCAATTCTAAAAGCAAAAGTAACAAAAATATTAGTCTAAATAATAATTTGAATCAAGAAAATGCTGTTCCGGGTACATCAAATAATAATAAATTTTCTATTTCTTGTTGGAATTGTCAAAAGAAAGGTCATAGCTTTCACGAGTGTGGACAAGCTCGAAATAGGTTTTGTTTCCGATGTGGAAAGCCTAATTTTACTTCTAAGACTTGCCCAGTGTGCAATCCAAAAAACTAGAAAGGTTTTCTGCTGTTTTATCAGGCCCACGGCAGAAAAATAACCCTAGAGGCCGAGTAATTTTTAATTCTAAATTTAAAAAGCATTCCAGAAATGACTCAAATAAACATATTTTCTCAAATTTCAAAGTTAAACCTAAAACTGACATTTTTGATTGGGAGAATTGGAAAAATACAGTTCGTAATTTTTATAAAAATCATAACTTTTCTGAAATTTCAACTACCTTAATAAAAATACCTATTTTATGTCTCTTGATTTTTTTGAGTGCTTATTTTTGGCAAATCTCCTTAAATTATACAATAAGTATAATAATTTTTTTGGTGCAGAGCCACCAAAAACAATTTTTTTGGTATACCAGTAAGCAAAGCTTACGCAATTTCTTTTTGGTACTAGTACGTACCATCGTTTGTCGATATTTTTTTTTCTTCGTAAATCTCTAACGAAGGGATGTATTGGATTAACTTTCAAGGTTAACTATATCTGTAGACATGGCATGCTACCATTTCTACATACTTCATTTTTTTGAGTGAATTGTTTCACTCATCCGGAAATTAAAAAAATTTCCTCCCGCTCCTCTTTCGAGGATGATCCTCTTGTAAATTTTGTATATAAAATGGCCATTATTCTTTAAGTCCTTTAAGCATTATTAAGTTAAGTCCCCTATCCATTACTCTTTAAGTCCTTGATGCATTATTCATTAAGTCCTTCATGCATTTATTCACTAATAATTCATGCACCTCTTAATTTAAGTATCACTGAATTATATCATATATCACATATGTTTATCATTCATTGCTTAAGTACTGTACATATAATTGTAAATATTAGTTTAATTAAATTGTAGATTAGTAAAAATATTTAGCTATATTTTCCTGGAAATATTTTAAAAAACATATTTCTTCCATTAACAATTTTTTTGAGATCTGTTTATCAAAAAGATTTCTTTTTCATATCTTACCTATAAGTTATCTTACTTGTCAGATATACACTGCTCTAAATTGTTATTATGTAAATATTTCTTTAACGTTGAGAAAATTTTCTCAAATACTAACCTTTAATAAGTACGTTTCCTCACCATCGCTTGCTAGCCAGACTTTTTCTCCAGTGAGAATACGCGAGTCAATCTTTTGCATAACGTAACAGTATTCATTATTATCGTACAGCAGTAACTTTAGTAAAATGTTATTTGTCTTTTATGTTTTCCGGCTGGATCTATAACTTTCTATTTCTACTTTCTTCAGATCCACGAAGGTTCAGGGGTGGGAACAAAATAACATCCGGTAGCTTACGTTACCAGATGATGAGAACCTACAAATGTAAAAATATTATAATTATTTCTTTTTCCTTTGTTCAACTTTCTGAACAGGAGTACTTACCTCTACTTATAATTTTACTTGTGGATTCTCATAACGATAGACAACAACACCGTCTCTTCTCTTCTTTTGTGTTTGTATTTTTCTTCTTTCTTTTGTGCTTTCTGTGAATACCTATACGATTCTTTACTTCAATTTGGTTTAATCTTTTCCTACCACCTTGGATAAGAAGCCATAACCTCAAAACTTTGACAACTAAAACTTTAAAACCATAAGTTTTATATTTTTACTAGATTATTTTAATCACCTTTCTGAAAACCAGCCTTATGGGTATTCAGTACTTTCCTCTTTCTTTTCTTTCTTGTTTATGTTTCTTCTATTTACCGTAATTAATAAAATTCTCCTACCTAGGTAAATTTAATTTTTTTTCTAGCTTTTCTACTTCGCTTCACGATTTTAACTTTGATTTTTAAGCACAATTTTTCTCATTTAACTATAGTACATCTTACATGTACTATCTGATTTGTTTTGAACTATCAGTTTTAGCACTCAACGGCTATACACTTGAATTGTAGGTTAACAATACCACAAGTTTTCACTTCTTGCTAACCTATATTGGCATGTAATATTACATTACATGTATCGTGGTATTAGTTTGATAAAACTCTACCAATTTTAGTACTAGCAACGGCTTCACAGTTGCTCAGACGTTATAATGTCTGTAGGATTTCGACATTAAGTCGTCTTCCTTAAAATTAATTTTATCCATTTTTTTTTTGTCAATTTTTAAATTTCACAACACAACTTTTCACATTTTTTTCATTACTTAGTTCCGAAGATTTCTTCAGTTTAGGTCAAACACTTGCTCCCTGTACGTAGAACTTCTGGTAGAGAATGTATTTTGTCACTCATCCTTCGCTCGCTTTCTCAATTTTGTATTTTATGTTTCCTACGAGGAATTAATAATATTAAAGTATTGTTTACTTTCATAATATGTTTACGAGTAAAGCAAAGCAAAAATTTTTATACGTACCTTAAAAAAAATTTTTTTCGCCAGAAGGGAGGCATTCTGTTACATGGCCTATGTCCATTTAACAGTTTTATTTAAAAACTAGTGTTTTGTGGATAGTTAGCACGACCTGTATATTTTTTGGATTCAGTTTTTGCAGGTGAAACTGTTTTCAACTAACAGAATTTTACATGTATAACTGCTAAACCATTTCACACTGTTTATGTACTTAATTTTATATCTTAGGAACTTAGTCCTGTTTTTCTATTAATACTATTATGTATCTCATATCCGTTGTAATACAGCATTATTATCCCAGGAAACAATTTGTCTACAAAATTTAGTTACATCAGATATCTATTTTTCAATTTTTATATTTTTGTTTACTATGGAGTACATATGGTTATTTTCCTTACCTTCTCTCATTCTATATATAGTAAATCCTATGAGATGTAATATGTTACTGATTTATCAATAATATCAATACGTTTTACTACTTATTTACATCTGTTAATATTTGTTGTTATGTATAAAATAGAAATTGCAAAGGCAAATCAGCTGGCATGGAAAATAAACTATTATTATAGATTCCTTTTATCGATTATATGCCACTACTTTAGTTGAGTATGGGAATCTACAAGGCAAGTTGGTGCGCTTAAATTAACCACTGACAGATGGCCATACTTGTACGATTTTTATATTTTATAGCTTTCAATTTCAATAGGGAATTAGATTTCTCACATTTTTTTGGTAGCGTTGTTTTCCAGTAAACAGGATAAAAAGTTTACCTTATCAATAAAACTCACCAGGAAGTCATTTGCTTGCAGCCTTTGTACTGATTCAAACATTATAATTTTTAACTGCGGACTTCAGTAATTTATATTACAATTTTTATATCCCAGTTACAAAGTGTTTAACATACAGGTAATTTCATTATACTCATTAAAATATTTTAATTAATCTTCAAGTTTTGCCTTTGATAAAATTTCAATTATTTTTAAAATAAATTTTGAATTCAAAGTCAATTCTTTTTAATTTAATAAGTAGTTAAAATGCTATATGTACCACATGGTTGTAAAAATATTTTTCTCTTTCCTTTTAATTTTTTTGGCAATTTATAGTCTAAGAAATCAGCTTACTCGTGCATAGCTAATAATCACTAGTGCATAGCTAATAATAACTCGTGCATAGCTAATAATAACTCGTGCATAGCTAATAATTACACGTGCATAGCTAATAATAACTCGTGCATAGCTAATAATTACTATTGCATAGCTAAAATTACTTTTGTACTGCTAATCAGCTTACTTTTGTATAGCTTAAATTAATTTCCTGCAGCTTTTGTATAGCTAGCTTAATATTTCGTGCAGCTAATTTAAATATATTTTGTACAGCTAACTAGCTTATATTTGCATAGCTAACATTGCTTAAATTTTGCATAAATAACTTGCATAAATGTTGTATGTGCTTATATTTGGTTAAATTTCCTACAATTTTCACCCCATTCATTGAGAGACGTAAATTGCCAAGAAAAATTTAGAATTCTTGCAATAAGAGACAATTGTGGGCCTGGATTGCTGTCCCAGAACCAGCCACCTGAGCCATAAACCACCTAGGATACTGGTATCAATTTGTTTTTTTATATATATATATTTTTTTCACATTTCAATTTGTCTCAAACCGATTTGTCTAATTTTTTTGTAATATATTTTGTCATTCATTTTAAACTATCTTTTTATTTCTCTTACCAACAATTTCAGTCTGATCTATAGCAGACTGGTTATTCGAGAAAAAGAGACTATTTTGCTTATTTTACTATAGATGGTGCCCAATTTAACATCAATTTTTCTTTGTCTCCTTTTCTCGAAATAAACAGAAATCTGTCGCTTATGCTGTACATGTCAGAAAGGGTAAGTTTCTCCACTCTTACGAATGCTCTGGACCCACGGCTCTCTGCTCCGGCTTAAACCAGCTAGTCGTCCGCACATGTTGCCTCAATTCTTTCTCAAAAATAAATAATAAGAGAAAGGAGGTAACATTATGTACATGGAAATGGAATATAAGCATTTTTTCACATTACCTCCCTCTACGCGATATTATCAGCCTATAAATGTATTAGTGGCATAACGCAGAAATTCACGATAAATTTTTGTACAGTCGACCTTTCCGCTCGCTTCAAAACATGCAAAACAAACAACAGTTTAATCAGAAATGGGGAGTACATTTTAATTGTGTACTAAACAAGTGAGAGATAATCAAATGTTTACTCTCGGATAAATTGAAAATTTATAGGTATGCACATAGAGAGCGATTCGTTCTGATCTTTTATAACCTACTAAAATATACTTTAAATAGAGAAAATATGACGTATCATAAGCTTCTATATCTGTAAAGGTATTAAAATATAAATATACAGAACGAGCTATAACTGTGATAAGTATAAATTTGGACTAAGTATTAAATAATTTCCTTTCGTGTTTTATTTTTTACTCAGACACTTGCTTACTTATAACTTTAATAAAATATTTGTAACGATTCCGCATCGCACAATCAGCTTATTAACTTTTGAGATTTAAAAGTAACAACCAATTTCTAAATTAGATTGCCGAAAATAACTATTCAGTATTTTGTGGGTTGTTACTTAGTTAAATTCAATAAATGACGATTTCAATCCATCAGAGACACTATACAGGCTGTCCACTTTATGAGGGAACTCGAGAATATCTCACTTAATATCGGTCATACCAAAAAAAAAATATATTTTTACAAAAATTGTGCCGATTTATATAACCTACAAAATGGTTTAAAGACATTTGCAATCCATGGCCTACCTTAAGAATTATGGCGGAAAATATTGAAAATGCGGAAAACGTCTATTATCGTCTCTAAACGTCTCCGTTATTTGAAGAGATACGAGAAAAATTCTAAGGCGAACATTTTTTGCAAAACAGAGTGTTTCAACGAGGTCTTATCTAATTTTTTTCAAAACCGCTGTATTTTGAGATTTACTCTTCAGGCTGTTAAAAAAAATATTTTGAAACGGGCGGGAAATGGCGCCATTAAATAGAGTATTTTCCTCCCTTTTCAACGATATATCACATGCCATAATTATTCATTGGTACTACGTTAGTAATTATAAAAACATGTTTTTTAAACCAATATTTTTTTTTAACAAGCATTATACTTGCCGTGGAGAAGTATGATTAAATAAAACGATAAAATAATTCAATAAGTTGTTCAAATCTTTGCTAATAATAAAACATTAACACAATTAAGAAGAATAAAGTAAATTCAGGTAACAAAAACCAATTAATAATAAAAAGAACATAGCACACAGAACATTAATATTTATCTAATCATCAAAATAATTTTTAAGATATCATATCAAGTGTTCAAAGTGTCGACCGCGATTTCTTATGCACAATCGAGCGCGGCGAGGCACTGCATTTAAAACATTACTCAGCAGTTCGGGGGTAACTGTAATGCGTGCCTGTTGAATTCAAGTTTTTAGGTCCTCTACATTTTGCGGTGTCGTCGAAAACGCCCTATGTTTAATATACCCCCATAGAAAAAATCCATTGGGGTTATATCTGGAGAACGAGGGCGCCATCGAATAAATCCATTGGTACCTATCCAATGTTGAGGTAAAATTTCGTCTAAATAATCTAGGCAAATCTGGAAATTGTGGGGAGGAGCTCCATCTTGTTGAAAATATTGAAAGTTGTGTCGATTCTCTAAAGGTAGGTCATCTAGAATTCATTAAATTAATTTCTCAAAAAGTTTATGTACCTTTGACCACTGAGGTGACCATCATAAAAATACGGACCTATTAAATTGGTGCCTAAAATACCTATCCACACATTTATTGAATAACGATTTTGAAACCCAGTCGGTCTATGCCAGTGTGTATTTTCAGAAGGCCATTTGTAATGAATATTGCGATTAAAAAATCCATTACTGGAAAAATTTGCCTCGTCGGACCAAAGTATTTTACTACATATTAATGGATCGGCATGCTTCTTTTCCAACAGTCACTTACAAAAAGTCGTCCTCCTTGGTTTATCCCCCGCTTGTAAATTGTGAACTTTTTTGGCTTTATAACACCGGTAACCATTTCTCTTTAAAATTTTTCTAGCACCTGTTTCATTTATATCACAAGCAATTTGAATTTCTCTTAATGATGTTTCCAAATTTTCTGTATTTTATTTCTTACATAATTAATAATTCGGTTTACCTTATTTACATTATCAGTAACACTGTTCAACCTTGTCTTCTTCTTTAAAAATGAACCATTATTTTTCAGTTTCGTAGCTAATTTTCTGAACAAAGTTTTATTCGGCTGTAGTGCTTGTGAAAATCTGTTTCTATATTCTACTTGAGCTAATCTAGAGTTAAAATTGCATTGGCAATATGTAACGAACATATTATAACGATTAATGTGAGTGAAAATCATTTTTGAAAATTCTAAATTCTTAAACGAGTATGTTGAGTGAGAGTTTAAGTATTAATTGAGATGATCTGTCAAAAAATTAAATTGTCACGTTTGTTCATAGCCAACTATTTTAAAATAATTGAAATAATAGTGAAATCATGAAATACAAACGAATGGATATTATACTTAAATTAATTGGTAAAGACATTTTAACTTTCTGAGAAAGGAGTGACGCTTTTATGGAGGACCTCTATACATTGGCATAACTGCAAATACTCTTTCCATAATTGCTTCATGTTGCTTTCTTGATTATTATTTTGTTTTTGTTACCTTAATTTACTTTATTCTTCTTAATTGTGTTAATCCTTTATTATAGCAAAGATTTTAACAACTTATTGAATTATTTTATCGTTTTATTTAATCGCACTTCTCCACGGCAAGTAAAATTTTTTTTATTGGTTTAAAAAAAATGTTTTTATAATTACTACCGTAGTACCAATGAATAAATATGGCATGTGATATATCGTTGAAAAGGGAGGAAAATACTCTATTTAATGGCGTCATGTCCCGCCCGTTTCAAAATAATTTTTTTAACGGCCTGAAAAGTAAATCTCAAAATACAGCGGTTTTGAAAAAAAATTATATAAAACCTCGTTGAAACACTCTGTTTTGCAAAAAATTTTCGCCGTAGAATTTTTCTCGTATCTCTTCAAATAACGGAGATATTTGGCCTAGACGTTTTTCGCATTTTAGATATTTTCCGCCATAACTCTTAAAGTATGCCATGGATTTCAAATGTCTTTAAAGCATTTAGTAGGTTATATAAATCGGCACAATTTTCATAAAAATATTTTTTTTAAAGGTTGTATAACCAACCCCGGTGGTTGTTTTCATCCTTCAAAGGGGTGGGAAAAAATAATATTTTGTAGTAGACGTACCACCTTCCTCAATGAAACACCTCACACACAAAATATTTTTTTTCCCCAAAAAAAATTTTTTTTCCACCCCTCTGAAGGGTAAGAAGAACCCCCGGGGGTGGTTACACAACCCTGGTCACCTGCCACCTTCCTCACAGAAACACCTCCTGTAAAATATCAAATTTTTTTCCACAAACAAATATCAATTTTCCAACCCCCTAGAGGGGTGGAAGCCTGGTGTAGGGATGGCTGGGGTCAAATCCCTCGAGGGACCTTCCGTTCTACTCGAGGGAATAGCAGTTAGTCAAAAAACTGGGGAAAATAAACGGGTTCACGGAAAGGAGCAGTTTGGGGGTGGTTTTTTGCCAATTTTAAGGGGTTGCCGAGGAAAATAATTGTGGGACCTTATCATCGTGTTCAGCGACCTCGAAAACGGGGGGAAGGGTCCTCTAGATTGGCGCTCTGGCAAAAAAAGGTACCCCTTCCGACTCCTGATCTCGACTATGACTGGTTTTCATGCTGACACCTGGTTTTAGAGGGAAATATTTAACCATTTATTTGGAAAGGAACAAATCCACCCTCGATCCACGACCATCAGTCGGAGATAAATTTCACCCTGCTGTTAACCGTAAGAAGATCGGAATATTACAGACAAGTTTTGTGTTTTTTCCGTTTCGTAACTCAACACATAAGCCAAGTCATGGTCTATTTTAATTGATAAGAAAGGAATAAGTCACCTGGTATTGTACCAAACAGAAATGAACTGTTTTAATATATATTTTGTTGATACTTTCCTGTTTTACAAAATTAGTGCACAAGTTTATTAAAACCACAAGAAATTCATTTGTCTACGAAAGAAATAGACATCTATAACCTTGAGCCGTACTGTCAATTGTGCATAATTAAAAATAAGGTTCATATAAAACATACTTTTTTTGGAAATATTTTTTTATACAAAATCTGTGGAAATAAACTGATTGTATTCGTGTGCATATGCATATGTTCTATTTTAAAAGTCAGCAAAGGGCACGGTATATTCTCATACTTCCCACTGGGAGTTTACCTCGTCTATCATCTCCATGTAGACTCAGAACGAGGTACAAGCAGGACCATATTATACTTAAAACAATTCAGATATTTTTGGTTTGCAATATAGCGTTATTTTATACCTATTTATAGGTAGTTCTTTTAGACGTTCTGGAGTATTCGTTTTATTTTTATTAACTATATACAGGGCATCTAAATTAAATCACGTGGCGTTCAAAACTGTACTGAAGATGTTGCTGTGGATGTCATTAAGCCAAAGATTCCCGAAGTACCAAATTGGTATGCCAATATAAAATTATAAATCGCTTTTAAAAGGACTAGACACTTATAAGGAGGCTTCTAGACATAGATAGAATTTGCTGAAATTTTAGCATGTTATACGTAAGGGATATTAGATTAATAATTGCATATTACGCGATTGTTAAGAAATAGTACTAGAACTTATTTTAAATATTGTCATACAGTTAAAATAAATAAACATACAAAAACTAATCGATAAATTAGAAGTCCCTAGAGGATGTTTTGAAGAACATATTTACATAGATATTGTAGGACCATTACCTCCTTCCGGAGGTTGTTCTTACATTCTTACTGCAGTTGAACATTTTACTCGTTGGCGAGAGGCATATTCTTTGTGTAATATTACAGCAGGATTAGTTGCTGAAACATCATACCGACAATATATATGTCGTTTTGGTGTCCCGCTTTACATAACTAAAGATCAGGGCGCTCAATTTGAATCTAGGTTATTTTCACAATTTTCAAAATTCCTAGGATTTCATAGAATACATACTACTGCATATCGTCCTCAAAGTAATGGGTTAGTTGAAAAAATTCATAGAACTCTAAAAACAATGTTGATTGCCAGATCTAATTCCAGGAATTGGAAGAGTGAACTTCCAATTATTTTATTCCGCTTACGAGCGATGCCAAAAGAAGATTCACAATGTTCTTCTGCGGAACTTGTTTTTGGTCAACCATTACTTCTTCCTGAGAATGTTTTAATTAATTCTCACGATTACACAGATCTGCCGATTTTTATAGCAAAATTACAACATTTTAATAATCTCAAAGGGACAGATTCAAAACACCATATTTTAGAAAAATCATTTGTCAATCCTGACATACAAACATGTTACATTCTATTTTTATTGGGAAAGAGAAATTAAAACCTTCTTTATCGCCGATGTACGAATAACCTTTTAAGGTGGTATCTCGTATTGATAAAGTTATTTGTATAAATAAGCATGGAGAAGAGTCACAATCAGTATAGACAGAGTAAAACCTGCTTATCTTTTAAATGTTGTTAACACAGATGTGGGTAATTCAATTTCTAAAAGAGAGTTAGATTCGCCATTGATTGTTTCAATGATTGACTGCTTCTTTTAAGAGGCGAAGTATTGTGGCGTATAGTTAGTTATTTATCATGATTATTTTTATATTAAAAAAGATACCTCTGGTATCTACGTCCGCTGTTAATGGTATCTACGACAGAAGAATAATATTTCAAGATTGATATACATACATAATTATATATACCGGGTGTTAGAAAAGTATGGGAACGGTGGAAAATCTCGAACAGTTTACATCAAATCGAAAAATAAAAAAATACGTGTCAAAAATTTTTCAAAAAACTATCTACTGATATCAAAATGACCTCACCACCCACCACCCTGTGGGTGGGGCGAGGGGCAATTTTAAAATGTCAAATGGAAACCCTATTTTTTATTGCGGAATCGGATTCTACGGTAAAAAATACGTAAATTCTATTCCGGACAATTTTTTCGATTCTTGCATGGTCGCTGTAATCACAAAAAATGAAAAGAAAACATTACTGTTTCAAGAGTAGCGTCCTGTGCCCATAAAAAAACGTCCAATTCAAAAACTGAAAAACACGTATTTGTTATTTTTACGAAATCTATCCAATGACATTGGATTCGACTCTCCCACCCCTAACCCAGTGGGTGGGGCGGGGGGCAACTTTGAAATTTGTAATGAAAATCCCTATTTTTTATAGCGGATTCGGATTCTGCGGCCAAAATTACGTGAATTTTTTATCGGGCATTTTTACGATTCTCACAAGGTGTCGCTGCAATCGCAAAAAATTGAGTGGAAACATGAAAGTTTTGAACGCATACTTAAAAAAATACAAAAAGTAAAACTACTGATCTCAGAGTGAATGATTTCTCGAGCTGTTTTGAGAACAGTGATTTTAGGGGCGAGCGTAGGTGCGTCTTTACTATACATACTTCGGTATGATGTAAAGCAACGTCAGGCGCAGTTAGTAGTTGGATGGGTGACCATTCCAACGAAAACCGCGTCCTCGCCTCATACATCTTCCAGCGGCTTGTATATCAGTGTATGCGCGGAAGCTATACAACCTTAGGCGAGGGTTGTATAGGAGATATACCATCCTTCAGAGGGGATGTAAAGCCGTCGGTCCCTTGTCTATTAAATGTTAGGCAAGTAAAAGATCCCTACTCTTCTTAAGGGAAGAGGTTCGGCAAAAATTCCTGGTTGGGGGTAGCTCGTCTACAGGCGTCGGTGTTAGGCCTCAGTAGCGGAAATAGGCGGACGTTAAATAAATGTATAAAAAAAACAGCGATTTTACACAGTCGTGCGGAAATTATAACAACTATTAACATTCTGTAAATTTATTAGCAGCTAGTAATTTTCAATTTACATTTTTTACAGGGCAATAAAAAACTCGATTTTAAAAAAAGACTAACAGTGGTTTTACCTCTTAATTCAGCCACTTCAGACAAGTTCTTGATCCCAGCCAATGAAGGCAAGGAGGTAACTCAGCCATTTAAGGCAAGGTGAGGATTTCGGCCAGTTAAAGCAATTAGTTTACAGCTTAACTGCTACACTAGCAGGTTCTAAAGGTGTTCAAAATGGTGCCCATTAACTTCTTGGTATTGGCCGAGACGAACGTAAAAATTTTCAATAGCACTTCTTATCATTTGAGGTGGTATTTCTGCAAAAATGTTTATTATGCGTTGCCTCAGCTCTTCTAAATCACGAGGTTTAGTGAAATAAACCTTACCCTTCACGTAGTCCCAAACAAAATAATCAAGTGGCGCGAGGTCGGGTGATCTTGCTGGCCATTCAATAGTTCCTCTTCGACCTATCCATCGATTTTCGAAAGTACCATTCAAATAGTCCCTAACAATATCCCGATAGTGTGGAGGAGCCCCAACTTGCTGGAACCAAACATTAGCGAACTCATCACCAGCAATCTCTTGTATTGCGGGAACAGTCTGATTTGTCAACATTTCCAGGTATTTTGCTCCATTCAAATTTCCATCTATTAAAAACGGTCCTATGATTCGATCCCTGAAAATTCCTGCCCAAATATTTAATTTTTGTGGATACTGCGTGTGTGTTTCAAGCATCCAGTGAGGGTTTTCGTCAGTCCAATATCTGAAATTATGGCGATTAACTTTTCCACTGAGTTCGAAAGTTGCTTCATCTGAAAAGACAAGCAGAGATGACAAAAAATTTGGGTTTTGGTTACTCCTTTCCATCATTAATTCACTAAATTCAAGTCGCCGATCAAAATCATCTTCATTTAACTCTTGGTGAAGGTTAATTTTTTAAGGATGAAATTTTAAAAGTTTCAAATTCTTATGAACTGAAAATGCACTCATATCAAGCTGTTGACTGGCTTTTCTGATTGATAACCTTCGATTTTCAACAAATGCCTGGGCCACTTCCATTTGTCGAGCTTCCGATGTTTCAGATTTTGGTCTTCCAGATTTTGGGCGATTTTTATTTGTCCTTGTGTCTAGGAATCGTTTGATGGTACGGGACACAGTAGATTTCGAAATTCCCACTTGATCTACACGGAAAGTTTCGAAACTTCATCATAGAACCTTTCTTTATCGCTCCACCCTCGCATCATTAAAAGAGAAACTCTCTCTTCCTCTGTTAAAGTAGCCATTATGCAGAAAATCGCGAGAACTAATGAAAAATTAAATAACTTTTTCCGTACAAAAGTGCGCTCCTGCTTCTACAAAAGTTGGAAGGAACTGAACGTTCTCGTAGAAATTTCACAAAACAAATACTGTTATTAAGAACACTTTAAAAAAAAAACATTCATAAAAACCAAGATATCACAGATATTGTTTTTTAAACTGATTTTTTTTTTGTCAACACGAGTAGCTAGAGTTTGTACATATTTACAAACTTATGGAGACTGAAGGTTTATTTCAATTTTGTGCGATTGCAGCGACACCTTGCGAGAATCAAAAAAATGCTCGATATAGAATTCACGTATTTTTGGCCGTAGAATCCGATTCCGCAATAAAAAATAGGGGTTTCCATTTGAAATTTTAAAATTGCCCTTCGCCCCACCCACGGGTGGTGGGTTGGGAGGTCATTTTGGTATCAGTAGATAGTTTTTTGAAAAATTTTTGACGTATTTTTTTATTTTTCGACTTGATGCAAACTGTTCGAGATTTTCCACCGTTTCCATACTTTTCTAAGACCCGGTATATATTGTACTTATTTCAATACAATAAATTATACCAAATATTCGTATGAATAATTATTTTATTGTGGCTAAACCCACACTTGTCTTGGCCAACAATGGAAAAAAATATAACACGTGAATGAACATTATTGAAAATTAAATACGCGCAATAGCGATTATATACGGTTTAACTCTAAACACTACGTTTGTTACGCCAGTTGTATGCATATTATGAGACCTTTAAGGTTGCGTATAATAAATTTTAGACTTTTAAATGCTGCTAAGATTGTTTCAATATGATGATTGAAGTTTTGTTTTCTATCGTAAGTGACCCCGAGATTCTCGGCGAATCTCTTGTTATACAGGAAAATTTCCAGATCAGGTTATCTACCGAAAGTCATGACATTGCATTTCGCTGCATTTAGTGACAGGCTGTTACTATTACACCAAGATTCAATCAAAGAAAAGCGGCCCAAGTATCGAGCCCTGCGGAACCCCAGATTTACGACGAAAAAAATAAATAAAACAATAACAAACACAAATAGCAATTAGTCTAAATTGATAATATGAAGGGTTTATAGCGAAAGGTGTACTTTAAAAACATGAAGAGTAAGGATTTTCAATTAGTTTGTTATTGTTGTCAAAAAGTATTTTACTGGTCTTTATAAAATGCATTTACTTCACACCATTTTTCATCTAACTCGCATATTACAAATTTCTGCGCTCGCGTATTCTTAATATGTTCAGTAATAATTGTGATAAATAACTTACCCATAAGGCCGTTAAATCTCTTACCTGCAACAAAACAAAATATGTAGTAAATTTTTGCTGAAGTATAAAATTTTACTTATTACGCTCTTAAACTGCTAGAGCAAGTAATAAATTTGTCAAGATACAGGATACTATATCAACCTACGTTAGACCACTTAACCATTTCGTTATTAAATTGATGTTATTAAAAACTTGATAAATGCAACGGAAAAAATATATAGCTCTCTTCTTTGTAATTAAATTTTAAATATATATAAATATAAATATAAATATATATATATATATATATATATATATATATGAATCTATTCATGCCGAAAAATTAATAGATGTAACGAAACTTAAACTAGTTGGGTAACAAAAATCCGCCTATAAAATATATAAGGCAAACATTTTCCAAAATTTCACAGTGAGGATCTAGACGGTAAAAAGTCTAAAACATTGGGTCCACCTTCAGTCCATAATGGTAATAAGAGGAAAATATTTATATGGCTCTAGCGGTGTTTGAGATAAATCTGGAGGGCGTATATAACATTCAAATTTCGAGTTGAAAATTGGAACATTTATAAAATATGCCATCAAGAAACCCCGCAGCTAATTTTTTCTCTCTCCCATGCGAAAGCGAAACGAGACCGGGGTTCATATACAGCATGATGTTGCTTTCTGCGCCATCTGGGCATTTCTTGTCTTTTTATAAAAAAACATAATTATTTAACATCGGTAATTACATGCGAAATGAGTTGTTTATCGTTTCATCTTTCAAATAAATACCTGTCTTTAACTTGTCATCTTAGTCTGGGGTCCCACGCCCCTTTGTTAAAGTGATTACTAACAGGCTGAATTTTCGTGAGTGGCTTCCAACTTCTCCCTCTGCCAAAATCCTCTGTAGAGGTAGATAAAGTTCTACGCAGCCGCTTAATATGTTGATCGTGAAACTGACACTTTCATGGCATAGGATTGGAAAACCTGCCAGAAAATTTGTAGAACAATTTGACCATTCGTTTTCAAAAATATTAATCAAACAATATTGTAAAAATCAGCCCATGAATAATAAAATTTCATATATTTTCACATATTTATACAGGATGTCCCAGATTTAAACGGGCGTACTCTAGTGGAAGGTAGAGCACACTCAGCTGAGTTCAAAACACCCTTATACTTACCGTTGAATGTGAACCGTTTTTGAGATACGGGGTGTTTTAAGGTTTTTGACCAGAACTTTAGTCTGCCATATTTTTGAAATGGCTGCACATATTATATATATATATATATATATATATATATACAGGCTGCCCATTTTATCAGGGCCCTCGAGAATATCTCACTTAATATCGGTCGAAGAAAAAAAAATATTTTTACAAAAATTGTGCCAATTTATATAACCTACAAAATGGTTTAAAGACATTTGAAATCCATAGCCTACTTTAAGAGTTATGGCGGAAAATATCGAAAATGCGGAAAACGTCTAGGCCAAGTATCTGCGTTATTTGAAGAGATACGAGAAAAATTCTAATGCGATAATTTTTTGCAAAACAGAGTGTTTCAACGAGGTTTTATCTAATTTTCAAATTTTCAAAACCGCTGTATTTTGAGATTCAGGCTGTTAAAAAAATTATTTTGAAACGGGCGGGAAATAGCCTTCCTCCCTTTTCAACGACATATCACATGCCATATTTATTCATTGGTATTACGTTAGTAATTATAAAAACATTTTTTAAAATCCAATAATTTTTTTTTTAACAGGCATTATACTTGCCGTGGAGAAGTATGATTAAATAAAACGATAAAATAATTCAATAAGTTGTTCAAATCTTTGCTATAATAAAACATTAACACAATTGAGAAGAATAAAGTAAATTCAGGTAACAAAAACAAATTAATCATAAAAAGAATATAGCACACAGAACATTAATATTTATCTCGTCCTCAAAATAATTTTTAAGATATCATATCAAGTGTTCAAAGTGTCCACTGCGTTTTCTTATGCACAATCGAGCGCGGCGTGGCACTGCATTTAAAACATTACTCATTTCGGGGGTAACTGTAATACATGCTTGTTGAAATCGAGCTTTTAGGTCCTCTACATTTTGCGGTGTCGTCGAAAACACCTTATCTTTAATATACCCCTATAGAAAAAATCCATTGGGGTCATATCTGGAGAACGAGGGGGCCATTGAATAAATCCATTGGTACCTATCCAATGTTGAGGCAAAATTTCGTCTAAAT